>QGSO01000196.1:0-56550 GCA_011037825.1 Carya cathayensis
ATTGTATGTAACTTTTAATATTTAATTTTAAAACTTTATAAGAAATTGTTAGTTATTAAATGATAGTGTAATATGATGCAATTTGTATATTTTTTTAATCTCATGAAATTAGTATTTCTGATCTGTACATTTGAATGTAAATAAGAAACGTTCGAACATTAGTTTACATTCAAACCAATGTTCGAATGTAATTACAAAAAAATATAATATAACGTTCAAACGTACAATTCAACGTTTGAACGTACTCACTCTAAAAGGAACAAAATGTTCAAATGTCTAAGCGATTAACATTCAAACAAACCTCCACACGTACCAGTTGCTTTCGAACGCTTATCCGTTAACATTGAACCAAACGTCCAAACGTCATACCCGTTATGTTCGAACATTCATCCGTTAATGTTCAATCAAACATTCGAGCGTATAATGCAGTTAACTTTTAGACGTATAAACGTGTGAACGTTAATTTGATACGTTCGAACAATCACCAACGAACGTCAACTTCTGTTGTTCAAATGTTAATCGGTCGGATTGACATTCAAACGTTCAGTTGTGCGTTTGAACGTTACTTTCTGTGATATATTTCAACCATCACAAAAAATATTACGTTCGAATGTTACACCAAACGGAACACCTTCAATCATCAATAAAAATATTTTTAGTGACGATTGCACAGTAAACTATCACTAATTATTTTCTGTAATGCACATTAGGTGACAGTTATGGTGATAGCTTCAAATCGTCACCAAATGTATTTAGTGATGTTTTGGCCATTTTTTGTGACGATTTTCTCTGTCACAAAAGACCAATTGTGTTGTAGTGGTTCCAACATCGTTAAGATCAGAACCAAATATAGAAATAACAAACAAAGTCACGTGCTTTAGGTATTTTAGCTACATATATATATATATATATATATATATATATATATATATATATATTTCCATGCCTCTCAACTACCAAGGATTGCATTAATGAGTGAATTGAGAATGGATGCAAGCTGGTTTGGCTTGGATTAGGGTCAACATGCATGCATAGTAATTAGTTGTTTTTTTGGTTTGCTGTTACCTGTATATAGACTACAGATTTGTTTTTTGTACAAACTTTTACAAGATTGTCTATGGGTTAGGATACAATGCAAAAACAAGATCTTCTTCATTTCATTTGAAAGGATAAAAATATGTCATGATTTGCACTGAATGAATACTATCCATTTAATTTAAAATGGAGAGGATACTTTGGGCACCTCATTTTATCTGCACAAAACTTGTTTAGTGGTCCGAAGACAAGATAAGGCCAAGGCTAGCAGCCATAGTTGAACTTTTTGAAAGGAATTTGAGTAAAATAGTATGGCTATAATACCTATGGCCATATGATCAGTTCATATTTATAGGAATACAATACAAGAGTTTGTGATAAGATACAATACATAGAAACTATAAATGGAAGAATTCAAAATACAAACAGAAAACTACATGTTATTATCTTCTTATCTCTTATCTTTGACTTAATCCTTTACATTATCTGTGATATTTGAATTATCAGATAGAGCTAGTGTGGTAGTTGTAGGGACTTGGACTCTATTCCTTAACATCTTCCCTCAAGCTGATGGGTGGAGAATTTACCATAAGCTCGGATCTTAAGTATGAGAATTGAGCTGATGAAAGACCTTTGGTGAAAAGGTTTGCTACTTGATCATATGTAGAAATGAACTTGAGTGAGATGTCTCAATTCATTACTTTTTCTCAAATAAAATGAAAGTCAACCTCAATGTGCTTTGTACGAGCATGGAATATTGGATTGGCAACTAAAGAAAGGGCAGAAACATTGTCACACCAGAGTATAGGAGCAGAGGGAATAGGGATTTGAATTTCTTTGAATAGCATGCGTAGCCAATAGAGTTCAGCTATTGCAATGGCCACGGATCTATATTCAGCCTTTGTGGAGGATATAGAAACAACACATTGTTTCTTGGCACTCCAGCAAATGAGAGAATTACTAAGAAACACAGCAAATCCAGAGGTGGATATTCTATCATCAGGGTTACCTTCCCAATCCGAGTCACAATGTGCTGACAACTGAAAAGTTCCCTTAGTGTAGAGAAGGCCATGTTCAACCAAACCTTTGAGGTATCTTAAAACTCTCTTTGCAACAAACTAGTGAAGAGAAGTTGGGTTGTGCATGTGCTGGCACAATTGGTTGATAGAAAAGGCAATCTTAGGTCTTGTAAATGTGCAATTGAAGTGCTCAAACTACATGTCTATACTTAGCTGGATCTGATAGAGTAGTACCTTCAAATTGTGATAATTTAGATCCTAAAGAGCAAGGAGATGTGGCTGGTTTAGCAGTGGTCATGTCAACTCTATTGAGCAGGTCAAGAATGTACTTGACTTGACATAAGTGAAGGGAAGAAGCACATCTTGTGGCATGTATACCCAGAAAGAAACCAAGAGGACCAAGGTCTCGAAGTGGGAATTCCTATTGAAGTTGTTGAATAAGTGAATCAATGTGATTTGCATGTGTGCCAATGATAAGTATATCATCAACATTTATTAGTATGAAGATTCTGATACTGCCAGAGGTGTAAAGAAACATTGAGGTGTCTACAAGCGATGCTATGAAACCAAGATTGAGAAGAAAATTAGGGTGAGTTTGATCTATAAATCCTTGAGGTTGTTCCATAAACACAACTTTCCCAAGATAGCCATGAATAAAGGCATTGGAGATGTCCAATTGCCTAATGCTCCAATAAAAACTTACAACCAAACTAAGAAGAACCCTTAGGGTGGATGGCTTTATTACTAGGTTGAAAGTTTCAATATAGTCGATGCCACTTTGTTATTGAAACCACTTAGCCATCAACCGTGCATTGAATCTTTCTGCAGACCCATATGGTTTCTGTTTAATCTTATATTTGTTGTGGATTACATTATGAGTGGAAGGTCTAGGACGTAAGGACCAAGTTCCATTAGACAAAAGAGCTGAAACTTCTTGAGTCATAGCTTCCTTCCAGCGTGGATCATATCAACCTTTGAATACGAGGTAGGTTCAGTTTCGTGGATAATGGCATGAAACAATTTGATAGGATAACGAATGGATAAATACAACTTAAAATTTGGGCAGGATTTTGGTCTAGAGAAAAGAAACCAGTCTTAAATCATGTCAACTTAGGTGAGTAGAAGCTGGAACAAGTGCGACAATAGATTCCATAGAATAAAGTAAAACAACACTTGATGAGAGTGTAGGTAAGGGATTAGAGGTTGGTGAATCAAGAGTAGTTGAATGAGAAGGAGAGCTAGAATTAGCATGCATATAGTGAGGAGGATCTACAGAGAGAGAATCATGGGATTGAGACAAAGATTCAGAAGTGACATTAGAAGAGGAAATAATAGGATGAGAAAAGGATGGAGAGAAGGTACTTGTAGTAAGGTGAAATGGTGGATCATTCATAGCATTATTCTTGGACAACATTAGTGCAAAAGTCTCACTCTTGGCTGGAAAAAATGTTCTCATCAAAGATAACATGCCATGAGAGGTAAACCTTATTAGTCAAAGGATCTAGTCACTTATAACCAGCATGGTGGTAGCCTAGAAATATGCATGGTTTGGATCTATATTCAAATTTATGAAGACCATATGGACGAAGAGATGATAACATTGACAACCAAATGTCCTAAAAAGATAGTAATCTGGTGCTTTAGCATAAAGCTTAAAGAAGGGTGACTCATAATCAAGAACCGGTGTGGGTGGTTTGTTAATAATTTGAACAACCATTAGGAAAGTATCATGCCAATATTTATTGGACAATTTAGAATGTGTAAGCAAGGTCAAGCCAGTTTCTAGGATGTGCCTAAGCTTCCTCTCAACCAATCCGTTTTGCTAAGAGGTAAATAAACATGATTTTCGATGGAGAATACCATTTTTATTAAGAAATGTTTGAAAATGAAAAGAGTTATATTCCCTGCCACCATCATGTTGTATTTGTAAGATAGTGGTAGAGAATTAATTCTTAGCAAGTAACTTAAATTTGACAAAATTATCAAAAACTTTAGATTTAGTTCTAAGCGGATAAAGCCAGGTGTAGCATGAGTAGTCGTCAATGAAAATCACATGATATTTATAACCACTCACAGATTGGACAGGTGAAGTCCAAACATCTATGTGAACAAGTTGTAAAGGTTGAGTACTAGAGATTCTAATGGAGTGACCAAATGGCAATTGTTTACATTTACCCAATTTACAAGAAGAACAAACAAAACTTTATTAAAATCATTAACATACAATGGTAAATGAAATTTTTTTAATAACTTTAGAAACTACATTAAAAGAAGAATGCCCTAATCTAGAGTGTCATTCCAAAGACGAGGTCTTTATTCCAAGCAATGCAGTAAAAGCACGTTTTCCCTTTAGAGAACTCTTCTGAAATTGAAAAGGGGAAATTGAAGTGGGTAGAGGCCATTTTCACTTTTGCTCTCTAGGAGTATTGCATGTGTTTGAAGATCCTTCACAAGAAACTAGGAATCAATTAAGCCAAAGTAACAATAATTATCATGACAAAGTTTTTGAATAGATAACAAATTTGTTGAAACTTTAGGACAATGCAAGATATTTTTAAAATGAAATGAAGAGCCAGAGGAGTGTGAGATTGTTGAACTAGTGTGTTCTATGTTGAGGCCGCCCCCAACAGTAACTGTATCATCACGCTGAAATGGATGTTGTATGGTAAGATTTTCAAGCTCCTTTGTAATATGGGCATTGGCCCCACTATCCGCAAATCATTGATCATCATAAACAATGTTGGTTCGAGCCACCGTAGTAGCCAATTGAGGAGGTGGATGTCTACCTTGGTAGAAGTAATCTATTCAATGAAAGCAATCGAGAGCTTGGTGGTTAGTTCTTCCACATATTTGACAAGGAACTTTAGGAGTTGAGTTGAAGGATGTAGGGGTCTGTTTAGGAACATTTTGTCCAGAAGTAGAAGGCTTGGGATGTTGAGGCTTAAATGGGAACTTCATAGGATGGTGTGGTTTGTGTTTGGAGTTCTGTTGAAAGGGAAGATTGCTTGGTTTTTGGGCAACAAGTGCAATGGCAGTGGTATCTATAGCAACATATTTTTGTGTTAAAAGCATCTCCTGACTTAGTAATTCATCTTGGAAATCATTGAAAGTTAAGGGATTCTCACGAGTGGCAAATGAGAAAGAAGTTATGAATGCATCAAAAGAAAGGTTTAAGCCACTCACTATGAAAGAAATCAAGTCTTCATCCTCAATAGGCTTGCCAACGGCGGCTAACTAGTAAGCCCAAGCTTTGGCAGATTGTAAGTACTCAGAACATGTCCTCAACCCTTGGTGAAGATTTTGGAGTTGCGCCTTCATATGTGCAACTCGAGATCATGACTGTGATGAAAATGGTTCGCCAAAGCAATCCACACTTGCTTGGAGGTGTTGAGTCCATAGACAGTGGATAACACACTCTCAGACAAAGTGACATTAATCCAACTAAGGATACATTGATCCTTTTTGCTCCATAGGATGTAAATAGGATTAATGATGGTCTAATCTTGATCACGAGGTAAGAATTTGGGAGGGCATGGCTCAAAGCCATCGATGATGTCCATGAGATCATTAGCCCACAAGATAGGAAGAAACTGAGAGAGCCAAAGCAGATAATTTTGACTATCAAGTTTTAGGAAAATGGGTTGAGAACAGTTGGGTTTTGAAAAGGTAGGACATGTAGTGGAGTTGGAGGAAGATACGGAAGCCATAGGTAAAGGATTAGCGTGAGCTAGGGGCTCTAGTACCTTTTGGGTATTGAAAAGGTAGGACATGTAGTGGAGTTGAAGGAAGATACGGAAGCCATAGGTAAAGGATTAGCGTGAGCTAGGGGCTTTAGTACCATGAAACGAATTTGAGTGAAGTATAATACAAGAGTTTGTGATAAGATACAATACATAGAAACTGTAAACAGAGGAATTCAAAATACAAACAGAAAACTACATGTTATTAGCTTCTTATCTCTTATCTCTTATCTTTGACTTGGTCCTTTACATTATCTGTCATATTTGAGTTATCAGATAGAGATGATGTGGTAGTTGTAGAGACTTGGACTCTATCCTTAACACTTTTCATGTTACACTCAGCCACTGTGACCCCAAGAGTCAAGACCTTCAAAACTTGAAACCAAAAACAGCCGCTAAGAAAGGCTGGGCAATGGGGGCTCGTTCCATGGCTCATTTGTGTGTCCGTCTACCTGTAGGAGGGAGACGGATGGCTTTTTGTAGGACGAATGCAGGGCCAGGTGGCGGAGAGGGCTGCTACCCATCCGATAACATTACAGGAGTTCCAATTAAATTGCTGGGACATTGGTCTAATTTTAATTAATGGGGATATGGTTGTGGTTTTAAAGGAAAGGGGCATAGTTAAGGGTAAGACCCCTAACTCTTAAGTAATTAATTGTTTACATGATGTAAACGTCACCTGGTCAACTTTTCACTTTCTGAGTTGTATACTGCAGCAAAAGTAGCAGTATTGGATGATTTTCTTTTAGCCACACAAACAAGACTCTGGAAATTAATGACTCGAATTGTCATTCTGGATCTTTACCATAAGGATTAGCCACGTGGAATCAAATTAACCAAAATAACTACCTTGTTAGTTAGCTAATAAAAAAATAGACATGATATTCAACTTCTGGAATGGAGGATGTAGGAAGTTTTAAGACTTTTAGTTGAGGACACGCTATAGTTCGTACGTGTGTGCATTACAAGTTGAACAAAATACATAAATATATTTTCAATTTATTTCCTCAATCCACTGGAAACGGCCTCCCAGCTTATAGTACAGTTTAGATGGGTGAACACCTTCAATCGATTATGCTCAATAAATTTGAAAAGAAAAATCTTGATCGACCGACGGTGATAATTGTTTGAGTTGTGGGAGAGTACTAGAATAAGTGGCTATGCCACTTGGGTTGCTACATGCAACTCAATATATATGAAACTTAGGTTAAAATAATCATGGAAAAATGAGTTTTGTAATGAAACAAGAATTTTGAATCGATTAAAATAGTGTTATAATTGTGCGAACTCGCCCCACGAGGCACTTTTGTTTTACCAAGAAGTGCCAACTCGATTCTTATATTGAAACATGTTTTTGTGCGTGTGAGAAAATGGTTAGTGTATGCGCAATGCAATCGACCCGATGAAGCTGTTAGGCTTACTGAGAGAATGGAATCCTAGAGAGTGAAAGCTACTGGGTAACTCTGGTTTATGTTTTGGCTACAAGTACATTTGACAACATGCCCAAGAAGAGTTTGGTTTGTTGGAATGTACATAATCAGCAATGGACATGTTGAGGCTAGTGAGACCAGATGCAATTACCTTTGTTGGGGTCTTGGAAGCCTGAAGTCATGTTGTAGGAGTTTCATATTTGCTCTCTATGTCTTAAGATTTTTGCCGTTCAACCTGGCATTGGACACCATGGATTGTTCTATGGTTGAGAAATTTGGCTGAGCTGATTGCATCGTTGAAGCAGAGGAGTTGAGACAGAACCCGTCAACGGCAACACATCATTTTGTTTTTGGGAAGGCTGCTGGCTGGCTGCAGAATCTATGATAACTTCAAGATTGTAGAAAGAGCAGCACAGGTTGATGTTTGATTGAGGTTCATGAATTTGTAAAGGGTAAACCATCACATCCGCAATTCTCAAAGATGTATGTTAAAGAGGACAAGATAGATAGATTAAAGAAAACTGGGTAGGTTCGAAAATATAATGAAAATAAGATGATCAAGGCAGAAAATAAATTTTGGACTCCGAGGCTTATCGTAACGACAAATTCTTTATAACATATTTTGTCTCATTTCAATATGTTATAGAGCATTGATAAATTTGTTCTCAATATACAACAAAACCCTGTAATTCGTTGTTCTAAAGTAGCACATTTTATAGAACAACTCAAAACACTATTTTTTTAGAATTACGAGATAGAGAAATTTTTTAGAAAGAAAAGATACTGTCTATTCTTCTTTTTTTTTTTTGTTGGAAAACTAAACAAATCAATTATTCGGCGATCCTAAGTTGGTGTTGACCATTATAACGTAATGATTTTAAATCCTTCATGATAGTCATCAAATAACTCTCTTATTACTGATTATAATTTGCATCATAATGTCTGGTAACTAGAAAATGGCTAGTTTTCTGTAATATAACAAATATAGACAATACTTCATTTTTTCAAAATATATGTAGAGCTCCTTGCGACGATGCATACGTGCACCTTATAGTGCCCAGAGCCCATTGCCCTTGCCCTTGCCCTTGCCCACACACGTATGTTGCGTGAAGAAAGCTGCCTTTTGAAGCTCTCTTTTTTCCTTCACTTTAAGACAATATTATAGCGAGAAGAATTCAATATAAACTACTTGTCTAACATTTATTTGATCAATGGGACTGACATTTCCTTTTTCATATACTTTAATGAGTTGATATTCTTCATCAATGCACAAGATACCATATATATATATATATATGTATGGAAATAAGTATATTCCCCCACTTAACTGCCAATTACCCACTTAATTTGGAATGACGTTATAGAGAAAATGAACATCATTTGGCCAAGTAGAAAGGATTGTATTTTTTGAGAGTTGGTATAATTATCTTGATTTAAGAGCAATTTGGCAAACCTGCGTACTTTTCTAACTCTGTTTCCGCTTCTTGTTGTAACATACAATCGATTAGATAAATTACAATGAAATTTTTGATGTAGTGATGTGGGGAAGGAGTTCATTTTTATTTAGCAAAGTGGTATAAAGTGTCCGTCGAGTCTACATGGAAGGGCTTGGGGTCCACACTTGAAGTCTAAATATCTCTTTGGCAAATGATTTTGATGTTATGCAATTGAGAAGGATGGTGGCCAACATGAAAAATGTAGCTTACAAGGTGCGTGGAGTTCAAATGAAGTTAATGGCTCGTAAGGATCAGTATGCCTTTGAAAAATACCAAAGCTTGTTTTACTAGAATGGGAATTGTGACAAGGACAAGAATTTGGCAAGGCATGATGTGGATCAAACAATTAAACCAGCTTTCTTGAGGTTATCTAACATAATTTTTAATAAGGTGACTTTGGTATCGGATAACTTCTTGATAATAAGAAACTTCAGAGACCGTGCAAAGTCAACATAACTTTTACCCAGTTCAATTGAGACCTGTATAAAACGCCTACATCACATAGATTAGGTAAAATTTTTAGTTCTCAATGATGGGACGAGATCCAAATTAACCACTATAGGGCACACAAACCATAACATGCATTCTTAATTAGTTACAACTACCTACTAAAGTTTTCAGCTTTTCTCCATGATAAGTATTAGTCACACTAAGGCCATGTATGGTTAGTGAGGTGATATGAGATCTCCTCAAGCTACCTCATTACTACTCATAAATTATTTATTACTTTTTTAATACTATTTACTACTTTTTTTACTCTTATTCATTACATTTTTATTATTTTTTCATTACTATTTACAAATCATTTGAGATATACTCAACATCTAAGCATAGCCTAAAAGAACTAACCAATAGGATGCAATCCATATAAACAATATTTAAAAATAGGGAACACTTCAAGGAATCAAGAGGCAAAGGCTAATACTTCTAATCTTAAAAAGGTAATAAGAGACTATTATTCAATCTTCTTGATCCCAACTTAAAGAAAAGACCATAAAAAACAAGCAAATCAATAGTTTGGTGGATCACTAATTATTCAATATTCTTCTTGATCCCAACTTAAAATCATGCTTATGTCTATTTATTCACACTGTATACAAACTACAAAGTATATTATACAATTCAAAACAATAGATTCTTTCAACTAAAAAACTAATGAATAATATCTTATAGCAATTCTTTGAAGCCAAGGAGCAAGCAGTTTAAGCACTTTGAGCCTTCTACTTTTAAGTTTTGAGCCGTTGCCCCCAAACCCTTCAAGATTAGATCTATAAATATTCTCTCAAAGCTCTCTCTCCAACCCCTGTTCAGAGCCAGGGTATTCCTCCAAGCCTACTAATTTCCTCTATCATTGCTAGCTGTGATGGCCAGTGCTAACTGTGATGGGGCTGCATCCCTTCCTTGTTGCCATTTCATTAACACACTCAAGTTATAATTTTTGTATGCTCCAAATTTTCATAATATAAGTCTGGAATTACATTCTTGCTTAATTAAGGTTGTTTTAGTAGAATGCGTAATTGATGTCTTTAAATATGTTAAGATGCTTAATGCAAGTATACCGGCATCTTTCTTGAAGTGTAGCCTCCACAAAGGTGAAATGTTCGGCCTCATGGATGCTTTAATTAGGTTGTAATAAACAATTAGCCAACCGGTCCTACTTCATTCACTAAAGCTAATGAAATCTCATTTTATCATAATAAATGAAACCATGGTCGTGAATGTAGATGTGACAGGAAAAAAAAGCTATCGAGATCAACGGGAGCATGCTCAAAGTTTTTTAAAGAGAACTGCTAAATACTATCAGAAGTGGAGCCACACCGTAATAAAGAACAAAGTAGGATGAAAATAAATGCTTGCAAAATAAACCGGTACAATAAAAATGAAGATAAATATCATAGATGTGGTATGAAAGGACATTGATCACGTACATATCGTACATTTAAACATTTAGTTGACCCATATCAAGCATTTATGAAGAAAATAAAGAAATAAAAATTGGTCAAAATGAATTTTGCCGGCCACAAAAATCTAGAACTAACTTATTTTGATAATCCAAACAGAGTTAACATAGCTCATCTCAATGTTTTAATTTCTTTGTGCATCCTAACTGAGATAGTGATCTTTTGATTAATCATGTATATGGCCATAACAATTAATTTTCCTTATTTATTATGTAATAACATTATGTTTGATTTATTATCTTCTAATACATCTATTAAGAAAGTTTTATACATATTTTTGTTTACAAAGATATATGAGTTTATTGATGCATTGACCAATTTCAAAATAATTGGTAAAGATATTTGTCTAATAGACAATTCCAAAATACACACAATTCTTAAGGATAGAAATATTTTCAATATTTAATATTAAATAGAGCAAACTTCAATATAATATTTTATTCATCAAACCTAATTGAAGGCTTCAAAAGAGCCTATATCATGTTACCAAATAGAACAAAACTTTGTATTGATGATACTTTGTATTCATGAAGTGCTCTGATTCAAAGGACTTTATGCTTTGACATGATCATTTTAGTCATCTGGGGTTAATCATGATGCATCGAATAATTGATAATTCATAAGAATATTCCTTAAGGAACTAGAACACTCTTTTACCAAGTGATTACAAAGTTTTAAATATATTTGTCGTAATAATTATCACATTGAATTCGTAGTAATGAACATCTTTACATTACAACAATAAATTTGAAACAAAAGTTGAGTTTAGAAAAACTAACAGATTTCTCTTCTAAGTTATGTTATACAACAACGAAAATAATTTAATCACATGTTATAGTGCACCAGAAATGCTTTGATTCAAAGGTCTTTATGCTTTGGTATGATTGTCTTGGTCATCCGAGATCAATCATAATGTGTTGAATAGTTAAGAGTTCTTATGAACATCCCTTAAAAAACTCAAAAAAAAAAACTTTTACCAAGTGATTATCCCTATATCGCATGTTCTAAAGAAAAGCTAATTATTAGACCATCTCATTCCAAGGTAATTATTGAATCTTCATCATTTTTATAAAGAATTCATTAAGATGCATCCACCATGTGGACCATTTAGATATTTTATAATTTTAATAAATGCATCAACTAATGGTCACATGTTTGTCTACTCTCTACTCAAAATGTTATATTTGCTAGACTTCTTGCACAAATTATTAAATTATAGGCCCAATTTCTTGATTATCCAATTTAATCTATTTGAGTGGATAATGAAAGAAAATTTACATTTAAAAATTTTGTTAATTATTGCATGTTAGTTGGGTTTAATGTTGATCATCTTGTAGCCCATATAAATATAATAGTTTAGTTGAATAATTTGTTAAGCATTTGCAATTAATCATTCAACCATTACTTTTGAAAAGAAAAATGTCTTTGCTTGGGGACATGCAATTTTGCATGCTGTAAATACGACAACAATCTAATAAATATTCTTCATTGCAACTTGCATTTAGCCAAATATCAAATATTTTTCATCTTTCTACTTTTGGTTATATTGTGTATATTCCAATTGCACCTCTCTAAAACACTAAGATAGACTTTAAATGAGAAAAATGAATAAAAAGCTAACAAGAATTGACATATTCATAAATGGGTATCACAAAGCTGACAAGAAATGACAAAGTAGTAGAGGTGATTTTGCTGAGAAGGAGAACCAAGAACGGGAGAAATCGAACTGAAAGAGGAATTACCATTTTGTCCATCTGTTTTCAAATTATTTACAAAAATATCATTTAAGTATAATCCAAACCAAAAAAGCATTTTGGTCGAAATATTGGAAACTAGCCGGAACAAATTGGATTAGTAGGAATTTGATCCGAGACAGAATATAAACCAACGTTGTGTCAGTTACTATTCTGACACAAAATTCCATTTGCTCCTGCCATAACGGAATAGAAATTAAACACTGGTATCAAGTTACAAAGGTCTTAGTATAGGTTAAAGCAATCTACACACATGTAATAGTCTAAATGAATGTCTAATAAAAGAAAGATTTGACAATAATCCATTTTGCCCATGTGTATTCATTAATAAGTCAAATTTTGGATTTACTATTGTTGCAGTATATATTGGGACTCTAGAAGAGCTTATGAAAGTTGCAACTTATTTAAAAAATGAGTTTGAAATCAAAGACCTTGAAAAGACAAGATTTTGTCTTGGTCTGCAAATTGTGCATTTTTTAAATAGAATTCTTTTCCATCAATCAACACATACAAGGAAAAAGTCATGAAGCACTTTTACCTTAATAAAGCCCATCATTTAAATACTCTAATAGTTATCCTATCACTTGATATGAAAAACCTCACCCTCAACAAGATAGTGAAGAGATTCTTGATCCTAGGTACCATATTTTAATACAATCGATGCTTTGATGTATCTTGTAAATTGCACATAACCAATTACTGTATTTTCAATCAACTTACTAGCAAGATATAATTATGCACCAACTTGAAGGCATTTTAATGGTTTCAAATATATTTTACGCTACCTTCATAGAACAATTGACATGAAATTATTTTATTTAAAATGGTTGAATTCTCAATAAATTGATTATGCAGACTCAGGATCCGCATAAAAGATCACAAATAGGACCTATTCAGTTGTGGTAGTACTGTTATTTCATGGAGATATGTCAAGCAAACATTAGTTGCTACTTCTTCCAACTACTTATAAATTATTGCAATTCATGAAACAAGCCAAAAATGTATTTGGTTAAGATCAATAATTCAACATATTCAAGAAAGTTGTGGTTTATCTACAATCAAATATAGCCTAACAATATTATATGAAAATAATGTTGCATGTATCATAAAAATCAAGGGAGGCTCTATCAAAGAGGATAGAACCAAGCATAATTTGCTAAAGTTCTTTTATACACGAGCTCCTAGAGAGCGGTGATATTAAGATCAAGCAAATACAATCTTGTGATAATTTAGTAGAGTAATTCACTAAAGAATTACCAACTGCAACATTTAAAAAGTTAGTACATTACATTAGAATGCATCAACTCAAGGATCTTTTATCATAAACTATTGAAACTCTACATGATCTTGAAGGGGAGAAAATAATCATACAGAGTACTATTTTTCCTTTGCTAAAGTTTTCTCTCACTAGGTTTTCTTCTGCAAGGTTTTAACAAGATAATTTTAAAGCATTCCAAAGTACATACGAATATTGTACTATTTTTCCTTAGCCATTGATTTTTTCCCATCGGCTTTTTCCTTAATAAGGTTTTAATGAGACATTAAATGTGTATATGTGGTTATTAAGGGAAAGTGTAGTAAATATACATGAACTTGGTGGATGACCATTTTATTTAGATTCTGCCTCTTATAATTCTAGCCCATTCATGTATCAACTCTTGGAATTTCTAAATTCATGAATATCTCTTATTAATTCATATATCACTCTTTCATATTCCTTACTATGCTTATAAAAGCATGTCTTGAGGATTAGTAGTACAACAAGAAATTAAAGTGAAGAGTTTTGCTATATACAAGCAAAGTCGCGTACTAATCTGCATACCAATACTGATTTCTTCATAACCAAAATTTAAATTAGCACCGTTTTCAATAAAATTTACTTTTTGACCAATCACATTAGATTGGTGTACATATTAGTACGCAGTTATGTTTGTAAATAGATTTTTCCTAAAGTGAATTATATTGAACTCCTAAAGAGCTAAATTTATATTACAATATTTCTATTCTCTTGTTAGTTCTCTTTAATTTCACGACAACAAGAAAGTTTTAGGATGTAATGTTTAGTTTTATAAGATTTTAAAAACTTTTTAGGGTGGTCCTTCTCTCTTCTCTGGAGAGTAAGAGTGTAAGGTTTTGATTTCTTTGTATCTTGGTACAAAGAATTTGTCTCTTAGTGTGAGCTGAGAGTTAGTTTTTCATCCTTGTCACAATTTCAATGCTTGGATCAAGCTAGTTGTAAGCACTTGGCCTACGTTATTCTAGGCTCGGAAGGGGAAACTTCTTTGTTTGTCCAGTTCCAAAGACCTTTTTCACTTGGTAAGGAGTTAACAGTCTTTGTAGTAAACATGTATGGCGGAAGAGGACCTATCCAAGCTATGGGAAGGACTCAACTGGAATGAGGTAGAAGAAGAGCTAGTAAAGGTCTCAGACCATGACATCCTGGTGGTAGCTCAAAGAGGACTAACTGCTTGATGGTTAAGGTCATCATCGAAAGGAATTTCAACAAGGAGGCCTTTCGTTTCACCATGCCACAAGTATGGAGAATAGAAGGAGGAGTGACATTCACTAAGATAGGTGAGAGTAGCTTCATGTTGGAGTTTGAAAAGTGTTCAGATAAGGAGAATATTATTCAAGGAAGACCATGGACTTTTGACATGAACTTAATAGGTACCCAAGACATCTACAGTAGCCTCCCCCCAATGCAATAAGTTTTTCCCATAAACCTTTCTGGGTCCAACTCCACAATATCCCTTTCGCTGGAATGATGGAAGAGTATGGTAAGCAAATTGTCTTAGAAATCGGGAGAGTCATTAAAGTAGAGGTGGAAAAGGAGGGTCAAGGCTGGGGAAGATGCTTGAGAGTGCAAGTAGAGGTAGATATTACTAAACCTCAGGTCAAAGGAAGATGGATACAGGCAGGGGTGAGGAAACTCTGGGCAGTTTTCAAGTATGAACGGCTGCAAAATTTCTGCTTCAAATGCGGGGTCATCATGCACCAAGGAAGGGTCTGTCCTCACCAGAGGAATCAAGGGGACCAACCTTCTCAATATGGCCTTTGGCTTTGAGCCATTCCAGCTAGAACTCCAACGGTGGCCTTCATGTTCTATGGAGGTAGCTCAACGTCAAGCAACCTTGAACCAAAGAGGCAACAACCAGGCAAGGCGGAGAAGGGCTGCGAAGATAGGACATGCAGAGGTGTACCTGGGGGAAGGACAGAGATGCAATGTCAGGAGGGACAGAGGGAGCAAAGTACGTTGGTGCAAGTCTCCATGGAGGAGGTCTCTGTTGGGCTGCAATCCTAGGAAAGGAGCCAAAGCCACTCCCTAACAAGTGAGTTCCCTCTTTTTTCCACAATGGACAAGAACCACCCTTTACCTGCAGAAGTAACCTACAATACAGCCCATACCATCCTGCCAAAACATACATTTTCACCAAGTGGGAAATGTCTAGATGTTGACATGGACCAGGACCCCAAAATCTTCAATGTCGAAACTGAGGTTTCCCATCCCAACCCCTCGACCAAATGCTCAAAAAGGCATGACAAAACCATCCCTGTACAGAAAGGCCCTATTGAGTACTCCATTAAAACTAGGAAGGCCACCTGGAAAAGGAAAGCCCGTAACACTCCCTCACCAAATCCTAAAAGGCCTACTGTTCCAATAAAAACCACCAAAAAAAAAAAAAAAATACACCCTGTAGTAAATTCTTGTGAGACATTTCAAATATCCATGAAACCAAAAGAATAAAACTTTAACCCTTGTGTACCAAGGTCCGCCATGCCAATAGAAATGATGATCTCAAACTACTAGCAGAGGCTACAAGACAGCCCTACCAAAACCCATGAATTTAATACGTTGGAACTGCTGAGGGCTTGGGAACCCTCGGACAGTTAACTTCCTTAACCTCCTTGTTAAGGATAAGAGCCCAGCCATGATATTTCTCATGGAAACAATGTGTGCAACAACAAGAGTGGAAGAAGTCAGAAGAATTCTGAAATTTGATATGTGTCTGGTTGTTGAAAGTAGAGGTAGTGGTGGTGGCCTTGCATTAATGTGGAAAAATCATGCTAAGGTGGTCATATATAACTATTCTAGATGGCATATGTGCTTATGTTTCGAGTAATACAGATAATCATTCCTAGTTCTTCACAGGATTTTATGACCATCCTGAGACATCAAAAATGAGTAGTAGCTATGATTTCTTAAGATCTCTAAAACCAATAGCTTTAACTCCATGGCTATGCTGTGATGAATTCAATGAGATAACCCGTCAGGCTAAGAAGATGGGAGGCCCTCCCAGACCCTATAAACAAATAGAGATGTTTAGAGATACCCTTGAATGGTGTTCCTTGAATATGTTTTTTACAGTAGGACCAAAGTATACTTGGGCAAATAATAGGAGTGGACCAAACCTTACAAAGGAACTACTGGATCGAGCAGTAGCCAATCCAGCATGGCTACAAATGCTCAAGGATGCCTCGTGCTTTGTCATCCCTGCTGTGAAGTCAACCCACTCACCCTCGCATATTTGCTTAGATAATAAAAGAAACCAAGGTAGGCCTAAGCCTAAATTATTCAAGTTTGAAACTGCATGGACCTTGAAGGAGGGTTGTGCTTCAACTATTAAGTAGGTGTGGGGGAAAGCTGCTTATGGTGAGTGTCAAACCACCATGATGACTAGTAGACTTACCAATTGCAGTTCAACTCTGAAGAAGTGGAATACTATACAGAATAGAAGCACTCCTACTGACATTAAGCACAAAATGACTAGGCTTAGTGAACTACAAGATACAGGCAGAGGGGATCAGATGCATTCTATACTCAAGTTGCAAGGTGAGATTAAGACATCCCTAGCTGAGGAAGCAGCGGGCAAAACAACATTGGCTAAAAATGGGAGATAAAAACACAAAATCCTATCACCTACATGCCACTCAAAGAAGGAACACCAACAGAATCACTCAAGTCTTGGATGGCAGGGTATCACTAATTACTAAACAGCAACACATTGGGCCTATTTTCTCTTCTTTCTTTATTGATCTATTTACCACCTCGAATCCTTCTAGTATTGCAGAATGCCTAGAGGATATGACCTAAAAAGTATCCCCTGAAATGAATATATACTTGGCAAAGGAGTTCACAAAAAAGGAGATCAAACAGGCTGTCTTTTAAATGAATGGTTTAGGCTCTCTAAGGCCAAATGGTTTCCCTACTTTATTCTATCAATCAAACTGTGACTTGGTTGGGGGAGATGTTTGTAAGTTTACCCTTAATATCTTGAACAAAGGGGGACCTTTGGAGGGAGTCAATGACATATTCATTACTCTCATCCCAAAAGTTAAAGAGGCCAAGAGGGTTTCTGATTTTAAACCTATTAGCTTATGCAATGTTTTATACAAAATTGTAACTAAGGTGATTTCAAATAGACTCAAATTTATACTGCCTAACATCATCTCCCCAAATCAAAGTGCTTTTGCTCCAGGTAAGGCCATCACATACAACATTCTGGTGGTTTATGAAGCCCTCCACACAATGGCAACCAGATTACAAGAAAAATCAGGTTTCATGGCCTTTAAACTAGATATGAGCAATGCATATGATCGGGTGGAATGGCATTTCCTCTCCTCAGTAATGTCCAAAATGGGATTTGAAGATAGCTGGATCTCCTTGGTAATGAAATGCATTCTCTTCAGTTTCATATTCCACCATTCTCAATGGTGTACCTCAAGCTCCTTTCAAGCCATCTCGAGGTCTATGGCAAGGGGACCCCCTCTCCCCTTACCTCTTCATTTTGTGTACAGAAGCATTATCTTGTCTACTTCACAAGGTAGAAAGAGAAGGAAGCCTTACTAGTGTCCCAATGGGTAGAGGCCCTATTAGTGTCAATCACCTCTTCTTTACTGATGACAACATGGTCTTCTGCAAATCTAACTCCCTGGAGTGGAGCAGGTTGTTGAGAATCTTGAGTCAATATGAATGTACCTTTGGTCATATGCTAAACAAGGAAAAATCTTCCATTTACTTCAAGAAAAATACCCCGTATGAAAACAGAAGAACTATCTTGCAGATGGCTAGGGATGAGGCAACTGGATCCTTTGAAAGAAACCTTCAACTTCCAGCTATGGTGGGTAGAACAAACACAACTTCCTTTCATGGTTTAATTGACAAGGTGTGGGCTTGAGTTACCAACTTGAGACCAACTGCCTATTTGTAGCTAGCAAAGAGATTCGACTCAAGTCTGTCCTGCAGGCTATCCCCACCTACACCATGGGGATATTTCTCCTTCCCCAGTCCATAACCAATAGGTTGGACCAGCTTCTAAGAAAATTTTGGTGGAGCTTTAGTGAGAACCAAACCATAATCCAATCAGTCAAGTGGGACAATCTCAGCAAACCAAAGGTGCAGGGTGGTTTAGGATTCAGAAATTTCAAAAGCTTCAATTTGGCACTTCTAGCAAAACAAGGATGACAAGTTCTTACAACACCTGACTTCATTCCTGCTCAAATACTAAAACATAAGTATTTTGTCCATGATTCCATTTTGAACGCAAAGTTGGGCCATAGACCTGCTCTAGTCTAGAGGAGACTTAAAGTTAGACTAAGCCTCTTGAAGGAGGGCTTTCTGTGGAAAGTATGCAATGGGGCTCAAGTTAAGATATGAGAGGATAGGTGGCTGCCCAGAACCCATTTTCTTACTCCAAATCCTAGCAGAACTAATAATATAGCAGTAATAAGGAAATGGGATGACAACTTGATAAAAAAATCTTTTCTCACAGAACAGTGTGGACATCATAAAGACCATTCCCATCAGTTGGGTAGTAGAGAGGATCGTTTGGGGTAGGGAGGCACATCCAATGTCATCTTCACAATTAGGAGTGCATATCACCTTCATAGAGAGTTACAAACCAATCTAAAGGGTGGTACCTTAAACAATCCAACTCAAGATGGCTTTTGGAAGTCAATGTGGAAATTGAAAGTACTAAATGGTGTTAGGATGTTTCTATGGAGAGCTTGCAGTGAGGCTTTGCCTACCTTTAGTAACTTGTTCAGAAGGAAAATTAGTGAGGACAATATTTGCCATGTATGTCACCTAGAGGAAAAGATCTCAAGCCATGTATTATGGAGCTGTGGTGCAGCCTGAGATGTATGGGAACAAGCTAGCAAGCAAATATAAAAAATGGCCATTAATGACACATGTTTTAAGGTCATTTATGAGTGCTGATGTTACCTTTTTTTAGTCTATACCATATTTCTCTAACACAGCTTCGAATGTTGAGTGTGATCATATACCATTACCTACTCTTACACTTTCTCCTTCTGCCGCCGGTCCTCCCCCCCAACCCCCTCCCCTAATTCCTTTATAGGTTTACTCACGGCTACCGACTTCCATGCCTTCACCAACCATATCTCCATTTTCAGATCATGATTTACCTAGTACTTCAAACTCTCCATCTATTGCTCTCTGCGAAGGTACTCGATCTTGTGTTACTCAACATCCGATTAGTCAATTTGTCTCATATCATGTCTTATCTCCTTCATTCTCATGTTTTACCTTTCAACTTTCAAAACTTTCTGTTTCTAAGACAATTCAGGATGCTTTCTTTGATCTGGGATGGAGGACAACTATGAAAAATGAAATGGATTTCACTTCACCATAATGAGACATGGGATCTTGTTCCACTACCACCTGGTAAGCAACCTGTTGGCTGTAAATGGGTATATACAATCAAATTTCATCCTGATGGTTCAATGGAACGTCTGAAAGTCAGCTTGGTTGCTAAGGGTTACACTCAAACATATGACATTGATTACGAGGAGACTTTCTCCCCAGTTGCCAAAATCTCCTACGTTCGAGTGTTGATCTCTCTTGCTGTTAATTTAGATTGTCCCTTATTTCAACTGAATGTCAAAAATGCATTTATGCATGGTGACTTGCATGAAAAAGTTTATATGGAGCAACCACTTGGGTTTGTTGCTCAAGGAAAGTATCGAGGTACTATATGCAAGTTGAAAAATGCATTATATGATTTGAAATAATCTCCTCCAACATGATTTGGGAAATTTTCTGATTTCAATGCATTTGACCTCCATAGATGCCAAACAGATTATTCAGTATTTCATCTACATAGTGATGTAGGTCACATTTTGTTGGTTGTATATGTGAACGATATTGTAATTAATGGGAGTGACTGCTGAAATTGCTAAGCTGAAATAGTGTTTACGTGATCAATTTCAAATAAAAGACTTGGGTAAGTTTAGATATTTTTTTGAAATTGAAGTAAGTAAATCTAAAGAGGGTATCAACATATCTTAGAGGAAATATATACTTGATCTTCTAGAAGAAACCGGCATGTTGAGTGCATGACCTATTGACACTTCTATGGACCTAAATCGTAAATTCTTGCAAGATGAAGGGGAGTTGTTTGGAGATCCAGGTAGGTATCAAAGACTTGTTGGAAAATTAAATTATCTCACTATCACTAGACCAGATATCTCTTATGCAGTGAGCATACTAAATCAATTTTCACAATCGCCTAAGGTCTCACATTGGGATGCTATAATTCATCTTCTTCGTTATCTTAAGCAAGCACCTGGCCTTAGATTACTGTATCAACCGAATGAACATTTTAGGATTGAAGCCTTTTCAGATGTGATTGGGCAGGTCACCTTTATAGAAGATTTTCTACTGGATATTGTACCTTTGTAGGAAGTAACTTGGTTTCATGGAAGAGTAAGAAACAAGCAGTAGTAGCTCGAACTAGTGTAGAAACTGAATACAAAGCAATGTCTCACACTACTAGTAAGCTGACATGGTTGTAACACTTCCTTCAAAACATTGAGTTTCCAACTCCCAGCCCTCTCTAGTTATTTTGTAATAATCAAGCCACAGTGCATATTGCCTCTAACCCTATGTTCCATGAGAGGACTAAATATATAGAAATTGATTGTCACTTCATTCGAGATAAGATATTACGTGGTGACATTGCTACACCTTTTGTGAAGTCTGCCGATCAATTTGCATATGTGTTTACTAAATTTTTGTGTTGGAATCAGTTAAAACTTATTTGTTTTAAGCTATAATTATATGATATATATGCCCCAGCTTGAGGGGAAGTGTTAGAAGACATGTTTATAATTAGTATAAGTGTCAATTGCATATAATACATATATATGTTTCTACATCAATGAAATTAGTGTGAAGTATTTTTCCCTCCATAAATGTTTACAAGTACAAATACTAAAGATTCCAAGAGGCATAGGCTTATACTCAAAATCCTGAAACATAACATACCATAACGCAAGAAAAGAAAATCCTAAAAAAATAAAATCAAGTCTAGATTAATGGCCCACTTATTATTCAAATCTTCTAAACCAAGCAAAACCTTAAGCATCTAACTTCAATTGACACATTTCAATGATACATATTTTTTTTAAAAGTAAAAATTTATTAATGTCAATAAGCGTAGCCAAGTATACTGGATATATACAAAAGAAAACACCTAGTTGGGATGCAAAAGAAAAAAAAACGATTAACCCATCTAGAAAAATGAACTTAATAAAGCCCTAGCCCAAGCCCAAAGACGCGCTTGCCCCAAACTACCACCAGTGCACCAAGCCTATCCCACCACCAATTCCCCAACACACTCCTCAATACTTTTAAACTCGGAATGAGCCTACTAAAATTATACAATTGGTTTTGTCTTCCCTCTAGTCCTCCCTCGACTTAAACTACCTCTCTTATTGTCATAGTTGATTGTCTAAGTAAGACGCTTAACTCTATGCTCTTCTTAGATCTTAATTTTGCTCCAAGTATATGACCCACATTTATTGCAATGAGTAGTGCTGTGAATTGATCCTCGAATCCTTTGCAGGTAATCCCCACACACTGTTGTATCTCATTTATCTTGTCCAAAACCCAATCCGATGATGAATTAACTATATTGTTAATCGGTGGGAGAGATATCACAGGGACAAACCTTTTGCAATCTCCGCTCCAAACTGTGGACCAGGCCCTAAAAACTCCCCCTCACAAGATGCCAATGACAGCCCCATCCCTTCCTCCACAGTAGTTCCTAAAACTCACATCTCCTTCACAGTGCTATTGATGTTGTCACCACCTTGGCCAAAGTTATGTGTAGACCCACAAGATGCCTGAAGAGGTACACCGGTTACCTCCAACATGGGTGGTGGAACCATGCTTGCCATTTGAATTTTGGGGTTAGCAAAAACACCCCCAAAACTCGACAATACCATAGATTCCGTCACAAGTGCCGTCGATTCGACGAAAAGAGCATTGATTGTGCAACTCGTCTGCAATTTTCGAGTTGGTGAGGGGCAATCCGTTTCGATTGTCTCCACGCCAATACATGACGTAGAATCCACTTCGAATGTAGATGACCCACTTCTCCTTTTGACCCTCCACACTCGCCTAGGTCTAGATATTGAAACTGAGCCAAACCCCACTTTCTTTTTTCCTTTATCTAATTTTTTAGCATTCAGCCCATCACTTAACATGCGAAGCTCGCACTTATTGGGCCTTACAGCAGCCCCATTACCACCTTTTAGGATAACTAGTGATTATCATGGAGAAATAAAAAGGTGAAAATTTTAAAAAGAGATGGGCAGCCAATAGGATGCACCCAATAGGGAAGATTCCAAGAGGCATAGGCTAATACACCTAATCCTAAGAAGGTAATAAGAGATGCATCAAAATTCATCTTCGCCTTCATAGCTTACTGCAGCTTGAGAAACCAAAAACTCATAAACCAAGTAAATTTGTAACCCATTTGTTTGGTAATAAACATAAAAATTTCCAATAATGCAGCATGAGAAACCCAAAACTCAGTACCTAATCAATGCTAAAGAATCCAAGATTAAAATTGTGTATCAACAATAGAAGTCATGAAGGCAAGGGGCAATAGTAACAACATCAAGTGACAAGCCATATATTAAAGCATTTGTGGGTTCTGGGTGCTGTATATAAGTTATGAAAGGTAAGGGGCAATAGTCACATCCTGCCACATAGTTAAGCAAATTCAGTTTACTTGCTCCATGTGAACAGAAATATGGTAAAACCAAATCAAGAGATCTAAGCCATCAGCACCTACATATTGGAATATAGCCCTCAAGGAAACATTTAAAGCACAGAGATAAATCAAACAGTTTACTCACCTGTAATTGCTTCTTGCTGATTTCCAGGCTAGACGCTACTTCAATTTTTAGCTAAGCTACCATAGAGGCAACAAGAAAAGATAAAATAATATGGTAGAGTATCTGCTCAACGTACATTAGATAATTTGAACTGAAGCCTAGAAATTACAGTGAAGTGTGTTTTACATACTGTAAGACATAGAATACCACTAATAGGATATGTCCAGTTATAACAAAGATTGTTTCTGGTTCAGAAAAGCGAAAACTATCAGAAAATAAAGCCCCAAAACTAGAAACGTGCACATGCCAACCTTAACAGAGTTTAACAGAGAAATAAGGCGAACAAAAGAAAAGAGAAAGAAGCACACAGAACTGAAAGTTTGAATAAAACAACACAAAAACCATCCCTCCCCCAACTGTAGACAAAGACCCCTATAAAAAGAACCGTCAAATTTCATCTATATGAGTTTGCGTATGTTGCATCTATGAAGTTAAAGTATTTGAAAGATTAAGCAAGAAGAAAGAATATGCAACAGCACCTCTGCCAAATTTAAAAACAATACAAATCAATTTACTATGGAGATTTTAAACAAGGACAGTCTGTAGATGCTCAGAAAATCTATGACTCATTAAATTGAGCCAAGTTTGATATCTCCAAGAGCAACAGCAAACATTTTGCCAATGGTTACTTCCATACCTGTGCCTTGGGTTGCTCATAGCTGAAAATTGAACTTTCACAAGCTTCACAGCAGGAGCGTCAGATGTTTCATCTGCATCACTCCAAAGGGTAAATGGTTTATAAATCAGCCAAGAGATGGGTAGCAGACCTCTAGGTTGCAAATGATGTAGTCAAGGTTACTGAATAAAAGGTGTATGAAGTATATTGTTAAAAAAAATTTCGAACAAAGAAATTGAGTAAAGATTACATGGATGCAGAAAATAATGTGAGCGACAAGAGACAAAAACAAAGCTCTTTTATTTCAATTATCAAAGAAACACCTACCAAAAGAATGGGACTGAAAGAAATAGAATCCATTCCTAACAAAGAAACTTAAAACTCATAACATATATCAATCAAGGGAAATTCTGCTCTACCACCTTCTCAAACTTCAAGCAGATGAAGTCGGCGGATTCTGAAATCATAATAAGAAACTCCAACTCTGGAACAAAAGTTTTGCTGACATTGATTGTAGACAATCTTTAATTATCAGTAAAATCATATTCAATTTAATGAAAGTATCAATAAAGCATATCAGTAACTATTAGCTACATTTATATTTCATCACTGCCCGAGTTCAATCTTGTTCTTTTTTTCTCCTTTAATCGGTTATATAGTTTCTGCTTCCAAAAGGTACAGAACCTCGTTGTGTGTTCAGTAATCTATGGGTTGTAGTCCATTAATCTTAGGAGTCTAGGAGTCATATTTGGGATGCTATTTGTTCTAAGGATCAAAGACGATTACATTTTTTCATAAGCTTTCTTCATTCTTTCTTGGTTTCCATTAGTACATCTGTTTAGGAGCTTATTTGGAAATAATAAAATAAAATTCTAATTCCAATTTTGAGTCAGTTTTTCATCTTCTTTCTTCAAAAGTTTCATCAAAATAGATGAAGGAAGAATATAACTGGCTTCTAACACTATTACCCTCAGCCAGACTTTTCTTTACACGTTTACTTGCCGACTCCAGAACCATGCATGATGCTCCATCCTTCACCTTCTTTTTGCAAGGGGAGGAGATCATATGGTCAAGAGTTCATCTGTCTCCTCAATCTGAGTTTCCAAATAAAGAATGATTAATCACTTTGACCCTATCCAAAGTTAGACTTAATTAAGCAATCTCATGAAGTTCCTGTTTTTAAATCCCATGTGAAAAACACTTGCAGATGTATCAACAGCATAAAATAGACTCAAACAGCATTTTTTTTTAAATCGCATGGCACAATGCCAAAGAGCATTGGCATTTTTCCTACACGACTTTATTTTGCAAGTCGACATTAAAAATCGCTCAAGAAAAAGAAGCAAGAATCCTATCAATCGAGAATTGGTAGGGAATAAAATGATCAACCCCTACCAAATGGTAAAAGTAGAGGAAGCCGCAGGGCAAGAAAAGAATGAGCCGACCGGTTGAATCCAAGATGGTCAAGCGTCAGACCATTGAACAAAAATAATGGAAGAAAACAAATCTAGTTTCTAACATTATTTCCCCCAACCTGACTTTTCTTTATAAGTTACTTACCAACTCATCCTTCACCATCTTCTTGCAAGGAGAGTAGAGGTTGTCTGGGCAACAGTTCATTGTCTCCTTAATCTGAGTTTCCAAATAAAAAGATCGAATCTCTTTGAACATCTATCCAAATTCAGACTTGGTTGAGCAACCACATGATGTTCTGGTTTTAAAACCTCAGCGAGAAGAATCAACAGCAAAAAATAGACTCAAACTGCAGCATTTTTTTAAATCGCACGCCAGAAAGCAGAAGGCTGCTTCAGTCGAGCATGCAACTTGGTCATTGGCATTTGTCTGACACCGCTATATTTTACAACTCTTGACATTCAAAATACAGGAACCTGCAGAGCAAGAATCCAATCAATCAACAAGAGGTAGAGAATAAAGTTTTAACAATGATCAACCGCCCACCAATTGGTTAAAATACAGGAACCTGCAGAGCAAGAAGAGTATGGGCGACTGGTTTGAATCCTAGATGGTCAAGCATCGGACCACAGAACAAAAACACCCCAAATCAGCAAGTAAAAACCAAGTTTTGGATGATGAAGGAGGCTCTGTCAGCTCTGAAGGAGAAAAGTGGGTCCAAGCCATACACCATAGCCAAGTACATGAAGGAGAGGCACAAAGCCTTACTCCTTGCGTACTACCAGAAGATATTGGGTCTACAATTGAAGTACTTAGCTGCAAGGCATTGCACTTGACTAAAAAATGACAAGCTCGCAAAGGCCAAGACAACCCACCACCGGACAAATTTCAGAAACCATAGCTAAGAAGCTTATGAAGAGGAAACCCAAGAAGAAGGTCATGCCTGGGGCTAACAAGATGAAGAAGTTGACCCTTGCTAAGCCCATGCAGCCCAAGTCAATCAATTCCCTGTACTGCCAAGAGAGCAGAAAGCCACTGCCTGAAAATTGAAAAACAGATGAGAAAAGATACAGATGAGTTTCAGGTCTGTGTATAACAAGCTTGGATCTCTGTGGTGGGGCTTGTGAAAAAGGAAAACCCCATTTCAGCAAATTCATCAAAAGCTGTGAGGCAATAGCCAAAAAGATGAAGTTTAGTTTGGAGGGAGGTTGCAGAGCGACAGACCTAGATTTTCTTCTAGCAGGCAACACAATAAGACCAATTTGAAGATCCCACACAGACAATCTCAACATGCATCAACACCATCTCAGAGAGGCAAAGATTATCGGGAAAAAAAGGCCCCAATGAAGAGCATCTACAAACGAGCACATTGCAACGACAACAGAGAATAATATTCAATGATAACACAAAATAAGGCCAAAAAATGAAGAGAAACAAAAAAAGGACACGCAAGTGAGGAGTGGAAGAAAAAACATAGCTCCTTTCCCAACCATAGACGAAGACCCTTAGAGATAGAACACTCAAATTGGCTTCACACTCTACCCCCAAACATATAAAATCAAGAATAAAATTAGGCAAACAAACCAAGAGAAGAGGAAGAAAACACAAAACTGGGCATCGTAGGAATAGAACAAAAAGACCATCCTCCTATCTGCAGACGAACACCCTTGCAAAAAGAACCATC
Organism: Carya cathayensis; assembly: GCA_011037825.1. NCBI lineage: Eukaryota > Viridiplantae > Streptophyta > Magnoliopsida > Fagales > Juglandaceae > Carya > Carya cathayensis. Next base: position 27,354 of record QGSO01000196.1, read on the forward strand.
ATATTTGCACAAGACTGAACCTCAAACAGGATGAAGAGAGAAACAAATCATCTCATCTCATGAAGGCCTGTTAACTCAGAGGCTATTTGCTTGGTCAATCCCCAATTTTCAACTTCTCCAGATAAAACTCAGCTGTTCAGTCTATCTACACAAAAAAATCATATCCCAACAATATAAGGTTTCCATGTATCCCAAAATCAACTAGAGTTACATAGAGACAAGGATGAAAGAACGTGCATTATCTATACGGCAGATACACGGCATGGGTAAGGAAATATCAAGTCCACATGCCAATGGGACTTCTGCAACCATTTTCACCCAATTCCATTTTGTTATACTATCCACAGATTTGCATGAAAAGAAAACCAGGTTTGCGTACAAATAAAAAGGACAAATTTTAATCCGCAACTCAAAACATTTAACAAGTGATCGTATCCAAGCAACAAGTATGCAATTCCCAAAAGTTTTTCATTTAAAAATTTGAGCTATAACTCATCTGTTTGGTACAAAACATGGAATTCTTCATAGTTTACTGCAGCATGTGAAACCAAGAACTCATAAACCAAGCAAATCGGTAACGAATTTGTTTGGTAATAAAAATGGAATTCTTCAAATACTGCAGCATGAAAAACCCGAAACTCATAAACCAAAACTCAGTATCCAATCAATACTAAAGATATCAACAATAAAATTGCACATCAACCATAAAAGTTATAAATTCAACAGCATCAAGCCATATATTAAAGCAATTCTGGGTTTTGCATGCTCAACGGCCAGAAGTTATGAAGCCAAGGGGCAATGGTAACAACACCATTCCATATATTTAAGCAAACTCTGCAGTTTACCTGCTCAACAGGAACACGGAAAGGGAACATTTAAAGGAGAGAGATGCATTAAACAAGAATTACCATACAAAAATAAGATTAAATAGGCATTAGTATATTGAAACATGAAAAAAAAAAACAATGTAGTTTAAAAAAAAAACAAAAGAGAAAATGAAGAAAAGGGCAATGGAGAATAAAAAACGGCAAAAAAATAGGTCTTAGGAAGTATTGTTTTGTTTACAAGATTTTCAAAACTTTTTAGAAAAGTTCTTCACTTTCAATCCAGATATCTTTTAAACACCAAAACAGATCTCATCTCTCAAACCATTTATCAAGCTCTCCCTAATATGGGTCTTAACATAACCTAAATCTTATAGAAACCCTCATAGAAGTAGAGTATGCTTAATGAAATAAAACACTTACAGTCTGAACTACTAGAAAGGTCAACATCATGATAGCACTTTGTAGTGCGAATCGCATCTTGAAGACGATTGTAAACAAGTACCCATAGTCTGCAATTCCGCTCACAGTATTGATACATGAATTAAATCCCCAAGCAGGCCAAGCTGCATTAAGACAGAGTATTCTTTTCTTGATAATTTTTTTTTTTGCATCAAGACAGTATTAATAGGAAATAGGCTATCATAAAACTAATAATCATACTAACATACTAATATACCACAGCATATAACATATTTATTTGTTTCTCTTTTTCCCATTTTCTTTAAGGCCACAATAGCATACTGTAATGCCCCAATGGAAGGCCCAAATCACATGGCCTATACTCTAAAAGGACTAGTCAATGATACAATTGGAGCCACATTAGAACCTTATAAAGAGCAAAAACTTCTCCACCCCAAACAATGTGGGATCTTATACACCACCTACCATTATCGTTATCATATGAGGTATCACAATCTCCCCCTCTTAAATTCCTAACGTCCTCATTGGGCCTTTCCGTCTTAGGAGACACAACTCAAGTCCCACATTTGTGGTTGGAATAGGCTCTAATACCATTTATAACGCCCCAATGGAATGCCCAAACCACATGGCCTATACTCCAAAATGACTAGTCAATGATACAATTGGAACCTTATAAAGAGCAAGAACTTCTCTTTCACAAGCAATATGGGATCTCATATACCACCTACCCTTATCTTTATCATATGGGGTATCGTAAATGCTTAGTTCTGTTTGTATAATAGAGATTGTACAGTATCCTCTAGAATGTCATGCAATCTCGAGAATACATTTCCATGGATTTTTTTACAGTATTTAGCCATAATTGATGACAATATGTTTGTAACATAAACTTAAACGACACCTCAAGTACACATATATTAGGGCCAGCAACCAGTGCCAAGAACCTATTCAAATTTTAACCTTTTTTCCAAGAAAAATTCTGTTACACCAAAAGAAGCAACCAATAGGATGCAATCCAAGTAAACAAGAAGTACAAATGGGGAAGATTCCACGAGGCACAGGCTAATGCTCCAAGTCCTAAAAGGATATCAGAGACCCAAGAAAAGAAGATCCTAAAGAATAAAATAGAAGTCAGGCTTAATGTCTTGGCAGTCTTCATGTACATAGTGTCGCCTAGTTGTTTCATACTCTGCATGTGCCTGTAAACTCATTTCACACTAAGGCAGCCAGAAAGCTCTTTTGAGAATATGGATGAATCTCGTCAAAGAAGCGATATAGAATGGCAAAGCAAAAGTAAATGCATGAACAATATTCACAAACTGAAAATTCCAACCATTGCAATTGTGATTCCCCAGCTAAGCCCAAACAGCCGAGTCAATCAAGTCCCCTGTGACCATGAGAGCAGAAAGCCACTGCTTGAGATTTTTTTTTTTTTTGTAAGTACCACTGCTTGAGAAAATAGAAAAACATAAGAGAAAAAATAAAGTAAATGTGCATTGGTTTGTGTTCAGAAAGGATTCTGGAGGTTTTAGTTTCAGGTCTCTTTGTATGGGAAGTTTGCATGTCTCTGTGTGGTGGGTTGTGTGAAAAAGGAAAGCCCAATTTTGGCAAATTTGTCAGAACTAGTTAGCCAGAAGCACACTGAGATGAATTTGAAGACCCCACATAGACAACCTCAACATGTAAGAACACCATCTTGGAGAAGCAAAAACATTGGGGGAAAAGGCCCCAAAGGAAGAACACCTACAAACAAGCACATGGCAACCACAATAGAGAATACTAGATCAGAGACGACTTAAAATAAGGCCCAAAACCGAAGAGAAAAATACACAATACAAAAGAGTCAGAAGAAAAAACACAAAGGGATCCTCTCCTAACCATAGACGAAGACCCTTTAGTAAAAGAACACTCAAATTTGCTCCACACTTGACCTCCAAACAGATAAAGAAAAAAAATCAAATTAGGAGAAAAAACCAAGTGAAGATAAAGAAAACACAAAACTGGGCATGGTAAGAAAAGAACATAGAGACCTTCCTCCAAAACGCAAATGAACACCCTAGCAAAAATAACCGTCATATTTCCTCTAGACTGAAGCTCGAACCATATGAAGAGAGAGAAACAAATCATCTCATCTCATGCAGTCCTATTTACTCAGCTCTGTTAATCCCCTATTTTCAACTTCTCCAAACGAAATTCATAGGCTGTTCAATCTATCCACACACGAAAAAATCATATCCCAAGAATGCAGAACCAGTAGAAGTGGAAAGACAATAATACTGAACAAGAAATAAGAAAAGCACAATCCACCCAAGGACAAGATGTCAACTTAGCTTTCAAACAAAATTTCACTGTTCACAACTCAATCGACTCTTTTGTAAAGACAAAGCAAAGATTTTCCCATTAGCAAATAGTTCAAAAAACTTTTACAAATCAGAAAACAAAACAACAGGAGAAGCTTCATTGCCCCACTGCCGTCACACCCAAATCCAGCCATCAAACTTTGGGTCCATTTTTTCAAGAGAACTGCTACCAATACAAAGAGATTACACAAAGTAAACCCACAAACTGATGTAGCTTCATGGTATCCGTTAGATCTACTTTATAATAAAAGTAATTTTACAATCAAACGTACCACATCAAACCACATCAGTTTGTGGGTTTACTTTTGTATAATTCTTTTGTGACTAAAGTATTTTCCTTTTCTTAGGAGTTGTGAAACAGTTGTATGTGTATCACTTATCAAACCCAAAAGCTACTAAAGCAAGCAAACAATGTTGTATAAGAACAAACTATTCAGTTTAATGTAACCCCTAGGGGTTGGCTAAAGTAGTAAAGACTTTGGTCTTGGTGGCATGCTCCCTCCAGGTTTAAGGTTTGAATCCTCTTGGGTGCAAATAATTTCTAGGGGCCATCAGACTAGGGGAACTTCCTCTTGAATTACTAGAAGTGCACTTGTGGAAAACTCTTTACCGAGGCCTATCCACCCTTGGGATTGGTTGGGAATTTATTCTTGAACACCCAATGCCAACAAAAAAAATTCAGTTCAATGTTTCAGACATAATTACACCTCAAAAAACCATTCTTAAAGCACACACAACCATAAAAAAAAACCAAGGGGTTCTTTACCATTTTCTTCATTTTTCATCATTGAAACACAGGCCACCAGCAAGATCATTAAAAAGGAGTGCCTACAATGTTGTTACTCGCTACCAACCATAACAGTAAACAGAAAATCAAAAACTAAGAGGAATGCACTGATTATTGATGAGACCGAACTATTACAAAATAAGCTTCCATGTATCACCAGAATCAACTCAAGCCACATAAAGACAAAGGTGAAAGAACTTGCAGTATCTATGCAGCACAAACACGACGTGGGTAAGGCAATCCAAGGACACAAGCCAGTGTGTGTTCTGCACCCACATTCACCCAATTCCAATTTGTTATGCTAACCACATATTTGCATGAAAAGGAACCTGGTTCATATCCTAATACAAAGACAAATCTTAATCCACAACTCAAACTCAAAACATTTAGCAAGTGCACATATCCAACAAGCAATGAGCACGTAAAACCCAAAAATTCATTATTTAAAAACTTGAGCTATAACTCATGTTTGGTACTAAACATGGAACTTTTCATAGCGAAACCAAAAGCTCATAAACCAAGAACTTTGTAACTCATCTGTTTGGTAATAAACATGCCATATATTAAGCAAATTATGCAGTTTACTTGCTCAATATGAACATAAATATGGTAAAACCAAATCAAGAAATCTAGCCCTCACCTCTAATAGCTTCTTGCTGATTTCCAGGCTAGGCACTTGGGATATGTAGCAAAGCTACCATAGTGGCAACAAGAATAGATAAAATAATAAGAGTATCCGGTCAAAGCATATTAGATAATTTGAACTGAAGCCAAAAAATTAGAGCAAGGTATGTTTTAAACACTGTCAGACATGCAATTTTATTTCAAAAATATCACTTTTCAAATGAAGATGGGCACGTACCTTTTAACCTTTAAATAAAGGAATTCATACATAAGCATCCTGACATAAACCAATGGAAAAGGCAAATAAAAGGGTGAACTACCTGATTTCAGCAACCCACAGGGTCTGAGGAGTGGCATATCTCATATGGGAGCAAGTCAACGAAATAAACATTTTAATTCCATACTATGATCACTGTAAAGGAGCTATCGAAATAAAAGTGGTAAGACGAAAAACAAGATTGCTTCTACTCCAAGCTACACTGGGTTTCAACGCTATATTGAAAGGCATCTGGATGGTCTAGGAGGATTTGCACTAAATGTCCATGGAAGTTTACAAATTCTTCAAAGGTAAGAGATACTCAGAAGAATTTTAATTGATTTATGTGCATTCTACACGCCAGTGTATAAACAAACATTTAAACTTAAGTTTAAGGTTATCAAAAGACTATAGAAAGGTGACAAAAAAGTATCCACGCTGCAGATCTTGGAAAATACAAATACAGAATGCTTCCCCTTTTAGAAGAAAATGAGCTGCAAAATTCCATCTACATTGTCCTTAAATTCTTCCAAAGGCCAACTCAAACCAAACACCTAATTAAGAACTCTGTCCACCTTATGAACATATTTAGTGTCCACAGCCACGCTTCCTAAACACAGGTTCACTTGCAGTCTTGCATAACACCACAGCAATTTTGTCAACAAGGCTCAGCTAGCTAACACCAGCTTTAGGACCCCCAAACCTCCTACACAAACAAACCTTTGGCCAATGTATCAATAGAGACTAAAGTTCCTCACACCACCACACAGGAAATCTATTTGTAGATTATCTATACAATTGGCAACGCCATCAGGAAGTGAAGAAAGAGACATAAAATAAGTCAACAAATTGGACAATTTGCTCCTAATCAACATGAGTTCAACACCCATCGAACAACTACATCAGCTTCCAACAACGAACCGATGCTCCATCATTTCTAAATGTCATTAAAAAGTAACTTGGATGATGATTTATTGTCAAAGGTTCGCTCTCGGTTCGCTCTTTCTACAAGTGCCTCACACAAGAGCCTCCTATTTCAGTTTCCATGGAGAAGGCTTTGGAGACATAAGGCGCCTCCCAAAGTAGCGTTTTTTGTGTGGACTGCCTCATTGGGTAAGATCCTTACTACTGATAATTTGAAGAAACACAGGGTGATCATCGCAGATTGGTGTTGTATGTGTAGGAATGGGGGAAACTCTGTGGGTCATCTCCTACTTCACTGTGAGATAGCTTGGGGGTTATGGAATCAGGTATTCAGTAAATTAGATTTGGGTTGGGTTATGCCTGAGATAGTGGCGGCAATCTTGGCCAGCTGGACAAATTTAAGAGGCAACCAACAGATAAAGACCATATGGAAGATGATTCCTATATGCATCATATGGTGTTTGTGGGTAGGAGCGTAATGAACGGACATTCGAGCACAAAGAGAGATCAATGGAGGAACTAAAAGCTTTCATTTTTAGAACTCTTTGTACTTGGGCCATTGCCGTTGACTTTGATGGCCTAGATTTACATGATTTCCTTGTATCTATTGCTTCTACGTAGTTAGGGCATTCATTGTACTGAACCTGGCTTTGCCTATTCTTTGATTAATATAATTTATTTACTTATAAAAGAATGCCATTAAAAAGAAGTTTTAGCCTTGAAAGGGGCCCAATGGAAGAAGAGCAAGAAATTTGGAAAGATAACCCTATATCCAAAAATACTAGCCTAAGTCGTCAATATTACCAACAACCCCAGCCGATAACACTTTTGATTGAGCCAAATTCACTTTCAGACCTAGCACCACTTCAAAGCATAAGAATAGACGTTGTATGGGAAGGAGTTGGTCAAGATTTGCCTCTTAGAAAATCAATGTATCACCTCCAAGCAAACTATGAGAGAAAACCACTTCATCATTCCATTAACCCATGAATATTACAATGACAGAGAGCAAAGGAGGTAATGAATCCCTTTATACCAAGCCACAATATCTGTTAGAAAAACCTCACAGAAGAACCATTCATCAAAATAGAAAGCGCACTATTGAAATCCAATGGTGCTATCCAATTCCACCATTTTGCTCCAAATTTGCATCACCTCAACATGTACCGAAAAAACCCAACTAGCGTGATCATAATATGCCTTCTTTAAATCTGGCTCACAAAGTATCCCAGGTTCTACTGACCTTTGTCTACTATTGGGACATTCATTAGCAATCAATACATAGTCAAAGACATGTCAAACTCTAACAAAGGCATTATGAGATGTAGACATCATATCGAAGTCTAAAAATGCTTTTATCATGAGAAGACAAATATCTGATTTTGTTCTCATCGCTACTGAATTCGGTCAAGAGAAACCAAAGGGCTTTGTAAGTTGGATATCGAAAACACGTGTGATCAAGTAAAACGGAATTTTTTGCTGTATAGGCTGAAGCAATATGGTTTTAGGGAAAACTGGTGTGATCAAATAGTCCACTAAATATCCACAATGTTTTTTTCTATCTTGAAAATGACACTTCTAAACATATTTTTGACAGCTCTCGGGTTTCCGTGATGGTGATCCATTGGTGTTGATGGGGTTTTGATCTCTCAATTGGTGTTGACATAAAGGACACTAATTTTCTGCGAGGCAGGCCCTGACCATACCTAAGATATGAAATGTCTACCTTATGCTATGAAGAAATTCTCAGCTTAAAGTTCACCTTGGCTATATCTGAACTGCTCTGGGTAGGTCAAATGGAGAACATTGACACTCTGGAGACCGTCTTTGGATGCATGGTGACTGCATTCCCAATTACCCACTCAGGTCTCTTTCTGACAGCAACTTCTAAGGCATACTTAATTTTGAATGACATAATAGAGAAAATGAAACATCGTTTGGCCGAGTAGAAAGGATTGTATTTGTCGAGAGTTGGTAGGACTACCTTGATTTAAGAGCATTATGTCAAAACCGCCTACTTTTATACACCTGTGCCCGCTTCTTGTTGGTATAGATCAATTAGATAAATTACAATGAAATTTTATATGTAGTGATGTGGGGGAGTTCAATTTCATTTAGCAAGGTGGTATAATGCGTCCGTCGAGTTTGCATGGAAGGGTTCGGGGTCCACAGCTTAATGCAGTTTAAAATATCTGTTTGGAAAATGGTTTTGATGTAATCCAATTGAGAAAGAGAAAGAGGTTTTAGATTATGGTGGCCAACGTGAAAAAAGCAGCTTACAAGGTGAGTGGAATTTGAATAAAGTTAATGGGTCGTAAGGAATAGGTCTTTGAAAAATACCAAAGCTCGTTTTACTAGAATTGAGATAGGTAATGTGACAAACACAAGAATTGGACATGGCGTGAAGTGCGGATTAAACAAGCAAGCTTTCTTGAGATTATCTAACATAAGTTTTAATAAAGTAACTTGGGTATAGGATAACTTCTTAATGACAAGAAGCTCTGGGGACCGTGCAAAGCCAACATGTCTTTTATCCTGTTAAATCGAGGAATAATATTACATACAATTATTTTTACGTATATTCTGTACACTCTATTAATGTGATTGGCTGTATCAATTATTTTTAATATACAACCAATCACATCAATGAATTGCGTAAATAAATACGCAAAAGTGACTGTACATAAAATTTTTGTAAATCTAACTCACTTATATCACATGATTCAAGTAAATTATTGAATTTTCAGCAATGGGACGTGACCCAAGTTATTTGCACCCCAGATTTGAATTTAAAACCACCCTAGGTCTATCTTTATTTAGGAGAATACTAAGGACCTGTTTGAACTAAACTGAAATTAATTCAATTCAGTTTAATTTTAATATATGAGTCTAACATCCAAACACTCAACTCTCAAATCACTAAACTTAACTCAACTCAACATTTCTTTATATACAGAACCCACAACATTTTTCAACTTCCCTATAAGTACATTTAAATTCATCTTAACATTCAAACATATATAAACTTATCTTAGGTGGATCCTACAAAACTCACTCCACTATCTCGATTCACTACTATTCATAAAGAACTTAATTCGTCTCAACTCAACATCCAAACGGGACCTAAATGCATAGAAAATACAATACAAATACATCTACATCTATTAAAAATAACAAACCTGAACCACACCACTAAAGCAAAGACTAACGCCTTTAGGCATATTTGAGAAGTAAGATGAGATAAGATAAAAATTTTGTAAATAATAATAAGATATTTTGTGAATAGTAATGAGATAGTTTGAGTTAATATTTTACATAATTATAAGAAATAAGAGAAAAAAAATTAAATAAAAAATATTATAAAACTAAAATATTGTTATAATATATATTTTTTAATATTATTTTTATTTAAAAATTTGAAAAAATTGAATTATTTTTTATTTGAAATTTTAAAAAATTTATAATGATTAGTTTGAAAAAATTGTAATGATTAATTTGAAAATATTTATATTTAAATAATATTTGTGAACTGAAGGGATTAAAATTTTGGAATGGAAACTTTTTTTCCAATCAAGCCCTTAAACTAGGAAAATTTTTTTTGCAAACATACTTTGCGTACCAATTCGCGCACCGATATTAATTTGTAAGATATATATTTAACAAAATAATGTGAATTGAAGGCAGAAATAATTTTCATAAAATAAAAAACTTAATTTTCATCTTCTCTTAAAAAAAATTTTATAATTTTTTTACATATAAAAAATAATCGGTGCATGAATTAGCGTATAAAATCTATTTGTACCTAGCAAAACTCCTTGGACTATAACTGAAATTCAAAGACCCGCATATCAAAATCTTGAAAAAATACAAATCGAAATACCCAAATGAAAAAATCCCCGAATTCAAATCAAGCACGCTGCAAAAGTCAAAATAACCAAATAAACTCAAAGACCCAGCTAAGAAAGAAATGTTAATTTGAGAGACAGTGAGGACAAAAGATACGGAATCTTGCGATTTGGTGAGAAAGCAACAGCCGTAGGTCTTCAACTCCACCGTCACTTCTCGTCCCCACCCAAGTCCTTCAAGAATTAGTATAAAATTTATTGAGAATCGAGAAAAATCAAGCATTTGGCCTAAACGCTAGGATATTCAAGAAACCATAGGAGAACCAAGAAATACGTCGGTCGCCACAGTAGGAGATCCAAGGCACTGTGGATCGTTGGGAAGGAGATCCAAGGCGCCGTGTGTCTCCAAGGAAGGGAGAGCCACGGCGCCGTGCGGGGGATATCTTTAGGGTTAGGACGCTGTGGAGCGCTGGAGCGGAGGGAAGCTCAAAGAATGAGAGAGGATGGAAAACCTGCTTACCAAGATAATGGAAGGGGCAACGGTCGAAATACAAATATTCCTCGGAACCATCCATTTATAAATCAAAAGGACGTACTCTTTTATACACGATTAAATGCGTATTAAACAAATTAAAACAGTTAATCATATTAATAGTAAATAAAAAATATGTACGTAACATTACTTATTATAAATTATTTAATTTTTTATTTTATGCAAATTCACTATAATTTATTTTTGGCTTGAATATAAAATCGACCAGTTAATTTTTATTTGATCGCTAAAAAACTCTGATTTTCCAAATTTTCCATTTTATTCCTCAAAATTTTAGAATTTATAATAAAATTATTTTCATGTATGGACAAATCAAAAGCATATGTGACTCCAAAGTGCAACGTACATCAACTCATAAAAATTTTTAAAAACATATAAAAAGTTTTGAAAATTCAATAATAACTTTTAGACTCGTTTAGATTCAGAAAGTATCTCATCCCATCTTATCATTATAAATTTCTTAAATTTTCACACAAAATACAATAAATAATTCAACTTTTTTAAATCTTGATTCAAATTTTTCAAATCTCAAAATAATAATAATATTAAAAAATAATATTCTAACAATATTTTATTCAACTTTTATTTTTCATCTAAAATTATAGGGCAATGCTACAGACCCCGTTCGTTCTTCCCGCTTTCTCTTCCCGTTTGACGTGGCCCTTCCACGTTGCACTGCTTTTACTTTCTTTTTTTTCCCTCCACATTGCATAAAACACATCGCCTGAGCCTGGTCTCCTTCTCCCCAGCCCCATCGCCCATCGACTTTGCCTCCTAGCCCCATTACCCATTGACATCGACTTTGCCCCCCAACCCCACAAGTGAGTCTCCCCTCCCCTCCATCTTCGACCTCATCTCCGAAATCCAAAAAGATTCCAAATTCCATACCCACTTAACTCTCCAAAAAATAAAGAAAGCCAAAGAAGAAGATTAGAACAAAATTTGTTCAACCACTCATATTCTCTTGTGTGTGTTCAACAAGGTTTTAGTTGTTTGTAAAACTCGTGCAATTTTAGTTGTTATAGCCTGTAATTATCGCTAGTTTTTCCCTTGTTGTTAATCTGTAAATGGTGCTTTAGGAGGTTTGGGGGGCAAAGGATGCCTTTTTTTCCATTATTGTTGGCTGATACAGGGGAAACTGAAGTAAAATAATAATAATAAATCTACCTATCGTGCCGATCAGAGATTCCTTCAGAGGTAGAGGGGAGGGGAGACGAACTCATGGGGCCGGGATGGACAAACTCGATGGAGTTGGGGACGGCGAACTCAATGGTGCTAGGGAGAAGGAGAAAAAAAAAATTTTGCATTGTCCAGTCAGAGATGGAGGGGAGGGGAGACTCACTCATGGGGCTAGGGGGCGAAGTTGATGTCAATGGGCAATGGGGCTGGGAGGTGAAGTCGATGGGTGATGGGGCTGTGGAGAAGGAGACCGGGCTCGAGGGATGTGTTTTACGCAACGTGGAATGAAAAAAAAAAAAAAAAGTAAAAGCAGTGCAACGTGGAGGGGCCACGTCAAACGGGAAGAAAATGCGGGATGATCGAGCGGAGTCTGTAGTATTTTCCAAAACTATATTATTTTATCTATAAATCCAAACCAACCCTAAATGACTCCAAAAATAAAAATAATAAACAAATCGAGTCAAATAAGAGCACCGCCTGGAGCTGACCACTACAAATGAACACTAGGCTAAAATCACTTTTTTATTTTTTTCATTTTTTTTTCATATTTTTTTATCATTTTAAAATTTTTTAAAAAATATAAAAAAAAATAACAATACACTAATAGTCACTTCTTTAATTATTAAGTAAAAAAGTTTAAAAATAAAATAAAATTGATGAATGGTCATTTAGATCGGTACACTTGGGACTGCATACTATCATTTTTCATCAAATAAATTTATTAAATAATAAAACATAAGAAATTACTTATAACCGAAAACTTAAAAAACCTAAAATTAAAATAAATCCAAAAATTCAATATAAATTTAATTTATAAAAAAAATTATAATTTTTTTTAAAAGATTCTTTCAATATATATCTCATAATTAGTTTTTCATTGTAATTTGAAGCTTTTTTCTTTAAAAAAAAAAATATTAGTTTTTTGCTACTAAAACTCATCATAGATATATGCTAATTTTGATTGTAATAGTCAATTTCTCAATGATGCAATATCGCCGTAAAATTTTCAATAATCATTTTCGAGAAAATAAACACTTTTACAATAAAACCTCGCAACAAATATTTTAAAAATCGTAGTTAAAACAGTTTTATTTAAAGAAAAATAATAGTATTATTTAAATTAAATATTCTTTTGTTATCTTTTTATAATAATAAGCGGCTATTCCATTGCTACATTAAATGAACAGTAAATTCTTTTCCGTTTCCGTGTGTTTCATGTCTTCACTCTTTTTGTATGTTTTGTCTTTTTTGTCCTTTTACATGTTCGTTTTGTGTCCATTAAAATAAGGATGTTTTGGTATTTTGCAACTATGTCAGAGGGTCGGCTTCTTTACTTTTTCCTTTCTCTTTTTACTTTTCTACTTTCCCTGATTCTTCTTCTCTTTGTCTCTCTCTTCTCTCTTATCTCTTCGACTCTGCTCCCCATCGTGCCGATCCACTCTACTCTCTCTCTCTCTCTCTCTCTCTCTCTCTCTCTCTCTCTCTCTCTCTCTCTCTCTCTCTCTCTCTCCACGTTTTTGAATTTATGTATTATTTTGTTTATGGATTTGATGATTTGTGATTTTTATTTGCAGAAGAAGGAAAATATTACTCCGATTGGCTTGAAGATCACGGTAATTTCAACTTTGTGCCTTTTTGCTTTTCAACTCCTCATCCATTGCGACAAGCAGATATCAGCAGCTACGTTCGTGGCGAAGGGGTATTATTATTTTGTTAGTCTCTCTCTACCTCTCAGCTTTCTCTGTCTCAGTTTTTCTTCAAGTCTCATATTCTTTATTTTTCTCTCTTTTTTCCCTACATCGATCATTAAAGAACTAGGAAAATGCTAAGATTGGTGACCTTTGGGTCAGATCTTGGAGGATTGAATATTGCGTTTTTACCTGGTGAATGATTGATGAGCCAAAACCCAATAAGCGTTTTATTTTTTATTTTTATACTGTTAAATGTTCGATGATATGTTCTAGGTTTGCATGCTCTCAGTTTTTTGTATTTTTTGTGTGAAAAAAAAAGACTTTTTACATGGGGTTGTTGGCTTTCTCTCTTTGGATTTGCAGATTTGTTGTTCGTTTGTTAGCTTTCTCTCTCTTTTTTTTTCCTCTCTTTTTACATTTTTTACTTATAAAAAAAAAACTTTCTCTGTTTTTAGTTTCCTATTCTTTTTTCCTTGCCATTTCTTATTTTTTTTCAACTGGGTTATTTTTTAGGACTTTTATTACACGAGCCAATATTTATAAAGTGGTTCATGTAAATAAATATATCTTCTCTTTTCAATTTTGCCACATTACTGAACAGTCTTTATGTTACAGATTATTGGTGAAATATCTCTATCTGGTGTAACATATGAGTCATGGAGTTTGTTGGCACAACTGTTGAAAGTTTAGCTGTAAGTAAATTTTAAAAGACAGTTACTGCATCTATGGTATTAGTACAAATTTACATCTATGATGTTAATCATGCTTATTATTGTTGATTGTTCAAGTGGATCAATAAGTCTCTAATCCTCTGTACTATATAAATGGAAGAAAGGATGACGCTATTTAACATGGTTATTGAAGCTGGGGCAAAGAATGGTGTCTCATAATTACAAACTACATTACCTTTTTATGGACTTTTGATGCTGGAGTGGAATCTTATATTGATATATGTTATATTATAGTTTTCTGATTATGAATCAAGAAATAACTTGAGTAGTTCCCTTCAGTATGTGTATTTAGCTATATCTGGAGAGAGAACTTGAGTAGTTCACTTCATCATGGGTGCTTGACTAAATAGCAGAGATAAACTAACCTTTTAATACCAAAATATAAAGGCAATATTTTTTGTCTCAATATCTTTGACATGAGAATCGTTTTTGTGGCTACTTTCTTGATCATTTTTCTCTTTAAAAAAAAAATAAAAGCATTGTTAACATGAGAACTGTTAACCTCTTCTTTGGGCCATGATAAAAGTATCATGACTACTTTCTAAACAAGAATTTAAGCCACGATAAAAGAAAAAAAATAAAATATCATGACCACTTTCTAAATTCATTTTGTGCTCCTGATGTTAAAGAAATGCAATCTTTTATTTTATTGTCACAATCTTTTATTTATCTCTTTCATTTTAATTTTTTTGTCAGTCTTTTATTGGAATACTTAGATGCACTTTGAAACACAATGTATCTTTTTGTTTTGCATTCCATAATGAAAAATAGCCGAATTTGTCTATCTAGGTCATCACATGTGCTGTTTATATTGTATTTGCAACAGTCAATCTCCATTGCAGTAGATCTCTGTCACTGGTTGCTCTGTAAGTATTACGGATATTACTGCTCCATCACCCGTTGCACTATAAATTTTACAATGCCCTAACCTAGAGATTTATTTCATATATTTTTATTGCATATAGGGGCTAATGTTGCGAATTTGGTTGTGAATATATATGGTGTTAAATCTAGATTAGAGCATGAGGAGAGCGAGAGTTTCAGGTTATAAAAATGCCTTATTTAATTATAAATGTTTTGGATCACGACACAATTAGAAAGCATGCCATGTAGCAGTTTAATAAATGGATTTAGATTTTTTTCTTCTTTGCATGTTATGGTTTTCTACAGCATTGGGTTTATCTATACACAAATATTTTTCTCTAAGACCCTCATTTTCTTAGTTTCTTTTAATTTTAATTTTCAGTGAGAATTTGTTTATGAGTATTGTTGGGTCATGAAGCCTTGGGCAGACAATGACATTGAGCCTTTATTATTATTATTTTTTCTTGTATGAATTGGCTATGAGAATAAATGACATGTCGTTGGTTTTGGAAATGATTGATTTTATTATACAAGAACATAAGCTTCTTGGAAACCTGGTTAGAGTGCTTAGGACATGTATTGTGTAGACCATGAGAGGGTCATAAATTATTGGGCAATCATCGATGTGAGCCTTCTTCAAAATTTAATTTTCCACGGAAGAATAGATGTGTTGTTGTTTTGGTTTTTTTTATTTTATTTTATTTTAATCTTTACTTATAAAAAATGTATTTTTTTAAAAAAAAATTATAGTCCATTATCTATAGTTCAATTTCTATTTTCATCTTTTTTAAAAAAATACTTCATAAGATCCTTGAAATATCAAAGACAACACAATTTCTTTGTTGCTTAACCACATCTGGAAATTAATGCCACCATAAATGTTTCATCTTAATTCATTGTGGCTAGATGAATTAATGTTTCTTTGTTACTTTTGTTTTTTGTATCTTCTACAATACTTTGTTGTTTAAAGCTCCCTGAACAGCAGCTTCCATAGGACTGATAAGCTTTAACTTTGATTTATTTACTTATTTCTTTCTATTGCATAAAACTTGGGAAAACAAGGCAGGAATCAAAATCCAAAGATGAATCTTTGAGGAAGCTAGAAGGGAACTTACATAACCATGAGAGCAAGGCAGAAGAGTCATAAAAATATACATGAGAAGATCAAAAAACTTGAAGGCTAGATTGAGTTGAAGGCAGTCATCCATAACCAATATGAGAAGCAACTTTGGGAATTATCTGAGAGATTGAAGGGGAGGGAAGAAGTCTGCAGTAAAATCTCCAGCAAAAGGTTGCTTTCCACTTGAACTATAGTAGATAATTATGCTTTTGTTATTATTATTATTGCTAAATTTGGATTATTTCTCCTTAAGGTCAAAGAGTTGGAGACCAAGCTCATAGAATAACAACACTTAGAATCTGAATATTTTCAACAGAAGGTTTGTGTATCTAAGTGTGACTCATTTATAAAAAAAAGTCACTGCTATTATACTTTTTTTTTCCTGGTGTTAATCAAAATTCTTATTGTTTCCATAATTTCACCGTGTTAACATTTTTCTATGCACCTATTTAAGTCCCTATTAGTCCTCCACTTTTTTAAAATGGTAGCCAAACTTTCAATTAAAAGTTGGCTTCATATGTAGTTTCTTTCAAAACTCTCAAACCACATGGAAGTTTATTGCCTTTATTGTTGCAGGAGGAAGTACTTTTGGAGCAACTTAAGAAGTCCAAATTACAGGTAAACAAGGCTTGCAATTTTTTTATGGGTGTGGACCATTTTTTCCTTTATGAATGAGGTTCTTATTGGGATCCAAAGCTTAAAAAAAAAACGATCTGGCCTGTTAAAAAGTATTTCCACAAGTCATTTTTTATGATTCTCTTGAGTAATAAATTGCCACTCTTTGTTAAAGCAAAACAAGGCCGAAAAAAAGGGTACTTTTTAATGTTAAAGCACTATGAAAGATTATTCTTTTGTACCACTCTGTGTTTGAGACCTAATTTCAAGAATTCAGTTGTGAATAAATGTAGCACATGATTAAACTATTTCTCTAATCCCTTGTAATAATGGTTCATATTTAGGCACAATCTGATTCATGTGAAAGAAAATTTGGAACTTTGGATGGCAATAACTTACCACAATTTAAAACTTATAAAATAAAATTAATGTTATCAGAATTATTTCTTTTGGAAATTTGGTGTCTCATTCACTCCAGAATTTAAAAATGGAAAGAGATTTTCTTCCGAAGTGAAGTTTCAAACTGATGATAGTCATTAATTGTTCTATGTCATTACAGACATGTTATTCATTAAGTGTTCTATGATAGTCATTGGGTAAACTTCCAATGAATATTTGAGGAGCATAGGAAGTTATTACGGACGGGTTATGGTTGGATTCTCTGATTCTGGTAAAGATGCTGAGCAAGCGTTTCACTGCTGCTTCGGAACTTTACAAAACCCAACCAATCCCAACCACCTGGCTATGTAATGGTGAGTGATCTATTAAATTTAGATCTTGGTACTTGCAATAGTTTCTGCATCGCATTTTCTCTAACGAAAAGTGGTGTATATCTTGGCTTCAGATGCTCCAATCAAATAAAATATGAGTCATATTGTGAAATACAAAACCATGATAGTCCAGTTCCCTTGGTTTCTTCATATTCTTTTATTTTCAACTTAAAAACTGTTTATTCCCAGAAGTGTTCTATGTCATTCAGTTGTATAAACTGATACTTGTATAAATGTCATGGTTTTTGCTATTTGGATTTTAATTTCTATAAACTATTATTAACTAACAACAACTAAAAGTAATTGTAAAGCTCCTAAAACTTTTGATGTACTTGAACGAGAACTTCTACCACTTTGATTTTGTTTTTTCTATTTTGGTGATTTTTTGCATTGAGTTTCATTTGCAAGTTTTGCTTCAATTTCAGTGCTTAATCTGACTCAAAAGTTCATAACCTTGTGCCCAATGGTTATCAATATCATATAAAAAATTCCTCGAATTGAACTTATCTCATCCATGGATTTATATTGAATATGACCTTAACTTTCTGACGGCATATGGAATTTGCAAAGGTTCCCTTCGGCCAATTGAGCAAGGAGAAATGGTACTGAAAAAGTTTGGGCTACCATAGACAGGATGACAGTGGTCAAACAGTTGGAGATATGCACAATAGTTGTTTTGCTTGCAACCCTTCGTCCTCCACACCCGCCCTGAGAAGAACAATCCAGAAATCTCATTCAAGAGATCTCAAAAATCAACTGCCAGAATTATCGAAGCGTTGTCTATGAATTAAACTCTCAAAACTATTAATCTTTTTGTAATACAATGATAAACTAGCTAATTTCTGATAAATAAATAAAAAAATTGAAATGTAAGGGACGTAACATGATTAAAAAAATGAAATCTAGGTATGAAATGTTCGAATTAATATGTACTTGTGACACGTTTCCTGATCACAATATATATGCATCTTCCACGATTTAATTTACACTATGATCATAAAGAGACGTCAAGCATTGCATTCTTATGATGTAGTGGTTTTTTTTTTTTTTTATCTTTTCTTAATTGGGCGTAGTGTTGGTTTTTGGTATATATTAATTTACTTTTCCATATATATTTATATATATAGTTCACATATATATATATATATATATATAATTAAGATATATATTCTCTCTCCACTGGACGAACGTCCATTGGACGTTTTATTACTACTAGTATATATATATATATATATATGCTAGCAAGCTACATAGCTCCTGCATAAAAATTCCATCCTTTCATGTTATATTTCGTGACTTGCATGTCTATTGGTTTAGAAAGCCATTAGAAAAAAGGTGTAGAATTAAACAAAAGATTAAGATAGTAATTAATTAAGAGGTTAACGGTAGGATCTGCTCGTCAAGTCATAACTGAGACTTCTACATATCTATTTGCTAAGTTATGCCAATCATTTTCAATGATATACTTTCATTAAACAATTTATATACAGTTAACAAATGATTAAACACCCAACGTACCACCTGCCAAAGTTTTTTCAAGCACTTAAAAAAACTTGTTCCATGTCAATGAGGTCGTTGATTATCATACTTGGATTCCTGTTAATCATCATTAAGAGAGAGAGAGTTGCATTGCATTACGATTTGCACATTATAAGTTTTCTAATGAGTAATAATTCACACAATTATTTTTACAATCATAGTTTAAAATGAAGATATTTATGTAAAGTAATGTACGTTATTATAAATTATTATATAAATGATTGTAAAAATAATTATATATTTTTCGCATGAGAAACATATATACTATTGACACAATAAAAAATGCAATGCGTTGGTAAAGCAAAATCATTACAAATGTAGCAGATGAAAGTGGACAGCTGTTTAAGGTATGGGCTTCTCTACATGAGTAACGATGGTCCTAAAAAATAAATTTTTAAAAAATACAATAATCTTATATGTGATACGATTGAGCTGGTTACATGGGCTGGCTATCGCGCTGGCCTTGCCTAAATGAAAACACCATCGCAGATTAATCTTGCTTTGTATGAATTTCGGACATCGTCCTATGTCTCGTCGCGTATTAGAATCTGTGGGCTTGTAGTTGTACCAATCAGGGTCCACGTATTTCTGGAGTAAGATTCTTCTTTGCACCGTCCACAATTATGGTCTGAAAAGGCTGCAAGTACTCGAAAGCATTTTGGTTTTTGAGCGTGCGTTGACGATCATATCATTAAAACATAAAAAATAAAGCAAGCGTGTTAGCTTGTACTTTGTTCCCCATACAACGCAAGAGGTTAACTTTGTAACGTACGTGAGCATCGTTTCTTTTGTTGGGAAAAATAAATTGGAATTTGTGGATGTTAAATTTGTACGGAAAATTTTACCCCTTATCTTCATATTATATATTATATATAGATATCCATTTTATTAAATATATGATGCATGTATCATAAGTAGAAACGTTTAATTAATTTAAAAAATAAAATATAAAAATAAAAATAAATATTATATATGATGTGTTGTGTATAAAAATAATGACTAAGTCAACTTTTTTGTACGCGCATTAGAGGGCAACTCCATCATCTGTACTGTGTCCTAGGCCTGCAACCTGGCCTGATAAAGTCGGTTTTGTACCCAACCCGACCCGCAAGACCTATTTTAAGAGCTAAACCGGACGGACTCGTCCCGAATAAAACCCAACCGGGTCGAACCCGTATGACCCGACTTTAAAAGCAATGGCGTTTTCGATTTTCCATCTGCTAAATGAAAACCTACTTTCACTCCAAATATGTCCAGCGAGAAAACAGGTAAGAGGAGCCGTGTGGACGATGCTAGTTGTCACCTACTCCTACGAGCACAACCATCCGTGGCCGGCTTCTAGAAATCACCACTCGATGAACAAACCCATAAAGCCCGTTTACTTGGCCATGGTTCTCTCTCTCCCTCTGTTACTTGGCGATGGAGATTGATGGCAATTTCACCGCGCCACCGAGGTCAGCCATGGATTTTTGTTACCGTCGCTGACATTAGTTTGACCGATGGAACGGCAGTCACGGACTCACGTGCCTCGTCTTCCCCACGGTGACCTCTGCTGCCTTGGGTAAGTTTATGCCGCTTCCCCAAAATTCGATTTGATTTCACCGAATCACTGTAATGGACTAAGTCAGTGTCGTCCAATATTGGTCGGCTTGGAGGGTTGTCGAAACCGACATTTCCTCTACCCGACTTTAGCGGGTTGTGAGGGTTATGCGGATCAACGGATATTTTGCACAGGCCTACGTGTGTCCTCTAGTTTCACGGACGTGTTTTCCTTTTTTTCGTGAGTCAGCTAGAATTTATAATCTTAGTCCCCGAACTATTAATAGTTTACGATTACGGGCAGTATTGAAAGTTATATGTATAAGATAAAGTATAAATGTGAATGTAGGATTAAGTTTTTTTTTTGTTCAAATATATATTGAATAATTAAACTCACTTTTATATATCTATTTTGTTAATTAAGTTGTTCAGAATATTAATGATTTAATATGGTATTAGAAAAATAATCTTAATGATCAGCTTATGCATCCTCACCATTAATAGTTATGAAAAATGCTAATTGAACTGATAAATTTGATAGATTGAATTTTTTTATTTTTTTATTTTACTTAATGATCAAAGTAGTAAATATTAATAAATAAATATATTTTTTGTAATTTTTAAAAATATTTAAAACTGTATAAAAAATAATTAAAATAAAAGAAAAAAATAATAATGAAAAATTTACACTACATCGGTCATTTCATCAGTACTCCATCCGTCTTAATAACATTGTCCAATAACATCATCCAATAGTTATTTCTAATAATAAATAGTTTCGGTCTTTCATTGAAATTCCTCTTTGCCTCCATATTTGAGAGCCCATGAAGAATTTATTTATAAAAACAACTAAATAGCTAACAAATGGGATGGAAAAGAAAAAAAAAAAGGAAAACTGATCCAATGAGATTTATGGGTGCAAGAACAAGCGCGAGCTTGACTGTATAGGGAAATGAAAGATGGAAATTAAATGCCACTGAATATAATGATATTTCGTAATGGGATCGTAATCATGGTGGTGTACGTACGTCTATACGTAGCATAATGCTTCTTGAAACCCTTAATATATTTAATAAGCATAAGGTACATTAATGGACCATTACAGCTGTTTTTTTTATATATTTGTTTGAGCCATTTATTTTGAAGAGTTTAATTTCCTCTCATCCTCTTCATTATGATCTTAAACTATGCGTATAGGGCTTTAAATGAATTAATCTATTTGATAGTTCGTTTGGTACTCGTCTAATTAAATTCGAATCAAATTTGACTCGTGAAAAAAAAAAACTTACCCATAAAATCAGATATCCACTTGAGTAGTAAATAACAAAATTTGACTTAACTCGATTAAGGCTCGTTAAGCCCATTTGTTTATGCCGAAGTCGACTCGTTAACTTGACTGAATTAAAACTCATTCATATATTGATAAATACATATATATATATATATATATATTAACTAATAATATAAGCATAACATTTTAATATGCAACGTAATCACTTATATCTATTATATTGAATATATTTCATAGTTATATTTTATAATTTATACAATAATTAGTTTATAAGATTTAATAATTTCATATAATAGTATATGAAAATCATATATGAAATAGATATATGTTATCGTATTATGTGTATGTATTAATAATTTATGTAAATATATAATATATTGTTATTATGGATAAATATTAACTAGTGTATATATATATATAAATATAATACTTATGGTAGACTTCTTGTGAGATTTGGGCTCAAAAATTCATCAGATAATCAGTTTTGAAGTTTTCTATTCTTTTTTCTTAGTTTGGTAGAATATAATTTGGAGTAATTATTAATCATCATTCCTTTATTTAATTTGAAGATTTAAGATTTACAAAATTTATAACCATCCAAGTGTAAGCAATATATGGTTAATAAATGACTTTTTGTACTTTGACTCATTCAAAATTTAACCCCACATTAATTAAATATTCTTGTCATATTAATTAATTTATTTAGGTTATGTATATTATAATGGTCATATTTTGCAAATCTAATAGTCATAATTTAGTTTTGTACTTCTCAATTGTCTTATTTTAGGTTTTAGGGTATTGGTATTGGATTGGTCATCTCAATATTTAAAATTTGACTAATATATAATTTTGTTACTTTTAACTAATCATTCAAAATTTTAAGTCTACATCAGATTAGTTATCACACTCTTTATAATAATAAAATTTTATTATTTTTTATTATTTCTATTTCTTTAATTAATTTTTATTTTATTTTCATAATCTCTAATAACTTCCAACAATCATAGTCATTTTCATTTTTACAATCCAACAATCTATAAAATAACAATCTCATATGTACATAAATAGTAAAATCTCATATATAAATAAAAATCTCTATGTACAATCCAACACTTCCTACTATAATCTAACAATCCAACACAAATAACAATCACAATCCAACACTTCCCGCTATATCCCATATAATCCAACACTACACTCCAGTCCAACAATCCAACACTACCTCCTATATCCCCTATGAGAAAATCACACTATCACAAATACTAAATTATATAGATGAACAAGGATAAAATTAAATAAATAAATAAATAAGAATTAAAAATAAAAAATAAAAACAAAAACAAACTGAAAAAGCAGTGGTTCTACACTACACTACACCTAGAGGGGGGCTGAATAGGTGTAATCTGATTTTTATGGTCTTTTTAAAAAGATTATTAAACAACAATTAATCAAAGCAATAAACCACACAAATAATCAACACAAGATTTTGTTCACGGAGTGGAAACTCATTTGAAGAACGTCTTTAAAATCTAAAACCACTCCGGGTGTAAGACACCACCTCAAATCCACTATAGAAAATTTAGTTTGTTACAACCAATTTAGAGACACTCACAAAACCTTTGTAGTAGCTAAACTTGGCTTGCAACACCACGAGCGACCCACTCGATCTCTACACGCATGTAGTGTCAGAACTCTGATCTTTCTATAGCTTCCCACGAGAACTTCTCGATCTCTGCATCACCAACAGCTCCGGACTCTTCCGGCCAATGAACTTGTCCACTCCAATGGACTCAATTGAAGATTGATATTGAATGTAGTGTGGTTGAGAAGTGTTTATCCAAGAGAGAATCAACCAAGTGGGGGAGAGGTTGCTCTAAAATATCTTGGAGGCCCTTAGGGTTTTTGCTCTAATTCTCCACCTCTGGAACAGCAGAGAAACTGTTCTATTTATAGTACAACTCAAAGGAGGCGCATGAAAATCCTAGGTTTTAAGTCATCTAGAACATTCGCTCGAGCGCAGTGTCGAGCGAAGGTTGAGCGCCGAAATCTGTCTGAGTTCGCTCGAGCCAAGTGTCGAGCGAGGGTCGAGCGGTACAATCTGCTTGAGTTCGCTCGAGCCAAGTTTCGAGCGAGAGTCGAGCGATCCAATCTGCTTGAGTTCGCTCGAGCCATGTGTCGAGCGAGGGTCGAGCGGTCCAATCTGCTTGAGTTCACTCGAGCGCCCTGTCGAGCGAGTGTCGAGCGGTGCAATCTGCTTGAGTTCGCTCGAGCCATGTGTCGAGTGAGTGTCGAGCGGTGACACCTGTTTTGACCAGTGATCAGCACACTTCAATCCTTTCGCTTCAACACTTGTTACAACACTATTTTACACAGGTTTTCACAAGAATATGCCAATCAACTCATTTTTGCCTCAACAATCTCCCCCTTTGGCATTTTTGTGACAAAACCTCTAACCTATACATATGACCTAATCCTAGCACACCCATCACTAGATTCATATTCTTGAACAAGATGAAATATTTCTGCACATACTTAGCAAACGGTTAAACATATCGCACAAAGAATTGTTTGCAAATTACAAACCACAATTCATGAATAGATATGACAAGTACAGGCTTTAGAGACAAAATATTTCATTAAACAATTAATCAGAAAAAGAGTTCAAGAACAATTTGACACACAGCAGCAGTAAACATGAGATATAAAACCAAAAGATAAAAACCAAAGGCTGCTGTTCCCAAAACAAATGTGTTGCTAACAACTAAAACTCCCCCTGAGTTAGTATCCAACACTCCCCCAATCTCCCCCTTAATCAGTACTGTACTACTCCCCCTTTTTGTCACAAACTGACAAAAGGTCTCAATCATCTGCAGGACTGCCACCATCTTCATCATCTTCATTAAGAAGCTCTTCAATGTCATGGAAGCGTTGGGTCACATGCTGCTGCAGGCTATCAAACCGGGCGTCCAAAGTATCAAACCGGGCATGAACGGTAGCATCTAGAGTATCAAACCGGGCGTCCAAAGTATCAAACCGGGCATCAAGGCGTGCTAAATACTCAAGAACCTGCTGAATACTGGGCTCGGTCGAGCTAGGTGCCGAAGGGGAGGGGGCCGAGCCAGACGGCTGAGAAGTGGATGGTCGAGAGCTGGAGGGCTGAGAGCTCGAAGGCCGAGAACTCGAAGGCTGAGAGAAAGGTGTGGGAGGATGCTCAACACGGATAAGATGCGGGGTGGTGTGAGCACGACTGAGTTGCACCGTCCTACGACCTATAGGAGCCTTAAGAGCTATTCTAGGCTCTTGTGGTAGAAAGGCAACCGACTGGGAAAGTGCGATTCGGGTGATGAGACATGCAAACGGCAAGCCAGTCCATTTCTTGGAGGACTGAAAAGCCTCAATAATGACCCGACAGAGAAGAGACCCTAGATCAAGAGGGACATCATTGATCAAGGCATACAGAAGAATGGTGCGGTCAAGACCCACGTCACTCTGATGACCCGTAGGATATAGATTTATAAGAACAATCCTACTCAGAATGAGATTGTCGGGCGTAAAAAGAATAGTTTGGAGAGGGCTCTTCCCTTCCCAATGACTGATCCCACCACATAGACAGCTAGCAATAGCTTGTAGAGTAAGAGGAGATGTCCGTGTATATGGATAGTCAGGATAAGGCACACGAGGGGCATTCAGCAAGTTTTCTATCATGCCCGGAGTCACCCGGAAGGAAATATTCCGGAGACTAACCTCAAAGGAGTCATCAATAGAAATAGCATGAATGTTGGAGTAAAACTCCCGAACCATCTCCACAGAAGGAGTGGGATGACCAGTAGTCAAGGCCTGCCACTGGCGAGACTCAAAGATGTGAGGGATTATAGTCTCAGAAAGCTCACCAAGAGAGACATCACGCTCAACAATAGGGGTACGTTGAGAGAAGTTCTGAGTATACAGCTCCTGAGCATTTGCACTATGGAACTAAGCGTGAGCGGGTGCAGGAGGGTTTTGGCGAGAACGAACACGTCGAGACGACATGGCTTTTGGCTGTAGACAGAGTCAGTGACGTTAGACAAGGCTAAAGATGATGTGACGACTTAATGGATGCATGTCTAAAATGTCAAATGTATGATGATGATAAAACTCAAAACCTTGACCTTCATGCCCAACCAAGATAAAACACCAATGCCAATCATGCCAATCCCAACAAACCATGTGATGAACATGCTAACACGACAATGCCAATCAAGCCCATGGAAAAAGAGACAAATAACCACTTTGTAATCCCAACTAAGTCGGTTGGGAATTTTAAACTCAAAACACGACCCATGCCCTTTCTAACAAAAAAACCTTCAAACCCAATGCAATTCCAAGTCAAATGACTACCCAACACTTGGATATGCATGAAATAGGTATATGAACAATGCTATGCCAATGCATAATGAAAAAGAGTAAACATATTTCATTGAGGCATTTCATCAAACACTTGGAGTGCATCTAAGTGAGAAAATCAAGCAACACTCCATGGGAGGTTCAAAAACCTCCTAAATACAACCAAACAACCAACACAACTCCATAGGAGTTTCAATCAACCCAAAACAATGGAGATTTTTCAAGAAAAAAACTACAAATAGACCCAAATCGAAACCACGGAAATAACCAAGAAAAACCAAAAAACAATGCAAGAATCAGAAATATTACTCAAGAGAAATGTTTTTACCTTGATTTGGAATGATTTCGGAAGAGAAAACTGGTTGAAAATGAAGAGATTTGAGTGAGGGAGAGAAGAAACGCACGGGAGAAAGTTTGGGCAAAAACTGTGCGTTGAGCTCGAGCGGCGCTGGCTTTATACCAGATATTCGCTCGAGCGAACTTAAACCCTCGAGCGAATTGTCGAGCGAAGTTCGCTCGAGCGGAGTCGAGCGGAGTGTCGAGCGAGACCTCCAGATTTTGCAATTTTGCCCAGTTTTGAAACACACACCACTCACAAGACTCACATGACTTTGACAAACACTAGAGAAGTCAATTTTCAACCCAAGAATACATATCAAATGAAGAGAAGCATCATATTCTCACAAAACACGCAGGTAAAAACAAAGTATCTCAAGTAATGTAGACATGCGTGTTTAACCGGTCCTTGCTCAATCAAGAAATTTCAACCGATAAGCGTGAGCGGGGTTGGGCTGAACAAGAAATCATAAATGCTTAGGAAGCTCTTTCCAAGACACAAAAAGTCAAACCCAATGCTGCTAGGACCTGAATCCTTCTGTTTGAGTACTTGTTTCAGCATGTGCAAGAAACAGAAAACTTATTCTGTTTTTCATTTCATCATTTTTTTTTTAATTTTAACAACATCACTTTTTCTTTTCCTTTTGATGTGCCATATTTTTGCACAAGAGAATCATGATGAGCTCATCTAACCCGTGGTCAATTCTGTGTGCAAGTAGAGCTTCCTAACACCTTTGATTGCCTCCCCAATACTCACAAGTGGCGAAATGTCAATTAACTGAGCCAGGAGTGAAGTGTGTGATGCTAGTCATAACTTCCACAAGATACTCATGTTCCAAACCTTTGTGAACCATAAGTATATGATACAAATCTCAAAAGATGCATGCCCTTAGATTATAGAATTAACAGCCCCACCATTATATAGCACAATCATGGAGTGCATGTATGGACAGCAATTAACAACAAGGAAACTAGACAACTAACAAACACAAAATAAACACCAACAACAAAATAAAACAAAAATGCATGTAAGAATGTAATGCATGTAATGCATCTTTCAGTACTCAAGTCAAAGCACATACACCAATAGCCTTTCTAAGTAGTTCAAACCGAAGCCCATCCAAGGGTTTGGTAAAAAGGTCGGCTAGTTGATGCTCGGTGGGAACATACTCAAGAGTCACAACCTGTGTTTCCACAAGCTCCCGAATAAGATGATATCTAATGTCAATGTGCTTAGTCCTAGAATGTTGGACATGATTTTTTGAAATGTTTATAGCACTGGTATTGTCACAAAAGACGCTCATCACACCTTGGTCAATGCCATAGTCACATAGCATTTGCTTCATCCACAACAATTGCGTGCAACAACTTCCTTCAGCAATATATTAAGCCTCAGCCGTGGACATGGAAATCGAGTTTTGCTTCTTATTCATCCAGGCTACCATGTTCGTCCCAACATAGAAACACCCACCAGAGGTGCTTTTCCTATCATCTACATTACCTGCTCAATCAGCATCAGAATACCCTACAAGTTCTGTATTAGAGTCTCGAGAATACCAAATCCCATAGTTTACTGTCTCATTCACATAACGAAGTATGCGTTTGACAGCTACCAAATGTGATTCTTTTGGATTGGCCTGAAATCTTGCGCAAACCCCAACACTAAAGGCAATGTCTAGTCTACTTGCAGTGAGATACAACAAACTCCCATTGTTCAACATTCTTGCCTGACAGATCAGCGCTAAGCTTAACACTAGTGCTCATGGGAGTTCTAGCATGGCTTGTGTCATCTAATCCAAATTTTTTGATAAAATCCTTTGCATATTTGGATTGAGAGATGAACAACCCATCATTCAACTGTTTTACCTGGAGTCCCAAGAAAAAAGTTAGTTCACCTATTGTTGCCCAGATGACTAACACAAGAGGGGGGGTGAATTGAGTTATATTTTAAAAAATAACAATTATAAATCAAATATACAATATAAAATATAAACAAAATATGAAATAGCAATAAATATAAAGAGTAAGGGTAAGAGAGAAGCAAACTCAGTATGTTAACGAGGTTCGGCCCCACTGCCTACATCCTCGCCTCAAGCTACCCCTTGAGGATCCCCGAATTCACTATTCAATCTCCTTCAGGTGGAGATAGAAATCTATTACACCTTTGAACAACACCGCTACAAAGGATTCGTGTAGAACACCCTCTACACTTGCAATCACCTTACACGTGGTGATTCAACGATTCCCTGTGTAGAACACTTTCTACACGCACAAGGGTTGTACACACCCTTTTACTGATACAAGATTTGATAGTGGGTAGGATATCAGAAAACACTCCTCAATGAGTGAAATAAGAACAATACAAGCACAAACTATATCTCTCAAAATGAATAAGAGTTAAGGCTCAATGTTTAGAGAAGAGAGAATGAAAGCTTTGAATGAATATTGTATGCTCTTGGTGTTGTAAATGTGAAGCTCTCAAATGATCTATTTATAGGCATATGAGACTTCATATTCAAATTTAAAAAGATTCACATGTCAAA
>QGSO01000196.1:68251-511031 GCA_011037825.1 Carya cathayensis
CATCACACATACACAATAAACTGATAGTAAGTTAGAGGCTAACTTACCTCGATCGTCGCGTTCTATGAGAATAGAGCGCGAGACACGAGGAACTGCACAACAGCTGGAAGAGGAACACTCAAGTCCTTAAGATTTTCACTTCTGAACTCAATTGCCATATTGTAAGCACTTGCAACACCACGGCCAACTTGAGGTTTCACTATACTCGGAAGAGATAAATTGACTTCAGAAAGCCTTTGCACTAAAACAAGTTCATTAAAATTATCAATAACAACCAAACAAACAACTCATTTCTCAATCCATATACTCTTAGCCATAGTCAACCACAAGATGACACCAGTCATCCCGGACTATAATCCATATCATCACTGCTTCGGGACACTGTCATACAGTTTCCCAACATTACACCATACGCTCCACACTTCTCTGCTACGCCATTCAACCCTTCGTGACACGCCATCCGGTGTATCACGACTTAGTACAGAGTACACTCACGTGAACTCTCTTCCATTCACACTACAAAACCCATCACTGCGATACACGTCTCACGGTGCATCGCTACGCGACACGGAGTACGCGCTACGCGTACTTCCTTCGCTACAACACTCATCAACACGATGCACATCACACGATGCATCGCCATACCACACGGAGTACACTACATGCGTACTCCCTTCCTTCTACGACCCACATCACTACAGCGCATGTCGCGCGGCGCGTCGCTGCATTACACAGAATACGCTACACGCGTATTCTCTTCACACAACCCGCCGTATCACATCTACGGCATCCATCTCACGCCTATACTTCACAGCACAGTCCACAAAACTACAAAATCAAGCCTAACACTTCACAACCACACTTCGTTTCACAACTACGCAGCGAACTCCACAAACACTAACTACACAGTCTACAGCCAACCAAATCAACTATGTTAAACATAAATAACTAAAGATAGAGGGTTAAGACGAGAGAGATGTGATTGCTGTCGGGAAAGAATCCAAAACTGATAATTTTAGCGGGCTGTTACAATTATGACACACCCGGTTTTCTTTGCTATCTCTTTGTCTCCTGAACAATGAGGTATCCTCATACTTGATGAATCTTTTCAGCTTAAAACACTCCGTTACAACATGACCTATTTTACCACAGTGGTGACAAATAGGACTTCTAGCTCTTGGTTTCACGTGAGACACAACACCCATTTGGATATTTGAGGATTTCTTGCCATTGTCAGATGGGTGAGTCTTCCCATTGGCGATTGATTCTCGAACAAACACAGTTTTCTTCTCCTTTTTGTGGGAGACCTTTGAGCTGGTTGCAACCTCAGATTTTATTGGATCATATCCTAGTCCACTCTTGTCACTAGGGAGCTTTCCAAAGCTTAGGATTTCATTCAATTTTTGCTTCCCATTGGAGAAAGATTTCAGTTTTTCCTTCAGAAAAGTTATCTCACTTTCTTGAGTTTTTAACTCATCTTCCAGAAGCACCTTCTTCATTTTAAACTGATCAGCTAGACCAATGGCTTCAGTTAATTTTCCTTGAAGCTCTTCATTTTCTTGTTTAATGAGGTCTATCTCTTGAATGTGAGCTTTGTTGAGTTTCCTCAATTTGACACATTCCTTGTATAGCTTCTCATATACTTCTTGCAACTCATCTTCATACTCAGATTCATTTCCAGACATGTTCTCATCATCCGACACATTTTCACTATGTTGACTTTTGCTATCTACCGAGACAGTGAATGCCATGTAATTCAGATTTCTTTTTGGGAAAGAGTTCTCCGAGGAATCACTTGACTCCGACTCACTCTCACTTAGGTATGCCATTTTTGCTCTTTCTTTTGCCTTTTTGTAGTTTGCACATTCCAGTCGAATGTGTCCAAAACCGTGGCATTCATGACACTGCACACTAGACTGACCCTTGTCTCTATTTGTTCTAGTGTGCTTCTCAGAGTTTCTATCCTTGTTCCCTGAACTTGAGCCTCTATTGTATTTTTCAAACTTCTTCTTTTCAAAACTCTGATTCTTCTTATTTCTAGCCACAAACATTTTTCTGAATTTCTTAGCATAGAATGCTATTTCCTTGTCACTCATAGCCAAATTATCGGATGACTCATCTGACTCTTCTCTAACAGTATTGAGGGCTATGGACTTGTGCTTCTTGTCTGCTGGAAGAGTATGTTCATATATTTGGAGAGAGCCCACCAACTCTTCAATTCTCATAGCATCTACATCCTTGCTTTCTTCAATAGCTGTGACCTTAGGACGAAATCTCTCAGGAAGAGATCTGAAAACTTTTCTCACAACTCTATTCTCAGGGATTCTATCCCTTAGATTAAAGCGAGAGTTGACGATATCATTTAGCTTGGCATAGAAAGCATCAAATGTTTCATCGTCCTTCATTCTTAATTCTCCAAAACTAGTGGTCAACATTTGAAGCTTAGAGTTCTTTACAGCCTTGGTACCTTCATGAGTGATCTCAAGAATATCCCAAGCTTCTTTGCAATTTTGACACGTTGATATCCATTTGAACTCTTCTTGGGACACAGCCATGAAAATCGCATTCAGCCCTTTGCTATTCCAACCACATTCACTTATTTCATCCCTGGAATAATTTTCTACACTTTTGGGAGTTTGAACTCCATCAACAATAACCTTTGGTTCTGTCCAACCATTTGTTATGGAAAACCACACTCGTTCATCCACAGATTTTAAGAATGCTCTCATTCGAACTTTCCAATAACCGTAGTTGTTTCCATCAAAATATGGTGGAGATGTGAGTGATTGAGACCTATCCATTTTAAACCACTACAGCAGGATCACACTTAGGAACTGAATCCTAGCGGAGTGAACCCTCTCTGATACCAATTGAAAAAGCAGTGGTTCTACACTACACTACACCTAGAGGGGGGGTGAATAGGTGTAATCTGATTTTTATGGTCTTTTTAAAAAGATTATTAAACAACAATTAATCAAATCAATAAACCACACAAATAATCAACACAAGATTTTGTTCATGGAGTGGAAACTCATTTGAAGAACATCTTCAAAATCTAAAACCACTCCGGGTGTAAGACACCACCTCAAATCCACTATAGAAAATTTAGTTTGTTACAACCAATTTAGAGACACTCACAAAACCTTTGTAGTAGCTAAACTTGGCTTGCAACACCACGAGCGACCCACTCGATCTCTACACGCATGTAGTGTCGGAACTCCTACCTTTCTATAGCTTCCCACGAGAACTTCTCGATCTCTACATCACCAACAGCTCTGGACTCTTCCGGCCAATGAACTTGTCCACTCCAATGGACTCAATTGAAGATTGATGTTGAATGTAGTGTGGTGGAGAAGTGTTTATCCAAGAGAGAATCAACCAAGTGGGGGAGAGGTTGCTCTAAAATATCTTGGAAGCCCTTAGGGTTTTTGCTCTAATTCTCCACCTCTGGAACAGCAGAGAAGCTATTCTATTTATAGTACAACTCAAAGGAGGCGCATGAAAACCCTAGGTTTTAAGTCATCTGGAACATTCGCTCGAGTGCAGTGTCGAGCGAAGGTCAAGCGCCGAAATCTGTCTGAGTTCGCTCGAGCCAAGTGTCGAGCGAGGGTCGAGCGGTACAATCTGCTTGAGTTCGCTCGAGCCAAGTTTCGAGCGAGGGTCGAGCGATCCAATCTGCTTGAGTTCGCTCGAGCCATGAGTCGAGCGAGGGTCGAGCGGTCCAATCTGCTTGAGTTCGCTCGAGCGCCCTGTCGAGCGAGTGTCGAGCGGTGCAATCTGCTTGAGTTCGCTCGAGCCATGTGTCGAGCGAGTGTCGAGCGGTGACACCTGTTTTGACCAGTGATCAGCACACTTCAATCCTTTCGCTTCACACTTGTTACAACACTATTTTACACAGGTTTTCACAAGAATATGCCAATCAACTCATTTTTGCCTCAACACAAACAAACAAACAGGAATTTCACCAACATAAATATTAGATAACAAGGTGAAGTTCAAACTAGGCAACACAAAAATTGCAGCATTCAATGTAAATCATCTTATTTGTACCATCAATTCTTGTTTACAGACCCAAAAAAGAAAAAATCTATACTATAGTGTTTGCATTACAATAATGACTGACATATTCAAAATAAATCATCCTAGAGTAAAGTGCTAAAGAAATGGAGTATATAACTCTAATAATACCCCCCAAAATAAGGGAAATGAACAAAATTCTGTACATTTGAGCATTATTGAATAATCCAAAGCATTTCTCTAGTAACAAGGTAAAAGGCAACACATAATTTTAAGTGAATAGTTAGCCCCATAAAACTATAGTTAGCCCTATAAACCTTCTATTTCTAGAAGCATAAACTTTATTTGCTCTACAATAGAATCAATATTCCTTTTAACTCACCATCTAATAACCACATAATAGAACCACAGCTAATGAAATAGAACAATAAACTAAGAAAGATGGAAAATCAAGACAACAGAATTTTATCACACCCCAAAATCCTTATAATTAGAAAAAAAGAACTTTCTAGTTCACTTAGAAAACAATGATCATTGTCAATCTCAAAAATTTTATTTTCAATATCCAAATATATGAAAAAACTATCCCTATCATGCTCTAATTTCATCTATCTGGTTTGTTGCATCATAGATCCTACTTGAGCAGTCTGTGTGGCTCACATCCCCTTTGCAACATGTATACTCCATAGAGGCAAAATGTAGAGCCTAGCCCCCTTGATCAATAAACAACATGTAGAGCCTAGCCCTTTTGTTCGAGTCCATAAAGGAGCTAAAAAAAGTAGCCATCACGGCGAACAACC
Organism: Carya cathayensis; assembly: GCA_011037825.1. Lineage (NCBI taxonomy): Eukaryota > Viridiplantae > Streptophyta > Magnoliopsida > Fagales > Juglandaceae > Carya > Carya cathayensis. The sequence goes on from QGSO01000196.1 coordinate 73,069, forward strand.
AGATCAAGGTATATGGTTGAGTTTCTATGTATTGTGTGCATACATATTCCACAAAAAAAACCTTGGGTAGTGAATATTGTGCAAAAACAAAACCTCATTTTCACCCAACACAAATTAAACCTAAGAGTAAGAGAAGAAGAGAAAATTAAACTTGTGGAATTCGATTTTGAGAAGGGGCTTCGATGTGAGCAATGCCAAGGAGGAGTTTTCGATGGAGAGAAGCTGGCAACAGGGACGAGCCTTGCCATGCTAGAGAGAAGAAGAAAAAGCTGGAACTTTGCCATGCTAGAGAGAAAATGCCAACGGAGAGACACTGTAAAAACCGTGCGGGAGAGAATCTGGCAACAAGACTTGCCATGCTAGAGAGAATGAGTCGTGCAGAAGAGAAGGAGAAGTATGCAGGAGAGGAGGGAAGAAGAAGAAAGAGCTGTGGGAAAGAAGCCTTTGTGCACATGCATTCTAGAGCATAATAAAAAAAAACATTTGACCTTGCTACAGTGCACTTCATATTTATCTGAGATAGAATTACTGTAACTCATATATTAGATGATATTAGTTTGACTAATTTAATGTGGGCCAAATGTGGATGATATTAGCTAAACTGGAAGATACACTAACATGTGACTAAGCCAATGCCAGTACTCTTATAATCGATCTTATTGGTTTTTTGAAAATACCTTAGGGCCGATCAGGCTTATAACCGCTTAAAAATAGCCCACCAACAGTGTGATGTCACGTACACTGCACACCCTTCAGCTATGTGACTGTGATGCATACGATGAAAGCTTTGAGCTCTCGGCACCCTCTCCCCCTTCTATGTGACATAACCCATGAACAAAACTGACCCCATCTCGACCCCCCCTTCTATGAAGGCCACCCCCTTTCATGACCGTGGTGGTAAAACGACCGCCCCATCTCGGCCTTGTGACCCTTAACAACCTCTCAGCTCTGTGACCCCCAACACCCTCTAGGGATTTTAGTCTCGCAACATAACAGAAAGGGACTAGCCATAGTAAGTAATCTCTCTTATTTCTCTCATCTTTTTCTTTCATTTTCATCTGCACTTTGCATATCTGTTGATTATCAGCTGTTAGGTTTTTTTTCCTTCTATTTGGGCCCCGATTGGCTATAATTTTGAATTCTAAACCCTAGCCATAGTAAGTAATCTCTCATATTTCTCTCATCTTCTTCTTCCATTTTCATCTGCTCTTTGCATATCTATTGATTATTAGCTGTTGGTTTGGTACTAGTCTTTCCTACAATGCTATGACCATAACTATTCCTGTCTCTTTATTTTCTTTTTCAAATATGGAACTAGTTTCTTGTGCATGTGATGAGATGTCAAAACTACATAATTAAGTTGTTAAAATGAATAAATTGTTTAACCAAAATGAATTAAGCACTTAATTATACAATAGATTATGGCATTTGAGTAAATTGATAAATTTGGATATTTTGTTCTTGAAAATATTTATAATGTAGCTGTTCCACATAAAATTTAATATCTCAAATTTTACTCCTCTCATAACAGGGGTAATCTAGGAAATACATAGTTAGTGCAGCATCCAAAAGATGAAAAGTGGAAACTCACACACGCTCAAGAAACAAGCTTGCACAAAAGAGCGGCAAAAATTGCTTGCTGGTGGAATCAAAAGTAAAAGAAAAAGAAAAAGAAAAAAGCAGAGCACGTCCAGCCTCAAAGTGCTAGCAGACAAGGAGCTGCTGTAGTGGAAATGCAAGATGTAGGGGATGGAGATCGTGGCCTCAAGCACGGACCTCACGCAAAGCAGAAGCACAGACTCACGCACACAACAGTGGGGGGAAGAAAAAAAAATCTACAGAAGAAATCAACGGAAAGCAAAGGGTCATTTTGCTATTCGGCACTTGTTTTTTTTTTTACTTGTTTTTGTTTTAGCTGTGTTACAGACGGCGTGGGCTCTCTCTCTCGGATTTTATTTTATTTTTCTTTTATTTTTGCTTCTTTTTGGTTTTCGGTTGGTAGACCTTAGAGGCGGCTAGTTATTTTTTTACTTTGTTATTTTTTTACGTTTTCATTGTCTAGATCTTGGGGGTTGGTGGGGATTTTATTCTCTTGCTGGTTTCCAGATATTGGCTCTCTCGACTGTTTTTATCTTATTTTTGCTTTACGTTTTTGTTCAGACCTGTCGGTCAATATTGGCTATTTAGCATTTTATTTTTCTGCAGTTTTGCTTTCTACACAGCAGTTCTTCTTCAATTCTATTTCTTTTTTTTTACTTTTCTCTTATTCATTCTACTTCAATTTTTTTGGTAGATACAAATATGTTTAGAGAGGACATCCATTTTGAGATGTTAGGCTAAATTTCTAAGCCTAAGTTTTGGAGAGTAACCCAGATTTGGATTAGAGTTGATTTCTCACTCTTCATCCATTGATTTTATTTTCATACTCTATTGCTTTGTGAAACAAGTTATATTTGCGAAAGCTTGGAGTTCTTCTTGCTAATCTTGATTTGTTATTGATGTAAAGCACAACTAATACTTATTTGTGACTTAAGACTCTATAGGTTTCTTTCCTCTTAAATTGACCAAACTTGCTATGCAACTTAGTAGGAATTTTTGAATAAATTATAAACCGGACTTAAATTGTTTTAACTTCCAGTCATTATCTCTTTGAATGAGTAAATGATTGAATAAAAAGGAATGTGAGGAATGTTCAATTCTAATTCATAAATAGGTGAAACCTAAAGGTTAAGTGTTTGATAAATTGTTTCTTAGAATCCCCTTTTGAAATCTCAAGTATTTTCAATTTAGATTTTTGCCACTTTTATTTTTCTTGCACTCATTTCTAGTATTTAATTCTTTACTCACTTCTTTTAATTTTACAAGCTTTTAGAAAATTATTCCGTTAAAAAAGATATAGTGAAAAGATCCAAAGCATTCTTCATTAATACACTCCACATCAATACATAAATTCCATTTTCTTGTTTCTTTTCTTAGTTGTGTAAGTAGCCCCTTTTACAAACATGCCTCTCACACAAACACGACTCATTATTTTCTTGCTTTTCAATTGTTGTCATTATGGAAATGACCTTGGAACTCATCCATTTACTACTTTGATAGCTTCTGCACGTGGAAGACAGATTTAGAAAGCCATCATCATGAATGTGTAAGTGGCTCTTCGACTTGTTGAATATTAACAATAAAACCATGTCATTTGCAAATGCTTCAGCAAAAGTTTCAGTACTTTTATTCAATGTAGAGATGAGGGTATAAAAATTTTAGGTTACATTAGACAACTACCTCATAGGGTATACTTACTACAATAAAACTAAAACTAATATTAAGTTCAAGGAATACCTTACTCTTCAAAAAGACTTAAGTAGATATGTCTCGAAGCACATAATTCTTTTTATTCAATTTTACAGAGGTTTTCATATAAAAAATTACAAATGTAGAAGATAATAATGGTTTAGATAGCCACTAGTGCCAAAATACCACACAAATTAATTCAACCATTAGCATACCAAAAAAAAATTGAATCAACTATGTATATACTCCAAAGACATATAGTAATTTTATTCATGCATGAGCAATAATTGCAGAGTTTCTGTCTGTTCATGCATAAGTCATCTCAATTTGTATGACTGGTTGGTATGTATGGTTGGTTTGTATGAAACTTGAAATTACATAAAATCTTACAACAATTACATTTAATGTTAGTGCTTACCTTTTTTTTACATTATGACAGAAAATGAGAAGTTCGGGTTCTCATTTCGGTTCAAGTTCTTGGATTCCAAGAGGGGAAGACAAAGTGCTAATGGAGAGACCATTTTACTATTGTGGAATTCAAGCAAAACTACAGATTTCTAAAAAGTCAATAGTTTTGGTAGAAAATTTTACAATTGTCCAAACTATAAAAACAAAGCACAATGTGAATTTTTTGAATGGATTGATCTTCAAAGTGACCAAAATGACTGCTATAAGATGACGTTGGAGTTAGCTGAACGAATGAACGAGATGGTACTTCGTGAACGTCTAGGCATCAAACAATCCAAATTGCAAGCAACGGAAAATAAGTACAAGGGCATGTTGAAAGTGTTGATCATATCATGGCTATTTTTTTCATATTTTGTGTTGTATTTTTTATGTTGCCAAAGAATAACAATGTGTGTTGGCTAATGCTACAACTCATGTATTGAATATGTGGTTAATGTATTGGTAACTTTTGGACATGTATTGACTGTTTAGAATGTATTGAATGTATTGGCAACATATTTGTGTTGAATGTTTAGAATGTATTGAATGTATTGGTAAACTTATGAATTTAGTTATAGAATGGCTCTTTGGAGTTTTTGTGCAGCTTAGAACTTGTATACATGAGTAGAATCGGACAGCATAGTGATTATAAGATGCAATTAGGCAAGTTCCAACCTGTATAGTATTGAAATGCTTTTGGCTCATATTTTGATTTGAAAAGGTCCTTATATTGTTCTTATGCCGCTCGCATAACCATGAATCACTTCAAAATCTATTCAAAATATATACACTTCAAAACATATCCAAAATCACACAACCATAAATATTCAACACATTCTTTACAAGTACATAAAAAAATCTCATATTCAATTATATCCAAAATCACATTCTTTATATTCAAACAAAAATAAAGCTTCACTATATTATTCAGAATTACATAAAAAAAAAAAAAAAAAGCTTATAGTTTTGGTATATTCAATTACATCTACTCAAACAAAGACATAAAAGCTACAAAAGTTTTAATCTACTATTCAAAACTTATTCAAAACTTACAATCTATTGCGTTATTCCCTATCACTATAAAGATAAACACGGGTTAAATTAACATGGGTTAAATAGAGGTTAAATTATTTGTCCATGATATGAGAAAAGATAAATAAATCACATACATAGTATAAGATAATTTGCACTAGGAATCCAAATGCTGTCATATGTTGTAAATTACGGGCACAAGATCCCTACATAAACAACAACAAAACACAAACTTTTTTAACTTCTTCAATTAAAAAAACCACAAATAATTGCAAAGCTCCTATACTTCATTGAAGGACAATTTTTTTTAGTATGGTTTTCATTCTTGCAAATACTACAGCAATATTTGCGTTTCCTTTAGATTTTTCACCCTCAAAATTTTTGGTCGACCTTTTGTTGGCACGCTTGGAGGATCCTGGACGGTTTGTGAAAAGTTCGATACAACTTGACTTCTAAGCATTTGATTATCATTGCAAGTCTCCTTTTATCTGAAAAATGTGTTTCCTGAGTATTTATGTGATCTTCCATTGCAAGTAATTCTTGGTGAACATTCTCCAATGCACGGGTGAAGTGATTATGTTTTGCTTCTGACTGCGACCCAAGTTCCACAATGTCATAAATCTGTATCACCGACTTACTTTTTCTTAGCGTAGAATCATCTAGTGATTGCTGAAATTTCCCTTCTAGACATGGTATGTTAGGAACAGGTCGAATCTTAGCAGTAATAGTTCATCTTTCTAGAACATAATGCTATGGCAATCTATTTAACTTAACTTTCTTGCCAAAAGTACACAAGGTATGCCAACAGAGAATCCCATAAACTCCCATATATGGCATGTATATGTGACATGTCCTTCATCACCCTCCAATGTTACGTAGTAAAGAGGTGTTTCTTTACCAACATCTACGACTCCATATGTCCTGGACTCACCCTTTTTGCACAAATTTTTTGTTAGGTACAATAGACTATTGAACAGCTCATTTTAATAGATCGTGAAAGAATTTCTTGTATAAACCATTGCTGCCTCCTCTTCAATTTTAAAAGGTGTCTTCAATATCGCACGAGTGGATTTCATCCACACATCATTCTCTTTCTCTTTAAAGTAATGTGCATCTAGAGCTTTTTCATACTGATGAACAAAGTTACTAACTATAATGCTTGAATGAACATAGTTTTGAAAAATTTGTTCATATTTTCACTCCTTTGAGTTGTTGACATACCGACATAGAATATTGAACGCAAGTAGGCCGGAACCCATTTATCCCATCGAATGTAGAGATTTTGCAGCCAAGTATTTTCTCCTAACTCATACTTTACTAATATTGAAGCACATTCCTCTTTGAACTCATCAATGGTAATTGTCTTATGGATGTAATGACGAAAATCTTTCTGAAAGTCTGAAAACTTGTTATATACATGAACGAAGTGTTTGGAAAACTTTTGTAGAATATGCCACAAATACAACCTATAAGTTGTATATAGGAATACCTCTGCAATGGCCTTCGCTATAGCCTTGTCATCGTCGGTAACTATAGTTGAAAAGGCACGCCCAAGCATTGCTTTTTGCCATGTTCTCAATAACCATATATATGATTCGGCTATTTCATTAACTAACAAAGCACAATCAAATATAATAGTATGATGATGTTGGTTAACTCATGAAAATGGCACAAATGACATCTTATAAATGTTGGTCAAGTACATGACATCAAACATGACAACATTTCCAAAATATTGATATACTACTCTTGAACGAGTATTAACCCAAAACAACTTCTCATACACCCATTCTTATCAACTTGCATGGAGAACACAAACTCAGATTCTTTGAGTTGTCCATCAAGAAAATAGGAATATAACCGTTATGCATCTCTCTCTTCAAATACTTTTTTCATTTTGTTTCTCAAGTAATTTTTGACATTCTTTCCAATACAACCAACATTGAAGTCACAAACTGATTCTTTACTTAACACCGATATAATCTTTCTTGTCGGTACACCGAACTCATTCTAAGTCATTGTAAGTTTTTTTAAACCTTAGTAACTCTCCGAAGTCGACAGAGAAAACTAGTACTTCTCAATATAAGTAAAATATGGTTATGTCCAACTACAAACTTGTTGACTAATCACTTTTCACTGTCTTTTTTTTTTTGTATCCATCAAAATCTTACATCCAATATTTGTCTCAATAGGTTCAGGAATAGTTCATTCTTTTGCTTTTCGACTTACTTGCCAAAATCCTTCCATTGTGCAAATATATTCTACTACTCATAGGTTTTTTTTTATCATATTTCAATAATTGAGTATGATTCGTTTAAATTACAAAACTTTTTGGTCTTGCATATGCCTTGTAAAATACTTGGACATCTTTTGCATCGTCAAATAACATACTAATGAATGGGTCCAACGGACCACTAGCGGGATTGACTCCTCCATCCACATTCATTCCATCTTCAACATCTATACCATCTTCAAATTGTTGACTATCATCTTCAACATTCACCCCATTCTCACATTCTTCACTATCAAACTAAGAAATTTGTTCTTTCCATACAAAACCACAACATTAAAAAAATCATTAGTTATTCAAAATCTAATGTGAAATTTCTTAAAATGCAGTACAGGCATATTCAAATACTATCAAACTACAAAAAGTTCTTGCTCTAAGTTGCATCTTCTTAGAGTTTATGGGAAATCAAGATAATAGGTAGGTTAGCTACCCAATGCATATATTCCTCACTGATGCACATGTGTGAGACATGATAGATGAGGGAAGTAAGGTTTGGTTTTTGGCCATAGGGTCTTGTAATATGGAAGTCTTTAAACAATAAAAAGAAACATAGTTTACTGCATATATGGTTGAAATTTCAAACTTTAAATTATTGAACTAGGAATAAATAAGCTTTTCTAAAGACCGAATGAATGAAGACCAACAAATCTAAAGCAAAAAACAAACTTACATTACTTCCTTCCCAAGTTTCGTCCAATTGATTTGTCATGAGAAATCATACAATTTTAGAGATTGGAGGATTTTTTGAATATGAGAGGTGTTAGCGTTGGAATGGGAGGTGGGCATTGGAATTAGACCTGTCGACATCGAAATGAGACGGACTGAGGTGGGCATTGTAATCATGATTGTGAGCTTGACTTCGAAAGGGAGAACAATTTCGAAAGGGGGCTAACCTAGTTTGTGATTCTCTGTGGGTGTATCTTCTCTCTGTTATGTGTAATGTCTGATATAGTAATTGATTAGTGGAGGGCTACTTCTATAGAAAAAGCAGCCGGACCGGCTAGAAGCTCCTCTCTTGTCTTTTTATCTAACTATATTTTTTTACCATTGTATTGAATGATCATATTTTGAATAATCCAATGCTCATATTTACTCTTGTTAAGTCTCCAACCATTTCCTATCACAAATATTTAATATAATTTAATTAGATGTTTTTCCTATCTTTATTGTTTTTGCATTGTTTTTTAAATACAACTACCTCGAACTATCTATTTTAACTTTTGTAAAATGTACCATATTAAGTTTTTGTGAAATTATTTGAACTTTCAACAAATATTTAGACAAATACTTTTTGAAATGTTCTAAATTATTATTGTTTTAGAATTTGAAAATGTTAAATTGTTTAGAATATTTATGTGAAAATTTTAATAAAATTGTAATAATAAGATGAGATAAAATACTTTCACCATCCAAACGAGGCCTTATTCTTTTACAAACAAAAGCATTCTAAGTTTATTTTTATTAATTAGTGTTAGAACTTACATCTACTACAATTTATTTCTAGCTCGAATATAAAGTCCAACGGAGAGTTTTTAGAGCCCGTTTGGATACCAAAACTATCTCAACTCATTTCATCTCAATATTACAACTTTTTCAAATTTTCATACAAAATATAATAAACAATTCAAAATCTCAAATCTCAAAACCATAATAATATTAAAAAATAATATTCTAATAATATTTTATTTAACTTTCATCTAAAACCATTTCATATCATCTAACTATCCAAACAGGTCCTTAATTGATTGCAAAAAATATTCTGGTCTTTCGATTTTCCTATTTCATTCCACAAAGTTTTAGAAATTTACAACATAATTAATTTTCACACTGCTCATCTAGTTCTGGTAAGGGAACTTGGGTTTCAAACCCGAGCCGAAACTCGGCCTAAGTTAGCCCGAGTTTGACCCAGGCTAGAACCGGGACAAAACCGGTTTCAAAAATCTGAAACTCAGATTCCATACCATTTTTTTCTTCTCTGAACCTAGATAAAATTGTGCTTACGATGAGCCTCATTCCATTTCACACAAGCTTCTTCCTCTACGATGCATTCATCTCTCAGCTTCTTAGTATCAAGGCAAGCACAACATGTCCTTTTCTTTGGCTTGGATTATTTTCAACTTCACTTCACTAGCTGCCATTGCCAGGAGAGTAATTATTTTGGCTTGGGTACGTTCAATGACACCTACTACTAAAACTTGAAATTCAGCCGCAAATCAAAAAAGTTGGGGATAGTTCCAACTAACCCATATCTTTTTCATTTTTTCTTCGTCAAATTCTTTACAATCATTGACCAACTCCATCAAACCTTTCTTTCTTGAATTTACGTTTAGTTTTTGTTTGGACGAGTCAAATTCCTCTATCTTCCCGTCATCGACTCATCATCATTAACTCAACCTTTCAAAAACTAGAGTCCTTCATGGATGCATCTTCGATCATTGCTCTATCACTTTTCTTACTTTTAATAAGCAAGCCCAGTTCTTCAAGACGCATCTTGGTCATTTTAAGATCATCGTCGTAGTCAACTTTTTTTCCAGGCTTGGTCTTGGATCATCGTCATAACTAGAACTCTTGGATAACCGGGTTTCGGACCGAGTCAGGAAAAAAATCTAGCTCAGATGAACAAGCCTAGTTAATTTCAAATATAGACAAATCAAAAGCTAAAATATTGCTCGAAACAGTTCCGTGTACGTCAACTCATAAAAAATTATAAAAACAAAACAAACCAAATAGGAAAATAATTTGTTAAATTATAGAATAGGTAATTCCTTATAACCGAAAACTTGAAAACCTAAAATTAAAATAAGTTATAAAAATTCAAAATAAACAAAAATTATATAAGCGAGAAAGTTGCCCATATAGTTTTTAGAATTGCATTTTTGCCATGACAAGTGAACCCACAGAACACTTATAATTGAGAATGTCAATTCATATTCGTCGCTCATGTTCATATGTATTAAGTTATAAATATTCGAGTGTATGGGTCAACTAAACACATTCCGTTAAGGTAAACATGTCAAACCATCAAACCCTAATATTGACCCATTTAAATAACAGGTCATATCCTATCATCCATTTTAACCCGTTTACTAAATTAGAAATGGGTCAATACAACACGACTCATTTCATTCTGCTTCTTGTAAATGGATTGAACTAACCCTTATAACCTATTTGACTAGATAACATAAATTAACATAAAATTTAAAATCTATATTTATTAGTATCCATAATATCTCTAAAAATAAAAATAATAATAAGACTACATACTAACAAAAAAATAGTATTTTCAAATTTTAACCTATAATAAAACCAATATTATAAACTGAATAATAACAAATATAAGTATATGTCCAGAATTACAATCTCAACAATAAAAACATTAGCATATTGAGAAATAGTAATTGTTAATGCCTAAAAATTGTACAAAAATCCAGAAGGGGATAAGGATCTATTCCTAGCCCTGTTGAGGTTGTTATGGACCTGGATCGGTGTTGTGTGTGGCCTCTGACAGTGGTTTGGTTTGGCTGCACTGTATCCGCATGTACATCCATGGCGGTAAACAATAAATAAATACAAGAAAATAAATAGATGGAGATATACAAACTTACGTGGTTCGGCATTTGGCCTACATCCATTGGGATTTAGGAAGGGAGAATTCACTATTATAAGCTTATTTTACAGTCTCTCATAATCTCTCATCCTCACTATACAATAGATCCCAAAAATTCGTCTTCTGATGGAGATCTCATCGCTAGAACCCCAGTTATGAGATTGAAGAAGTCTTCTTGGAGAAGTCTAGCCAAAAGTCCTTGAAGTCATATGTGCCCGTACCTTTTATTTCCTGCCCCTCTCTGCTTTAGGTCACCTCTTCCTTCATATATCCTCCCATCTTTTCCTCCTGACACCCTGACATCTTCCATTCTTTTGTCCCTTCTCTTTTCCCTTTCCCTCTCTCTTCCATTATCTTCTAGTGATGGCCCTTTGATGGGTTGGGCCTTGAGAATCATTTTGAGCCTGGTGTATTTTACCCCCTTACCCTAATATTACAACCAAATAATAAAAAATTTTAAATGGGTTATTGTGTGTTAACCTGTTTATTAATTGTGTCTTAACAAATTAACCAATTTTTATCTGAACCTATTTATTAATTGTTCAACCCGCTTAACCCATTTATTAATTTTTTTGATTCGTGTTCGATTTACAGATCATGTCACATATTGTCACCCCTACTTATGATTATATCAGCACATGAGCTCTATGTGTCAATGAAAAAAATGCAGGCATGACGAATCTTAAAGGTTTGAGATCGAGAGAGTAGCCAACATTAGATGTGTAGTTGTTGGAGTTGCGTTTTTGCAATGACAAGTGAACCCCACTTATTATCACTTGTGCATGACATGGCATGTACAAGTGATAAGTGGCAGAAGACAATAAATCAGAACTTTCTTAACTTAAAAGTGGGGTCGTGTTTGTGTCGTGTCAAATCTTAGACATTCGATTATATGAATTAATCCAAACACAATCTGTTAAACTAATCGGGTAAGACATTCAAACCCTAACACAACCTATTTAAATAAAGGGTCGTATCATATTATCCATTTTGAACTGTTAAATAATTAATTATAAATGAGTCAACACGACGACTTATTTCAAATTGTTTTATATAAATGGATTTAATTAAATCGCATAACTTGTTTGACCTAATTAACATATTTAATATAAAAGTTCAAATTTATATTTATTAGCCAACAAAACAATAAGACTATCTACTAACAAAAAATATTTTTCCTGATGGTGTACAAGCCCTCAATAAAGAGTTTCCCGCAAATGCACCAATTCAAGGAGAAAATATTCCAGTCCAATAGCCCCTAGAGATTGTTTGCAACTAATGGGATTGACCTTAGACTTGGGGAGGAGCATACTCCAAATTCCAAAGCCCTTACCACTTGAGTCAACCCCTTCACTTTATAATATTTTTATTTAACTTTTTCTCTCATTTCTCAAAATCCAATAAAAATCTTAACTCAAACTTTTTCACTAATATTAACAAAACATCTTACTCATTTTTTAAAAACCCAATATTTTAAGCGTACTTCTCTCTCTCTCTCTCTCTCTCTCTCTCTCTGACCTTCCATATTCCATCTCTGGTGCTTCTCACCAGAGATGATCCTTGATCCCTTTTCATTATCTTCTTTCTTATAATTTTTGCGTTTTCCTTTTTCTTCTTTTTCCCTTAGTTCTATTAGTTCTCAAGGGTGTTTGTGGTTTGTTTTGTGTGATGAGGTCATATCGGAAGTTACATATTGATCACGGATTTTTTGAGTTGAGAAAAGATAATGCTTGTTGGTGGAGGATTACTAAGTGTAGTAAGAGGGTCACTAAGTTTATATCCATTGATGCTGATGCTGATGCTGTGGTGTAGTTAGCTTGTGCCGTTGGAGATGGTTTAAGGACTGTTGGGTCGAGTGAGTTTTTTAAAACTCATAGGATTGGGAATCAAGTTCTGGTTGTTCAAAGTTGTGTAAATAGACATGGCATGTTTTTGTCTGTATCGGAGTTTGGTCATGATAAAAGAAGGGGTTTTGTTGTTGTTGTTCCAGAAGGTGTGAAGGGAGAGGGGTGGCGAAGGTTTGGAGATTTGTTGAGAGAACTTGTCCCTTTTTCCTCTATTCAGCGTGAAAAACACAGGGTACCCATGAAGGTTGCTTCTAATCCAGTTGTTGCAGAGTGTCGTAAGGGCACTTTTGCTGAGGAAGTGAAGAAGTCGCCGTCGTGTATAGAAGGGAATAAGGTAGTTAGAGGCAAGATTGGTGAGAAGATTTCGTAGCTGGGAAAGCAAGTGCAGAAGTTTGTTCATCTTCTCAAAGGTGATGGTTCGAATTTTGTAGTTAGTTCATCAAGAGATGGGAAGAACTTTCCGTTGAAGGCTATGTATGAGGCTTTGTTGGAAATGAAGTCAAATGTGGACTTGTTATTGAGTTGGGTTAAGGTGGGCCTAGCCCGTTGGCTTCTGAGTGTAATTTTACTAAGGATTTGCGATTGGGCCTTAATGGGTTGGAGAATGGGCTGGATATTGAGGAGATCGGGAGAGACAAGGGGAAGGCTGTGGTGGATGGGCTGGGTTTGGCAAAAAGCCCAAGAAGGGCTTGGAAGGCTAAGTCGAACTTCGGTATTTTGGGCGTATTGGGTTTGGCTTCCTCTAGCTCGATGGCACCACCTATTGTTTCGATGAACGCGGTTGTGGCACAAACTTTGTCGCTGGTCTTAGGCAATCCTCCTGGTGATTCTGTGATCAATGTTCTATTGCTGGTGGTGGAGGAGGGTGTTTTAGAGGTTTGGAAGGAAGAAAATGATTTATTTTTACATACAAAATATATGGAAGAAGGGGAGTTGGTTGAAAATATTGATGGGGGTTCTCTCAATCAAGTAGATTTGTTAATCCTTTTGAATCATGTTGTCCCTCCGAAAATTATTGGTTCTTTGTGCTTTGAGAAGCCTCTGGAAATGGTTGGGGGTCGTGTAGGAATTCAAAATCTGGAAATGGTAAGGAGTCTCGTGGGAGATTTTTATGCTTCTGTAGTGGGTTCGAAGGAAATCCAAAAGTTGGCTTGTTTTTTTTTTAGTCTGTGCAGCGGGATGGGTCCTTACAGACGGTGGTTAGAGAGGCTCAGGGTGATAAAGATGACATTGGAAGTCCTGTTCCTTTATGTTCTATTCATCTGACTCAAAATTCCAGTTTATCTTCGGATTGGGTGTTTTAAAAAGTTGAAGAATTACATGAGTTTTTGGGAATATCATGTGTTGGATATGAAGAGCAGTTTAAGGCTCTTCTTATTGCTATTGAAGCTGGTAGATCCATTGTTATGAAGTCAGTAATGAAAAGGGATAGGGAGCTTAAGCGGTTACAAAGTTCCATTAATTATGATTCTAAAGAGGGAAGTGTGGGGAGGGGTAGGTCAAAAGGGAGGGGGTCTTTGTCTTCTAATGAAGCCTAAAATTCTCTCTTGGAATGTAAGAGGGATCAACAATGTTAACAAACATCTTTGTATTAGACCTCTTCTTCGAAGTTGGATAGTTGACATTGTTTGTCTTCAAGAGACAAAGCTGTATTTTATAGATAGACATATTACTCATAGTTTGTAGGGCTGTTTTTTTGTGGGGTGGTGTTATTTAGCTTGTTTGGTTGCATCTGGAGGTGTGTTGTTGATGTGGGATAAGAGAGTGATGGAGTTGGTAGAGGAGTGCATTGGGGATTCTTTAGAGGCGGTTTCTTTCAAAAATATTGAGGATGGGTGGAGGTGGGCTTGCGCGAGAGTTTATGGGCCTAATTTAGACCGTGATAGATGTTTTTTATGGGAGGAATTGGTGGGTTTGTATTCTTTATGGGATTTACCTTGGTGTTGGTGTGGTGATTTTAATATTGTTCAGTTTCCTAATGAGAGAGATAGGGCTACATTGTCAACAATTTCTATGAAGGATTTTTCAGAACTAATTTTTTAGTTGAATATTGTGGATCTCCTTATAGTAGGGGGCTTATACTTGGTCTAATAGTTGAGGGTGGTCAAGTTTGGATAGATTCTTAGTTTCTTCTTCATGGGAGTCTCATTACCTGAATCTATGTCAAAAGAGGCTGGATCGTGTTTGTTCTGACCATCTCCCTATTTTGCTTGATTGTGGGGGCATTCATCGGGTAAGCGCTATTTCAAGTTTGAGAATATGTGGCTTCAAGTTGATGGATTTGAGGAGAAGGTTAGGAGTTGGTGGTCCTCTTATTCTCTTTTTGGTTCTCCTAGCTTTATTGTGGCTGGAAAATTAAAAGCTCTCAAATCTAATTTGAAGAAGTGGAATGATGAAATCTTTAGATATATACAAGTGCAAAAAATCTTCTTTGGGATGAGTTGCATGCGTTGGAGGAATGGGCTATTAATGAGGATTCCTTCTTAAGGAAAAATGAGGTTATGGCTAAAATTGAGGTTTTATTGTTGGAAGAAATTTTTTGGAGGCAAAAATCTAGGATGTTGTGGCTGAAGGAGGGAGATAAATGTACTAAATATTTTCATAAGATGCCTAACTCACATAGGTGTAATAATGTCATTAAAGTCCTCCATTCGGGCTTTAATGTGTTACAATCACCTGAAGAGATTCAATATCATATCGTGAAGTTTTATGAAGAACTTCTTTCTAAAACTGTTGAATGGCGACCCAAGTTTGATGGTTTGAGCTTTGATCAACTTGATTCTAATGTTGTAAACTGGTTGGAAAGGCCATTTGATGAAGAGGAGGTGCATCAGGTGGTACGAGGTATGTGTAAAGATAAAGTTTTGGGTCTGGATGGATTTTCTATAGGTTTATTTTAAAAGTGTTGGGATATAGTGAAGGATGAACTAATGCAGATTTTTAGGGATTTTTATGCTGGTTTTGAGTTTGAAAAATCCTTAAATGTTACTACTATCATTCCAAAGATTGTTGGTGCTTATGAGTTGAAAGATTTCCGTCCTATTAGTCTAGTAAGAGGAATTTATAAAATTATTTCGAAAGTGTTAGCCAACCGTATGAGTATGTAATGAATGAAATCATTTCAAAGCATCAAAATGCTTTTGTTCGGGATAGGAAATATTTGGATGTTGTTTTGATTGTAAATGAGTGTTTGGACAGCTGCTTGAAGGATGGTATACCGGTAGTTCTTTGTAAGTTGGACATAGAAAATGCATACGATCATGTATGTTGGAACTTTCTTTTCTATTTGCTTAAAATGTGTGGTTTTGGGGATATGTGGTGTGGATGGATTAAACATTGTATTACAACTGCCCCGTTTTCTGTTTTAGTGAATGGTTTCTCTTGTGTTTTTTTAAGTCTTCGCGGGGTTTGAGACAACGGAATCTGTTATACCCTTTTATTTTTATTATTGTTATGAAAGCTTTGAGTAGAATGGTGGAGGCTGCTGTGAGGGGGGTTTTCTTGGTGGGAAACAATATTAATGGTGTTATTTCTATTTCTCACTTACTTTTTGTAGATGATATTGTTATTTTTTGTGATGCTGATGCGTATCATATTCAAGCTTTAAGAGCAGTTCTATTGTGTTTTAAAGCTGTTTCAGGTCTCAATGTGACCTTGGGAAAATTAGAATTGGTTCCGGTGCGTGAGATGAGGAATGTCAACTCTCTTGTGGATTAGAATTGGGTTATAAAGTTGCTTCTTTTCCGTTGAGATATCTTGGGCTTCCCTTGGGGGCATCCATTAAAGCTAGGAAGATTTAGGATGAGATAAATGAGAAAGTTGAGAAAAAAATGTCGGGTTGGAAGCAACTTTACTTATCAAAAGTGGGGGGAGATTAACTCTTATCAAAAGCACCATTTCCAATCTTCCTACATATTATCTTTCTTTATTTCCATTACTCGTGGGAGTGGTTAATTGGATTGAAAAATTATTTAGAGCTTTTTTATGGGGTGGTTTAAGGAAGGAGAATAAATTTCATCTTGTGAATTGGAATAGGGTGATTTGTCCGATAGTGAATGGTGGTTTGGGGGTGAGAGATTTGGATCTTTTTAATAAGGCATTATTGAGGAAGTGGTTGTGGAGGTATCATAAGGAATGAGATGCTTTAAGGAGAGAGGTGATTGACCAAAAATATGAGTGTGAGTGGAGAAGATGGTGTTCTAAGAAGGGTAGAGGGTCTTATGGTGTTTGCCTTTGGAAATATATTAGAAAGGGGTGGAATATTTTTGAAAAACATATCAAGTTTGAAGTTGGAGTTGGTGATAAAATCCGGTTCTGGTTTGATGAGTGGTATAGCGAGAGACCTCTAAATGCTGTTTTGCTTGTAGTTTTTAGTTTGATCGGTAATTAGCAGGCTACTGTTTTAGAGGTATTCTGTCGTATCGATAGGGCTAGCTGTACATTGGAATGTTATTTTCACTCGAAATGCACATGATTGGGAACTTGATAAGATTGCAGGTTTTTTGAGTTTTTTGTATTTTGTAAAGATAGATGCAAATGAGAGAGATCGGTTACTATGGAAACACTCAGGGAGCAATAAATTTTCTGTTAAGTCATTTTATAAAGTGTTGTGTGCTCAACACCATGTTTTCTTCTTCTTCTTCTTCTTTTGTTGTGGAAGAGCATTTGGAAGGTTTGTGTGTCGTCTAAAGTTGCCTTTTTTACTTGGACTGCTGCACTATAGAAGATTTTGACGATTGATAATCTGAGAAAGCGTGGTATGATTATTATGAAATTGTGTTTCATGTGTAAAAATGATGGTGAATCGATTGATCATCTTTTTATTCATTGTGAGGTGGCTAGAGAGTTATGGATTGACATTCTTGGTAGAGTAAGGCTGAGTTGGATTATGCATAAGAGGGTAGTGGAGGTTTTAGCTTGCTAGAACAGAAATCATAATAGCTCTCAATTGAATTCGGCTTGGAGGTTGATACTATTGTACTTATTATGGTGTGTATGGACAGAAAGAAACAAAAGATGTTTTAACAATAGTGAAAGAGCAGCGGGGGATATCTTATCTGGAATTTCTCTGTGTCTTCTCTTTTTCAATGGTATTATGCTATTGTATTAAAGGGAGAGAGTGTTCATGAGTTTTTATTTTCTTTTCAACTTTCTAAAATGTAATTAGGTGTCCAATCTTGTATACTTCCTATGTACATAGACTCTGCCTAGTTTCATTTGTTTTAATAAACTTTATTATTTCAAAAAAATATATTTTTATTACTATTCACATATTTATCATATGATTTCATCTCATCTGACTATCCAAACGAGATATAAGAGCCTATTTTGAAACACATATTCTTAAATATTCTCAAATTATTTCACTACTTATAAACTATTTATTACTTTTTCACTCATATTTATAAACTATTTTATTGTTATTAGTAAATATTTTACTAATATTCACTGAAATAATTCTAGAATCCAAAAGGCCAAAAAGTTATTTGTTTTGATAGCAAGAGCCAAACCGAACCGCAGAGCCAAACATGTGGGGGGTACCCGCGAACCACACAAAAATTTTTAATCTGAGAAATTCACGTGCCACCCAGAAGTCTGTCAGAAGCAGGACAGACAGGTTCGGCTCCAACCCAAGACACCCGTTTACTTGGCAATTAATAAGAACGCTGACATCAAAAGTTAACAAGGCATCGTACAGAAAGAGCAGACAACACAAGGAAAGAGAGGAGATAAACCTGAAAAAATAATCGTCCACTGATCTGGATTCCCTTGCATTGCCAATAAGACCAAGTCCTTCACACTGGAAAGAAAACGGTACAGCCTTTCCTAATTGCACCTAAACATCACCGCACAAAGTGGCTGCAGCCCAGGAATTAACAGTAATATCCTA
Source organism: Carya cathayensis (assembly GCA_011037825.1). NCBI lineage: Eukaryota > Viridiplantae > Streptophyta > Magnoliopsida > Fagales > Juglandaceae > Carya > Carya cathayensis. The sequence goes on from QGSO01000196.1 coordinate 91,470, forward strand.
TGCTTATTATAGAAGGCAAAGACTCAGACTGCGCATATTATATTCTTAGAAATAATTAGATGTTTTTCATTTAGCAAGTGCACATTAATTTTTAACGACTGCGATTTCTTGGCTTTTTTGAGTGAAAATGATGTACATGAAAGGTTAGTTCAGTAGAGAGAGAGAGAGAGAGAGAACTACTTGCAATCAAGTTCTCAAATTTCAATCCTACTGAAAGAAATACCACACCAGCATCCTGACTCATCTTTTAATTCACACAACCATTACATTTACTCCCTAAAAGCAATAAATAAGATTACAGAAGCGAACCAAAGCCCTAAATTTGTGCCATGCCGAAAATGCCTTGGAAAATGCTAACAGAATCAATTTCTAAGGAAAATAATAAATATGATCTCATACAGAGTTTCCAAAACCATTATGCCGGATGTAAAATTTCAAACACCCACTTAGCCTCTTGATCAAGGGACTAAAAAATGAAACATAGAGGGTAAACTTCTCAAACAGAAGCAAGTTTACCAGGCATGCCCTTTGCTTGATTCTCATCTCCGAAATTATCACCATCATTCTCCCTATCGGTCTGCTTTGATGCTGTTGACTCACGCTGTGATGGAGCACTGCCAGCTCCGGTAACCGACTGCTGATAAAGAACTCCACCAGCAAGAGTAAAGAGGAGGCACAGCAAACCAAATGGAGTGGCATGCTTATCCCAAATCATCACGTTAATGGCAACTGTAAGAAACTTATTAACAACACCGGTAACTGTAAAAGCAGTGGCAGAGATCGCCTTCCTTGCAGCAAACCCAAAGAAACTGATAGCCAATCCAAAAACACACGATAATGATACAGCAAAGAATGCATTTGGTTCAAACCAATTCCCATAATTAGATCCCAATGCAGCAAATACATCAGCATACTCTCCCGTGAGAAACCAAAACACCGGAGCTATCATCAACGATAACAAATTGTTATAGAACACAAAACCCCAAGTGTTCAACCCAAGATTCGTCACCATATGTTTGATATAAACCATCTCAGTGGTAATTGTAACCAAATAAACAAATGCCCACGTATATGCAGTCAAAGTAAAAGCTGAATCCGTGGCCACATAGCCAACAGCTCCACCCAATATGATCAACAAAGACACAAAGGTGAGCTTCGATGGGCACGGCTGTCTCCTAAAGGTTGTATCCGCTATAGCAACCAAAAGGGGTGTCAAGGATCTAAACACTATAAAGGTATCCACATTCGCATGACGTAGAAGATTAGTGTTTGTAAAGATTGCCAGAAAGAAAACAATAGCAGCGGGTAAAAACTTCTTGGCAGTCTCGAATGTAAATTGATCGTGGTGTAAAAATCCCAACTTCCCTAAAACCCAAACTCCAAGAGCCGAAGTTAGATACTGCAACGCAGTCAGAAGGCCAGGATAGTTGAATTTGGTTATGGCAAACTTGTTAATCACGGCAAGCAAGCTTGAACAAAGCGCATATCCGAGCACAAGACTGCTCGTGGCATAGTACTGCTTAGTACCATCGAATCGAATCGAAGACATTTTGAACCAAACTCAGTTAACAAACAAGGAGATCTGCAAAATTTAAAAAGCTAGATAGCAAGATTGCACACCACGAGAGGCATATGAACCAAGATGGAAGGAAATGAAGTAGTAAACGACTTCATAGCAACAATGAGATGTGGATATTTAAATTAAGACGATCTGATATAAGAGGAGAAAGTTAATGTCAGAAAAATCTGAAAAAAAACAAAAAACATGAATGTTCGTCCCTTTATAAATTAATATCAGCAATAATAGAACTAGTGCAGAAATTCAAGCAGGAAAATGAAACACAAGAGAGAAGACAAGGTTACACATCACAGACAGAGACAGAATCACCGATCTTGAATGGAGAGAGATTGTGAATCGTAGACGCCAAATGCTCGAGTCAAAATCCAAGAAAATATTCCCAAGATAAAATGGGGTGCATTGCGCACGAGAGAGATAAAGACGAAGAGGGTTTTGAAGTCCAAACAAATGAAGGAGATTGGGAAGAAAATCCTATGGCGTTGATTTGGTACCACGAGCGAAAGCCAGAGAAAGACGTAGAGGGTTTTGGAGTCCAAACAAATGAAGGAGATCGGGAAGAAAATCTATGGCGTTGATTTGGTAACGCGAGCGAAAGCCAAAAGTTAACAGGGACGTCGGTTGGTTTAGTTTTTAGGAAGGAAAACGACGACTTCGCCCTGGAGGAACGTCGAAGGTGTGGTAAAATGGGTTTCCAACGATATCAAACCTGTGCGGCATCTTCCCTTCACTAAAGACGAGGAGGGACCGAAAGAAAAGCAATCTGACAAAACAACATTAATTAATCTCCTTTTCTCCTCCAAAAGATCTTTGTGAACATGGATAAGGAAAAAAATAAAAAAATTTAGTTGAAACTATTATTACGTATAAATATGTGTATTAATTAAATGTGATGGATTACAAAATTAATTTTATTAAAAATAGTATTAATTTAAATTTTAAATGTGAAAGAATCAATTTTGATACGTAGATTAATACGTAACTTTATTTTTATATAACAAAATTCAAAAAAAAAATAATAGGAGTTCATAGAATATTGAAATTACAGTTTTATCTCTAGTTATTGCCTCTTCTCCTCTGACTAATGATGATGATTAAGGTTGTATCAAAGTTTTTTTTTGGGACCAAGTATCTTATATATTTATATACTTATAAAATAGTTGCAAGATATAAGAGTTTGGTATTAGTATCAAATTGAACCAAATTCGATATCGGTCTGGTCTGATTTACCGACTTTTTATTCCTCTAGTTCAACAGTTTCTTAAGCCCATTTAAAATATTTTCAAGCAACCTAATTAGGACCTGTTTGGGACCATATTGTTATTAGATCTTATTTTATTTACAAACTATTTTACTCATATTCATAGATAATATGAGATACTCTTAACATCTAAACAAAACTTATTTTGTTTGTTTGTATCTTTTATGTCCAAAGTCGGATATATTCTTTTTTAAAAAAAAAAAAACTAATTTCCAAATGAGCCAGTTCAAGCTAAAGTTAAGTAAAGCGGAAAACTTGAATTTTGAACAACTTCCCTTGATATTGCATTTAGGAATAAAATTCACAACCTTTTCTTACAATGTTTAGGTTATTTTATTTTGTAAAATTCTTAAATTACGATAGCAAATAAATCCCAAATTAAATAAATGAGGTGATGTTACGTCAAAATTAAAATACATTACCAATTCGATCCTAGTATAAAAAGATTTTTTTATTTATTTTATATTTTATCATCACGACATGTCTTGAAGAAAAATTTAGGAATAAAAGTATACATCTATCAAATAAAATTAGAAATAATAAATTTTAAGAGATCGTGCTATGAAGATTTAGGCTAGGTTTGAATTGAGGGATCTCATTTCACCGTTATAATTTTTATAAAAAAAATATTATAAATAATTTAATTTTTTAAAAATTTAAAATAATAATAATATTAAAAAAATAATATTTTATTTAATTTTTAAATCTCCACCCACCTAACAAAGTTAACGTTTGGAGCCCATTTGAGCTAAAAAACACAGCCCAAAATCCGCAAAGCTCTCATGCGTAGCCAACATAAGGTTCCGTTGTTTCGGTTAATTTCCCTCCACGACCTCTCAAAGTCCCGGTTTCTCTCAACCTCGCACGGCATCGGAGTAACGAAGAAGTCATGCATCCAGTACCTCCAGAACTGCAAATCCGTGAGCCTGCTCAAGCAAATCCTGACCCAAATCTTTGGGGTCGGACTCCACCATAACAAGGACACCCTCAACAAGCTCATGGTCTTCTGCACGGACCCATCTCTTGGTAACTTGATTTACGCGGAGAAAATCTTCAATTACGCTCAAGAACCGAGCTTGTTCATGTACAATGTGCTGATCAAAGCATTTGCAAAGAAGGGTAACTTTAGAAAAGCCATTTGGCTCTTTGGGCAATTGAGAAAGGATGGCCTTTGGCCCGATAATTTTACGTACCCATTTGTTTTCAAGGCGATTGGGTGCTTGGGAGAGGCTTCGGAGGGTTTTAAAATTCATGGGTTTGTGGTGAAGACTGGGCTTGAGTTTGACACTTATGTTGGTAACTCACTCATTGACATGTATGCCGAACTGGGCAGGATTGAGAATTTCAATCAGCTGTTCGAAGAAATGCCTGTTAGAGACGCAGTGTCTTGGAACGTTATGATTTCAGGGTATGTTAGGTGTAGGAGGTTTGAAGAAGCAGTGAATGTTTTTCAGAGAATGCGAAGAGAGAGCAATGTGAAGCCTGATGAAGCCACAGTTGTAAGCACTTTATCAGCTTGTACGGCATTGAAAATTTTGGAGCTTGGCCAGGAGATTCACGATTATATTGGGAAGGAGCTTGAAGTTACTATTATAATTAGCAATGCTCTGTTAGACATGTATGCTAAGTGTGGGTGTTTGAGTGTAGCTCGGCAAATTTTTGATGACATGCCAAAGAAAAATGTGATTTGTTGGACTAGTATGGTGTCTGGGTATATAAACTGTGGTCAGCTGGATGAAGCTAGAGAGCTGTTTGAGAGGAGTCCAGTTCGGGATATGGTTCTTTGGACATCAATGATCAATGGGTATGTGCAGTTCAACTGTTTTGATGAGGCCATGATCTTATTTCGAGAGATGCAAATTAGAAGGGTTAAACCAGATAAATTCACCGTGGTTTCTATCCTAACTGGTTGTGCTCAGGTGGGAGCTCTAGAACAAGGAAAATGGATTCATGGATACATAGATGAGAATAGAATTATGGTGGATGCAGTTGTTGGCACTGCGCTTATAGAAATGTATGCAAAATGTGGGTGCGTGGAGAAATCTTTGGTGATTTTCTACGAGTTAAAGGAAAAGGATACTGCCTCGTGGACCTCCATTATTTGTGGGCTTGCCATGAATGGCAAGACAAGCAAAGCACTGGAGTTGTTCTCAGAAATGAAAAAGGCTGGAGCTAAACCCGATGATATCACATTTGTTGGTGTTTTAAGTGCTTGTAGTCATGGAGGATTGGTTGAGGAAGGCCGCCATTTCTTTATTTCCATGACCAAGGTGTATAAGATTGAGCCAAAATTAGAACACTATGGGTGTCTGATTGACCTTCTTGGTCGAGCTGGAAAGCTGGACGAAGCAGAGGAATTGATAGAAAAAGCCCCTAAAGAAAATAATGAAATTATGGTTCCACTTTATGGTTCTTTGCTTAGTGCATGCAGAGTTTATGGCAATGTTGAGATGGCTGAACGGACGGCTGAACGGCTAGTGAAAATTGAGTCAAGTGATTCCAGCATTCATACACTTCTTGCAAATATCTATGCCTCAGCAGACCGATGGGAAGATGTAACAAAAGTGAGAAGGAAAATGAAAGATATTGGGGTTAAAAAATTGCCTGGGTGTAGTTTAATTGAGATTAATGGGATTGTCCATGAGTTTGTTGTTGGAGATCCGTCTCACCCTGAAGCGAAAGATATATATTCCATGTTGGATAGGCTGGCAAGACCTTTGTTGGGTTCAGAAGAGAGTGAAATGGAAAGAGAAAATCTGGTTCCATTTTATTGCTGAGGAGCAAATTTGCATTTTTGGGAATTTTTCCAGCCACAAAAAGAGTTCATGAAAATTTGCAGTGTTTTTTTTTTTTTGTCCCAACAATCAGCATTCTATTTGTTCAGCCAGTTAAGAAAAGGGGGTGTAGAGTTCCATGAGAATTTTCTCTTATGAGGGGTCAAATAATGGAACAGCCAATGTCTCGAGAAGAAAAAGCTGGCAACCAAATTAAAGAGTTTTGCTTGAATTTTCTTGGAGTGAAAATGTTGGAGACTAAGAGGAAAGGTTCTTATTAGATACTAGTGTATGCATTCGTTACTAAACCAGTCTCTTCCAAGTTCCGACCAAATTTTGGTGTTGTTGCCTTTGGGTCTGCTCCTGTGGATCGCATGCAATATTACTAGCTAGTACATATATATGATTTTTCTGACTTTGAGTCATTTGTTTGTAAAATAATGTAACATATATAAACAAAGTCTGATTGGATCAGATGTACGTTTTGCCTCCCATGCATAGGCCGGTTATGTTCCCTTTCATTAAATGGTAGTTTATTTACATTTTTAAAGCTTTTTCATCGGAAAAGATAAGCTATGATATTATATCATCTCGGTTTTATTTTTCTTTTTCTTCTATTCTTTTCTGGAGTAAAAGTAGATAACGGATTGTACACCCTAGTCCCTACACCCATTATAAGATCCCTTTGAGTAAAAAGCTTCGATCGGTTCTGCACGTTCCTGATTATCAACCTCATGAATACATGTATGCTGCTGGGGCATGCATGGTCGATCATAATTAATCTTTATCATCATCGTCATTTGTCACGTTGTTCAATGCATGCTGCGGGGCATATAAATCATATCCATGGGCACCATGATCAACCCCCATCTCCGGTCATATCATGTTTGTGTGTCATGGGGATGAGATCAGGTGGTGACATGAATGCTTATATAGAGGGAAGAGAAGGACGTAGTGAGCTCGTTTTGGCATAAGTCATCCACGAGTGAATTGCGGAACGGTGCTTGAGTATATGCATAACTCATTAATTCGGCTCTTAAATAGCATAACTCTCGGTATAAAAACAAGGAAACTATAGTTGAAAGTTCAGCAAACGCGTTGGAGCTAGATGATAGCTAGCAAGCAAGGCACCCTAAGGGTGGCTAGAATTGATAGTGTTAGAGCATCTAATTTTGGTCTTTTCGGTGCATGTTGGGTCATATAAACTATTTATATATATATATATATATATATATATACACACACACACAGTACACTAGCATAAGATTTTTTATTGTTTATTGGAATGTTGGCGCATGGGAATGAAATCGTTAAAGTACTAGTACAGATTCTATATATCTTATCTTTTGGATTTCAAAACGGTAGCTCATCATGCTAAGGATTATGATTTTAAGTCATATCATAATTTTAAGATTATGATTTTTCTTTTGACCTTTCAAATTAACTTCATATTTAAAAAAATTAGATATGAAGTCACGTCAATTTACAAATTTACTTTTATAACATCTTATTAATGTAACTAAAGAATTTCTCACATATAATATATATATATATATATATATATTCGTAGCATTGCAAGACTGGCTAAGGCAAAAGACTATTAATAAACAAGACCTAATAATATAAAATGATTACACAATACATGCATAAAGAAATAGAGCATACTAATACTTACCACAGTGCATTAACCTATTTCAGAAAAGTGATACATTAGAAAAGAGATTTTAATGACCAACATGACAAGAGATCAGCATGGTAAGCCGAGGAAAAGACTACTTCAGCAAGACACTTTCCCACTACATTCATCATCGACCCTTTATCTTAGGAGTATTATTACAACTTTTTAAGGTTTTAGGACTGGGGATAACTTATTAGATAATCCGGAAGTACGAATTATACTTCATTCCTATTGTAAGATGTCACGTCATTAAAATTATTTCAACAAATACTAATTTTTAATGACACAACATAATGTGATAGGATGAAAGTATATATCACGTGAATTCGTACTCTAACATAAGTACTAACTAATATACAATTACTCAAGTACTAGGATACCATGCCACATATTGATCGATCCCAATTTTGAAAAGCTCAAGCGGCTGGGGCGTAATCATAATCACCATCGTCGTCATCCCCATCACCCTCCATGGGTAGATCATAACCACACTCATTGACATAAGGAGCAATATGATCATTGTGATCAGCAAGAAGAATGATGGACCGCCTCGACCTAAGCATCATGGAGACGTGAAGCATTTTATCTTGATCTTCTTGACGGGACATGACTAGTAGAAGCAAAAGATGGTGGTTCTTCTTGAGGTAGGCAGGTTAATTACTTGGATAGGCAATGAGAAGATCGTGATGAATGTTATATAGGAGGAGGAGGAGATGTAAGGCTTGATGGTAATGCAAGTAAGCCTCGTGCCGAGGTGTGCATAATTCTGGAAATATGTGTCGGGCTCGTGCCAGAAATCCCCTGGTGGAATCCTAGTTGGCAGCCTTATATATCGAACACGGGTATTTAACAAGATAACTGAATAGATATGATGGATCTATGCGAGAATATGCACTGTAGATTTTGGCAAGGAAAGCTACATATGGTCTTTATTCTCGGGTAGTGGAAACAACTTGGAAAATGCATGCATTCGCAAAAGTGAGGAATGCGCATTCCGGTTCTGATGGGGGCACGTGAATTAGCATGTAGAAATGTAGGAAATACACAGGAAAAAGGTTGATGTTCCCAAACCAGCTAGTCAATGGGATGAAAAGACCATCTTTTTCTTTTGCCATTGCTACTTGGCTTTTGGAAGAAGATATTTATGTTTCTTTTCACATTTACCAGCTGCCACTTCATGAAACTCTTTAATTTTCTTGAGATTATAACACATCATATGGTTAATATATGTTTTCTCAGTCGTCGTCGTTACAATTCAACCATTATGTATATATATAGAAGGTTTCTGTGCATGAATTCTAATCATATGTACATCTAAGGTGCGCAAAACCTAAGTCTATCTAATATATTGATTGCTAATTACGTGATATTTCATATTGATTTATAGCTAATAGCAGTAGTATGTGTTGTATGAGATTTTATATTATTTAAAAAAGAAAAACTTTTATGCTGTACTAAATACAATTTGGATTGTATAAGCAACGCATACTGATTTTAAAAAAGAGTTGAGTCTATTATTAAAAAAATTAATTTTTTCATGTAAATTCTATATTTACTCACTTTTTTTAAAAAGAGTATGTGACATTTACATACTCTAAAATTACAAATATAATGCTAAGAGTATATGGCACATAGCGCAAGGAATTCCATTAGTGAATTTTACGGTTACGTAACAAAAAATCAAAGTGATCAAGTAAGAAAATAAGGATTAAAAAGTTTATTTTTGAAGTTAATGATTCATATGTATAAAGACCAAATTACCACAAGACTTTTAATATTTAACCCTAAGGTCATTTGACATTTGAAATATCTCAGATCAAATAATAATAAAATGGTTTAAGTTAAAATGTTTTATTGAATTTTAATAAAATAAAGTAAAAAAATTAAATAAAAATATTATAAAGTTAGAAAATTGTTTTAATATAATTTTTGTTTTAAAATTTTAAAAAAATTGTATAATTTTTTATATTTTGTTTAAAAATTTTAAAAAGTTGTATTGAGTTTTGTATTTGAATAATGATTAGATGAACAAATTGATGATTTGAAATTAAAAAATATTTTGTACATGAGTAATATTTAAGAAAAAAATTATGAAAAACTTTGAGAATATCTAAGTATCCAAACAAACCCTAATCTTTATCATGTGGAGAATGAAAAGCATTTTTCAAATCGGATGATTGAGGGAACTACCTATGAAAAAAATCCTATCTAGTTTATGGGGTGGAGAAAAAAAAGATCGTCTCAATATTATTTTTTTTTTAAATTTAAAATATATATATATTATTTTTTATATTTTATTTGAAAGTATAAGAGAGTTGTATCGGATTTTGTGTTTGGATAATAATTATATTAAAAAAGTTTGAATTTTTAAAATGGGAAGAATGAAAAGCATATTTTCACTTGGTAGTATCGAGGGAACTACCTATTAAAAAAGAATAATACTATTTGAAAGTTTTTACACCATCAATTATTTATATAATTTAATTTAATTTATATGATTTAAAATTTAAAATTTATCTTTTATGTATAAAATACCTTTAAATAAAATTATTGGCTAAAAAAAAAAAAGTGATCTTTGTTCGTGGGTGGGAGAAAAAGAAAGGACGATCTGTTGGGCACATTTTTGCAGTAAAATGCAAATCCAAATATCCAATCACCTCCACCAGCTTCAACAAATACAAGCCAATCATTTCTTCTGGCTAAGATCCAGAGTCTCCTGAATCCTGACCAACGCTAGAAATAGAAAGGAATTCAGTACTCGTAGGCCAATGCTGCACCGTTTTAACCCCAAACAAATGATGGCCAACACTCAACTCTGCCAATACATTTTCCGCCCCATCCCCTCCGTGCGCCTCATCTCCCACCGACCGAGCCCCACGCCCATCAAACCCACCAGGCTTTCTCTCCATTTTTTCAAAGGCAAAAGCTTCGCCCTTCAAGCTGACAAAAACTTCAAGTGGGCCATTGCTCTAAGCCTAGTGGACCAAAGCCCGCCAAAATCCACACTTGACGTTGAACGGTTAGTGGGTTTTTTATATGATGATCTCCCTCATCTCTTTGATGATCAGGGGATCGACCGGACGGCGTACGATGAGCGTGTAAAGTTCAGGGACCCAATCACCAAGCATGACACCATTAGTGGGTACCTGTTGAACATAGCTCTCTTGAAGACACTCTTCAGGCCCGAGTTCCAGTTGCACTGGGTCAAACAGGTTTGCTTTATTACGATTTCTGTTATTTTCTTATCAATGGGGTTAGAGTAGTGGGAACTAAATGGGATTGTTCCTAAAGAACCACACGAAGGAATTATGTAAGCATTTTTGTAGGCGGTAAGATTAGAGATTGAAGATGATGTAGCTAGAATTTTGGTCGAGTTAATCTATGCTTTTGTCCTATTTAATGAACGTGATTTGATTCTGTCATAATGATTTGGTGTATCTCACATGTAATGCTATGAAGTACTATGACGTCAATTGACCAGAAAACTTTGCATTGACCACTTTCTTATCTAACATCAGGAGATTTTTGTTCATGTCATTGGAGTTTCTATTCTTTCTTTAGAGCCTAATGGTTGACAATATCTATGTAACTGGTTTTATGTAACTTTGTCTATTGATTTTAATTTATTCGTTTTTTTTTTTTATGCTTCCGTTTTGACTTCATGCATGATTCGTGCGTTAGCCATTATTTTTTTATTTTTTACTGCCTGTCATTAATTTATTGGTTAAAAAGTGAAACTCCCTCCTATCATTGCCAGTTCAACAATACGAGAGGATTGTATGGGATCACTTCTTCTTCTGATTGAGTTGCTATAGACAGGTCCTTATGAAATTACTACGAGGTGGACCATGATCATGAGGTTTATCCTTCTGCCATGGAAACCAGAATTGGTCTTTACAGGAACTTCTATCATGGGCATCAATCCAGAGACTGGAAAGTTTTGCAGTCATGCGGTAGGCACCCTTCTTACCATATGAAAGGACAGTATGTGTGGCTCATCAATCTTATTAAAAGCCATGTTCTCGTAATTGTAGGACTTTTGGGATTCCATAAAGCAAAATGACTACTTTTCTCCAGAAGGTTTGTGGGATGTGTTAAAGCAGGTACTGGCTCTTTCTTTGCTTAAAATGACATGAGGTTCTCCTATGTGTTTGAGAAATTGAGAGTCCCTTCTCATGTGTAGATTGTAACTCTTTGCAGTTGCAGATATATAAGACTCCAGACTTGGAGACACCCAAGTATCAAATACTGAAAAGAACTGCTGACTATGAGGTTTGCCCATCTATCCTTGAAAAAAATAATCTGCATTATTACTAATTCCTTTTCTGTTACTGTATGAATTATCTTCAATCGGAACATAGTTTTCTTTTTTCTTTTTCTTTTTTTAAGAAGAGGATGGTACTCCAAATTTATTGATAGCCCTCACTTATGTTGGAGGAATACCGTGGTTACATCTTGACACCTAGGCGTTACACATTCAAAGACAATCGGAACATAGTTTCTACTTCTTTTAAGGGCTTAATGTATCATCATTTCCATTTTGTTACCTGTTCCTGGAGACACATAGCAATTGAAACATTGATCATAACGAAGTCATACAAAAGATTGACATCAATAAGAATTTACTAAATTTATTCCATCACAAAGTTAAAATTACATATACGTGTATAAGAGTCCCTGAATATCAAATTTTCATATGAATTTGAAGTTTTAATCGTAATGAACGAAAAACAAAAACGGTGTCATATTTGCATAAAGTTGGTTTACCATGGTTATTATTCAAAGATATCAAATTTGTAACATCAAACCTTCATAAAAGAAAATGTATTATCGATTCCTACTGCCTTCTTGACAGTTAGGCTCCCTTAAAGGTGGCTCTCATAATTGCTGGAAAATGACCAATGATACCAGTGTTTCCAATGATATTAAGGATCTTATCATATGTGCAGTTTATTATATATCCAGGCATGTCTAGTAATTATTTAATTCCATTAGACTTCCAAATGATTCTACAGGTGAGAAAGTACACACCATTTATAGTGGTAGAAGCAAATGGGGACAAATTAGCTGGGTCAACTGGTTTTAATGATGTTACCGGGTGAGTTTCATTCAGAATCCAACTCAGTGGTGTTATTGTGTTGTTGCTCTCTTAGATAATATAAATGGTGATTCATATCTGTAGGTACATATTTGGAAAGAATTCCAGATCAGAGAAGATACCGATGACTACTCCTGTCTTCACGCAGGCATTTGATGCTGAACTGTCCAAAGTTTCCATCCAAGTGGTTCTTCCATTGGAGAAAGATATAAGTAGGTGAGGCTCGACACTTTTTTCGGGCTCTAAAACACTGAGAAAATATTTTATTAAATATCTGAATTTCTGTTAAAAATGTTACTGATTGCATTTGATTAATAAAAAAACTGTAGAATGATCTACAAGCATATCAACCTGAATTTCTGTACTTATATTCAATAATGTCAGTCATTTAGCAATAAGCATAGATCTGTTTCAGTTTACCAGATCCTAATCAAGAAACCATTAGCTTGAGAAAAGTGGAAGGGGGCATTGCTGCTGTTTTGAAGTTCAGTGGAAGAGCTTCAGAAGATATTGTTAAAGAAAAAGAGAAATTGCTCCGCTCTTCTCTTATAAATGATGGCCTCAAACCTAAGACGGGTTGTTTGCTCGCACGATACAATGATCCAGGCCGAACGTGGAGCTTTATAATGGTATGTGGTATTTTGACGTTAGTTCCTCTATTTTGTCTCGATTTTCTTTAATCTGAATACAAGCATTTAGAGAATCTGGATTATACTTATTTGAGGGAGAAAAAGTTAATATTTTGGTAGCTGGGATGGTTGACCTTGTAATATTGAATTAGTTCAATGTGAGCCAAATTAATAGGCAGGCATGACAGAGGAACTGGGTATTGTAGTTTGCAACTTCTTGTTCTGCAAGTCGGGGCTAAAACGGTAGTAGTGAGATTCAAAATTTTATTTTCCATTTCCTCCGCCTTGTTGGCGAACAAACCTGGCAAAAGGAACTTCTCTCTCTATTGAGCTTGAGTTCTTATAGACGAGAACACCTTTGTCTTGTTGAAGCTCACGTCTTCCATAAATCTAGCTCCATAGAAACCATCCCCCTATGCAAGGAACTTAAAATGGAGTTGAAATTCTGTCAGCTCTTTATATGAAGTATTGACTCTAACTAAGAACTCTGAAAATTGGTGGTATCTTCGATTTTTACTGATACAGTATTACCATAATTCTGTAACGCTCAACTTGATTACTGACGGGAAAATTGGAAGTGTAGAATGAAGAGAATTATAGATGAATTCATGTTTTATCTCAACTTTGGCATCTTTCTTTCAAGAATGAACGACAAAAAAAATGGATATTCGCAACTCATACCTTTTATGTTGGACTTCTGATACTAGCAATGTTGGATTTTTTTGCTTCTCTTTCTGAGCTTAGCACGCTTTATCCTATTCTTCTAGGACAAAGAGGCCAGTTTTTCTTCTATATTCTTAATTTATATCAATACAACTTTCAATCAATCTCAAGACTAGTTAATGATTCCTCCATGCAAATATAGTTACTTCTAATATTCACGGTTACTTTGCTGCCTTTAGTCTGTTAACTTGCTATGTTAATCCAACAGCTATTGCCATAAGTTTTTATTCATCAACACTTACCACCCCTACAAGAAATGATTCTGTCCTGCATTTGTCTTACTAAGAACTGACCATTCTTTGTATCTTTTTGGTGTTTGGCTACATTGAAGAGAAATGAAATGCTGATATGGCTTGAAGAGTTCACATTGGATTGATCCATTAAACATGTCCATCTCCTTTGACCAGAACTTCGGGTTGATCATTCTCCATCTTTTGGAATTTACCCTGATGATTTGTAATGAAAAGGCAATATAGGCATAGCTCAACATCATAGTTACCCGTCAGTGAATAGGATTAATGTACAAGAATTTGTCTGCAATCACAGTATTATGCTTCTTCTTCCTTCTTTTATTTATTAGTTATTTCGTTTTTAGTTTCTTTATCCCTTTTGCTTTTTTCCTTGCTCTGGGTTTCGCTCATTGTATGAAGACCAAAAGAAAAGGATTTTAGGAGGGGAAAGAAACTATCAAAGCATGGGCCATGGCCATGAATGGTGAAACACATGAGATTGAATGTATCATTTTCCTAGATTTTTATTGTCAAATTATCATTCAAATCATATTAATTACTTGATGCGACATGATATTTGTTGGTATTTCCAAAGTTCAGTATCAAACTATCTATGGACATCGAATGTCTATCAGAACACAAACTCTTAAGTATATCGTTTTGGAAAACTCTCCTTGAATATGAGAGTATTTGTATTATATTTATAGAGTAGAATACAGAGTATTGATAAACATTAAACTATATAGATATAATCACATTAGATTTAGAAGCTAAGATTTAGGAAGCTTGAATTCTATTAGGTTGTTGCTGTTCTTTCTTATCAGCTTGATCTTTATATGTTTGTTGTCGGGCTTCATCCTTATCTGATCCTTGTCCTTGCTCTGCCTTATCACATGGTGTTTCAACAATGTCCAACCGAGCAAGATTTTGTTGTAATATGGCCAGGCATCCTGGTATACGAACACTGCACGTTTCAATATATATGTCTGGCAGCCAATTTGCCACGTCTAACTCCAATAAATGAATCAAACAAGTCGACGAAAGTGGTGCCGAGGCAGTAGCAGTAGTGCTTGTGTATTTTTGCTGGGTTTCCTTTTGTCAGATAGTGATTGCGTGTTGTTGCTTTCCACGTCTAATTATTGTCACTACCGCTTCTTAATTTTATAAAAGTTGCTAATCTTCATTCATTCTCATGCCTGCATTTAAAGGCCTCAAGTCAAGGAGTGGAATGGATGCATCTAATCTAAGTGCAGCAGCTTGGCACATGGCCTCTGACCCTTTCGAGGAATCTTACAGCCATATATAATATGAGAGAGATTCAGGATCATGTGTCCACCATTAGCTGCTACAACTCATTCCTGCTCTTTGAACAAGGAGCAATTTAGTGAGTGGATAATAAATAACAGATAATTGAGCCTTTGGATAAATAATATATATATATATATATATATGTGGGTCTCACTCATACATTCACATAGCCATAGTATGTTATGTTAATTGCTGGATGTGCCTAAGACACCCTCCTCCATTTCAAGATCTGCAAGACAAGTTACCCTGCAGCTTCTCTTGTAAGTTATATCCTTCTTCTTCTTCTTCTTTAAATAATCAAGTAGACTTCAATAAAATAAAAGATGATACATGTTGTTGAGGGGATGAGATTCCCAACAAATACCTCAATACAATAACCACAATGCAAAAGTAGTAAAAAAAGAGGGAAAAAAAAGGGTTGTGAGACCAATTTCTTGGCTCTACCTAAGCCCTATAAACAGGGTATTGTCTTAAAAGAAGTTTTAAAAGTAAGCCACTGCTAGTGGCAGTGCAAGCGGGTGCACTGTAGTACGTTATCTTTAGATATTTTTTAAAGAGATCCTTAGTCCCTTTAACAAGATCACATTTTAAGAAAAGTGATGATTCAAATAAATCAACATAAGAAGAATAAATCTACAACAAAAAAACAATCAAATCGTGCACTTGGAGAAGCGCATGAGAGACACGTGCCGATAGTACAGATGTGGGGTCAAGCTGATCTGAAGGATTGGAGGGTAGAGAATCCGCTAGTATGGCACGTGTAGCCGGCATTTCTATACGACATTTGATGGATGAGATAAAATGAAAAATTTTCAAACTTCACAATTTTCTTTTCAAACATTATTTAAATATAAAACAATTTTAAAATTCAAATCTTCATCATTTCCAACTAATCATTACAAATTTTAAAATAAAACATAAAAATTAATTCAATTAATTTAAATTTCAAAATAAAAAATAATAATTATATTCAAATAATTTTTTAAATTTTATAAAATTATATACAAGTTATCAACTCCGGCATGTAGAAGAAATTCCGAGACAGAAATTTGGCAATTACACGGTCTGTACGTGTTTGGAAGGACAAATTTTTGTGTTTTTATTTTTTCTGTCGACACAAAATTTTCCTGTGAGAAGAGATTGGTGGCAGGCTAACTGGCAAGAGTAAAAACACAACCTTTTTTTCGTAGTCCACGAGGTCAGGCTAACTGGCAAGAGTAAAAACGCAACCTTGTTAGACCTTTTTTGCAGTCCACGAGCTCCGGCAACATTTTAAAAAGTCAAGTCGGTCAAAAATCAAATTCGGAAAGCGCCGCCTCAAGGATTAAGAAAAAAAATAAAAAAACAACCAAGACATCTGCAAAAGACGCGTACCTTTGCCGCTGTCATCTACGGCTCCTATGGCATTTGGCTTGGCGTTCTCCTTCTAATTCTTCTCTCCTCCACTTCTATAAATTTATTCCCACCTAGCCCCATGGCTCGCACCTCAAATTCTAATTTTTCATTTAATTAGTAGAAAAGTTCTCTTTTTTGTCGTAATTAACGCTTGATTTGCTTTCTCTCTCTCTCTCTGAGTCCTCGCAAATATATATTGGTCTATTTCTCTTCGGCAGCTCCGGCGCATTTCTTCAATCTTTGGTGGGATTTGGCATTCAAAGGTCAGTTTTTTGGATCTGGGCTTTGGTTAGTTCTGCAGTCTACATAGTTGTATGCTTGATTTTTCTGTTTAATTCTTTGGATTTTTTTTTTTTTGGCTATTTCTGGTTTTTCCTGCTATTAACTTGTCCAGATTCTTGAAAACCCGGTCCCTTGATGTGAATTTTGATCTGGGGTGAGGGATTTTGTGCTATTAATGTCACAATGTATGTACTTAATTTTGTCAGTTTAAGTTTCTCAGAGAGAACACTAAAAAAAACCCCGCGGGGGGGAAGCTATCATTTTTATCCGATTTACCGGAAAGACTACACAGAGATCTATATTAGAAATTCCTTCGATCATTCTCATATGATTTGGGATGTTCATAATGTTTGCTTAGAATTGATTGAGATTATGATGTTCTGTACTGGGTATTTTGTCTCATTCAATTTGCTTGGATATGTGACAGAGAAAATGACAGGCGCAAAACCAGATACCCCCTTGATACCAACTTCATCATCCCGGAACCTTCCCGATTTCAAGAAATCCATTAAACTAAAATATGTGAAGCTCGGTTATCATTACCTCATCACCCATGCAATGTACCTTTTCCTCTCCCCTCTTGTAGTTGTTATGGCCGTGCAGCTTTCAACATTTTCTCTCCACGATCTTTATGATCTTTGGGAGCATCTCCAGTACAATCTAATTTCAGTGATCATCTGCTCAACTCTCCTCGTTTTCTTGTCTACCGTCTACTTTCTCACCCGTCCTCGCGCTGTATACCTTGTCAACTTCTCCTGCTACAAGCCTGAAGAGTATCGAAAATGCACCAAAAAGATCTTCATGGATCAATCTCAGATGACTGGTACCTTTACAGATGAGAATCTTCAATTCCAACGTAAGATCCTTGAGAGGTCTGGCCTTGGTGATTCTACTTACCTTCCTGAGGCTGTTCTGAATATTCCTCCAAACCCATCAATGAAAGAAGCTAGAAAAGAAGCTGAGACTGTGATGTTTGGTGCTATTGATGAGCTGTTTGCCAAGACTTCAGTAAAGCCCAAAGACATTGGAATTTTGATTGTGAATTGCAGTTTGTTCAATCCAACCCCATCTCTTTCTGCCATGGTTGTCAACCACTATAAGCTTCGGGGAAACATAGTTAGCTACAATCTAGGTGGGATGGGCTGCAGTGCAGGTCTGCTCTCAATTTCTCTTGCTAAAGAACTTCTCCAGGTCTATCCCAACTCGTATGCATTGGTTATCAGCATGGAGAACATCACGCTTAATTGGTATTTTGGAAATGATAGATCAAAGCTTGTTTCAAATTGCTTGTTCCGAATGGGAGGAGCGGCAATACTGCTTTCTAACAAAAGTTCTGACAGAAGAAGATCCAAATACCAGTTGGTAAATACCGTTCGTACCCACAAGGGTGCAGATGACAAGTGCTTCGGCTGTGTAACCCAAGAAGAAGACTCCACAGGGAAAGTTGGTGTTACTTTGTCAAAGGACCTCATGGCAGTTGCTGGTGATGCTCTGAAGACCAACATCACCACTTTGGGGCCTCTTGTTCTTCCAATGTCTGAACAGCTGCTATTCTTTGCTACACTAGTCGGGAAAAAGCTTTTAAAGATGAAGGTCAAGCCTTATATTCCAGACTTTAAATTAGCTTTTGATCATTTTTGCATTCATGCTGGAGGAAGAGCTGTTTTGGATGAATTGGAGAAGAATTTGCAGCTATCTGATTGGCATATGGAGCCATCAAGGATGACACTTTATCGATTTGGTAACACCTCAAGCAGTTCTCTTTGGTATGAACTGGCATACACGGAAGCGAAGGGGAGAATGAAGAAGGGAGATAGGACATGGCAAATAGCATTTGGTTCGGGGTTTAAATGTAACAGTGCAGTGTGGAGGGCTCTAAGAACTATAAACCCAGCAAAGGAGAAGAACCCTTGGATGGATGAAATCCATAATTTCCCGGTAGATGTTCCAAAAGTATCTACCATCTAGATGTTCCAAGGCTATATTTTGGCAATTGGTGCTGGCTTTTCGAATGGAGGAATTTTTACTTCTTTTCAACTCTGGTATTGGAGTTCATTCTTGATTTTCATGCCCAGATTTTGGGACTTGATTGTGCTTGTAGGGCTGAGGAGTGGTAGTTCTGGGTTGAGAAGACATTTTTATTTAGTTTGTCTCATGGGGAGGTTAGTTATTCTGGGCTGAGGAGTGCATGATGCTTCAGCGGGATGTGGCATTGATTTTGTAATGGTGGAAAACCATATTCATGGGTGGTGAGGGGGGTACATTATGTTATGAGTGTTCTCTAATTATTATGTATCAGAGATGGTGCTTCTTATTCTTTGTAGGAATAAAATAAGGAAATTCTATGAATCAGAAAAAGGAAATATCTTCTTGAATGGAGAGGCCTAGAAAGTCAGACCCTTGTCTAAACTACTACAGCATGAACACATTGAGACGTATTCAATTAAATGGCATGAGATAGAGAGATTTTCACAATTCTTTGTCGTCAGCTTTGCCATTAAATGAATTTACCTTCATTAGCTTTTTCGTCTATTAAACCAAGATTCTTTTCCCAAAAGGGTTTTTTCGTTGTTGAAGTTGAAGCTAATACTGCTCCATATACAAACCCACGTAATATGTTTCTTTTTATTTTTGTGAGTTGCCATGCCACAATCTCCCATCTTCAGGCAGCCTCCCACATGATTCTCCTCGTATAAGAACGATTATAAAATTCAGTATCAAGAGGATCTGCTTCTGCAAGTGCCGCATTATAATGGACCGCAGGCCATGTCGAATGTGCCCTTCTTTGTGCAATGTTCATACATCGGCTCCTAACTCTTTCAAGAATATGATGTTAGTTAATTACGTTATAGTCATTTCATGGACTCAACGTGTTGGTTACGCGTCTAAACGGAAAGGCAATGGTACCCTGTTCCGGGCCTCTTAATGAGTGCGTAAACTGACGAGTAGTACAATGTTTAGGGAAGGCTGCGGCTGCAGGTCCCCTCGAGGTGCATGTTAAATGTTTGTTTAAATGACAAGGTGCATAGGGCCTAATGTAGCACGGCGACCATGGATGAGTCGAGACGGCAGGCAATGGTACGCTGTTCGGGCCTATTAATTAGGGCGTAAACTAACAAGTAGTCCAATGTTTAGGGCCAGGGCTGCGGCCCCTCGGGGTGCATGTTACATGTTTGCTTAAATGACTAGGTGCATAGGGCCTGATGAAGCTGGTGACTTTGAATACGGCCGTGCTCATCGAAGTAGAAACAAGTCCGCATTAAAATGCTGTCAGCATGACAAGATTATTATGTATAAAGACATGGCATGAAATTGAAAACAGAGTGACAACATATAAGCCATCTCTTCAGCTGATGATATTGCATTAAGAACTCATAAAATCATACGATTCCAATCCTTTACCATCACCAGAGATACTACGGCTTCCATTCGGCATTAGATATTTCCTAATGGCTGACTTGTGCAAGATACTAGAGTGAAACCGATTAGCTCCAATGGAACAAATTCATGTCATCCAAATGTACCCAAGACTTACTAATTCAAGACGCGCTGATACTACACAATAACATGTCTAACAGTGAGCCTAATATTTTAAAAAAAAATACACAATGACATTATCCACAACAGATGTCGGAAACATAAAAAGTTCAAAACCAGGAGAATAAGTAGGCCAACATTTAAATTAACACGCAATTGCAGACCCCTCTAATTTCATGATAGAAAAGAACACTGATTCCTGATTTTAGGACCAAGGACAAGCACCAATTCCTACACAGAAAGTCAGCAAATGCATGCTGGCAGTAACCCATTGGTAGTCTAGTCCTTGGAAGACTTGTTGATAAGTGACTTGTGGATGTGAGGGATCACACCTCCACCAGCAATGGTTCCTTTAATCAGAGTATCAAGTTCTTCATCACCTCGGATTGCAAGCTGCAAATGTCTGGGAGTAATACGTTTGACCTTCAGATCCTTGCTTGCATTACCAGCCAGCTCCAACACCTCTGCAGTCAAATACTCTAAGATTGCTGCAGAGTAGACTGCAGCTGTTGCACCAACTCTACCACTGGACGTAGTCCTTGACTTCAATAGACGGTGGATCCGACCCACCGGAAACTGCAATTACAGATTCCATACACAAATCACAAAGGAGAGAAAATACAGCACCGATCGAATGAAATCTTCGGATCACACTTTTCAATAAAATATCACCACCTAACGTCAATGCGGTCCAAGAGAGGGAAAAAAAAAAAAAAAAAAGGTCCATATTCATCCACCATAAACAAAATAGCCCCATATGGCATGGATGGCTACCTTCATTCAATATGTTCAAAAAGTGATAATAAATGCAATTTATCTTCAGCTTGTCTATTATCCAGCACTGCACTGTTTTCTTTAAAAGGAAAAAACTTACCATATGGCATCCCCCATATCAAGGGACAGTCGTGGGAACTAGAACAAACAATTAATCCAGCAGATTCAGTAACAACGCTGTAAGAGGCACATTGAAGTTGGCTCTTATAAAACTGTTTTTGTTTTTTATAAGTCCTATAAAAAGTGTAATCACAAAAAGGCCGAAAAAACCATAATCCTCAGCCTTCTGCCTCCACTAGGGGTAGGCAAAAAGTACTCGAGCTAGACAAAAATGGGTTCGAAAATTTCAGAAACATCAAGCCCTCAGGCTACTTACCAAAATGCAGAACATGTTTGGGATCACAAAGATTATTAATCAAATTATCACGAAGTTAACACACAAGCCACCTCTCTCTCTCTCTCTCTCTCTCTCTCTCTCTCTCTCTCTCTCTCACAACCAACTAATCTCCTAAAAGTTAATACTAAAACAATAAATTCCATGATTGTAAAATGGATTAATGAAGCCCAAAAAAGTTATATGTTTAGGCATATCAAATATGTCTAAAAAACTACAATGTATCTCAAATTATTTTCCCAAAACAGAGAAAAATCCCACAGATCCCGTTTGGGTTCTTAAAAAAAGAAATTTCACTAGACCCAAGCTCTACGGTTGCAGGAAGGCCACTTAGTTCAATAACTATAAATAATTCCTCAGTATTTCCAACAATTATTTCTCAGTAACCAAATCGAGTACAAACAAAAACTATTCTCTTAAACAACAGAAAAAGCGTCGAAAATAAACGAAAACCAGTCATTTCACAACCAAAATTCTTGGATTATATTTCTTATAGATATATATACACAAAACGAGAAAGAAAAGTCCAGGCAAAGCGTGAAATTGGAAGAGCAAAGGGAAAGGACATAAACATAAATAGAGCGAGACCTAGGAGTTAAGAAGAGAGAGATCTGGACCTGAAGACCAGCACGAGAGGAGCGAGAAATTGGCTTCTTCTTGTTGTCCTTGTCCTTGTCCTTGTTGGCGGCCGCAGAGGCCTTGCCCATGATCAAACCCTTCGCGCCCTTTCCCGACATCTTCTTCCCGCCTAAAGCTTCGAATTCAGGTTTAAAACTACCGGTTAGAAATTCCGGTGAACTGGAGAAAACAGCAAAGGGAAGGGAACACTCTCGGTCTGAGTGTCAGTCTCTCTGGCGTTGCTCTGACTCGGAGCTCTAAGGGAGAGGAAAATGTCGCAAATTATCGGGTGGAGTTGAGCCTCCGTATCGGAGGGTTTATTTATCGACAACACACCTAACCAACCCTCGTGTTTGCTTTAATTTACGATACTGGTATCTCCTTCCTCGTGTTTTTTATCGGAAAACTCCAAGTTGACTCCTGGAAATTCGCATGGAATCATAACATATTGCTATTCATTGTGGTGTATTAAATGTTAAAAATATAAATTAAATAATAAAATTTGTTATAAAACTAATGAAAAGATAGAGAGTAAAAGAGAGAGAGATGTTTAGAGAACTTTGTTTTCTATTATTTCTTGGTGTCTTACACAAATGAGGACTCCCTCTATTTATAGGGATTTCTTGGTATAAAGGATGGTTAGGATTGTTACACTTGTCATCAATCCAATGGTAAAGAGTACAAAGGAGGTTAGTTGTACCTAAAATCACTATTGGGGGTAGGTGTACCTAAGATTACCATTGATGGCTAAATGTGGTCATACAATACAATTTGAACTTGGTTTCTAACACTCCCCCTTTGGATGACCACATATAAAGAATATGCCTCGTTAAAACCTTGTCAAGGAAAAACCCAGTGGGAAAAAAAACCAATGACGAAGGAAAAAGAGTACAATATTCTGTATATCGTCAAGTGCTTTAAGATTGCCTCATTAAAACCTTGCAAAGGAAAACCCAGTGGGATAAAACCTTAGCGAAGGGAAAAGAGTACAATCAGCACAAATCTTCAAGACATTTACTCCCCCTGAAAAGTGCATGATAATAGGTCTTCAAGTCTTCGCATTCCAATCTTCTGCACAAGTTTCTTAAATGTTGCAGTTGGTAATGCTTTAGTGAATAAATCTGCCAGATTATCACTTGACCGTATCTGCTTGACATTAATTTCACCTTTCTCCTGAAGTTCATGAGTATAAAAGAATTTAGGTGAAATGTGTTTGGTTCTATCACCTTTGATATATCCTCCTCTAATTTGAGTAATACAAGCAGCATTATCTTCGTATAAAATTGTTGGACTATCATTAATCACTGGAAGACCACACTTTTCTTGAATATGTTGAATCACTGATCTTAGCCAAACACATTCTCGACTTGCCTCATGAATTGCAATTATCTCTGAGTGATTTGAAGAGGTAGCAGATATTGTTTGCTTGACAGATCTCCATGATATAGCAGAATTTCCATAAGTAAATACATATCCAGTTTGAGATCTACCTCTGTGTGGATCTGAAAGATAACCTGCATCCGCATATCCAACTAATTGTGGACTTGATCCATGTTGATAAAATAATCCCATATCAACTGTACCTCGGAGATATCGAAGGACATGTTTAATGCCATTCCAATGTCTTCGAGTTGGTGCGGAACTATATCTTGCAAGTAAATTAACTGAAAATGCAATATCAGGCCGAGTGCAATTTGCAAGATACATCAGGGCTCCAATTGCACTGAGATAAGGTACTTCAGGACCAAGAATTTCTTCATCATCTTCACAAGGACGAAATGGATCTTTTTGCACATCAAGTGATCGAACAACCATTGGAGTACTCAGAGGATGAGCATTGTCCATGTAAAAGTGCTTCAAGACTTTCTCTGTATAAGTTGACTGATGAATGAGAATTCCATTTTGTAAATGCTCGAGCTGCAGGCCGAGACAAAATTTCGTTTTGCCAAGGTCTTTCATTTCAAATTCATTCTTTAAATATGTAGCGGTTCTTCTTATCTCTTCAGGAGTTCCAACAAGATTTAGATCATCAACATAAACCGCAATAATAACAAATCCAGAGTCTGATTTTTTAATGAAAACACATGGGCATATTGGATTATTCTCAAATCCTTCTTTCAATAAATATTCGCTAAGGCGTTTATACCACATGCGTCCGGATTGTTTTAATCCATATAAGGATCTTTGAAGTTTAATAGAGTACATACTTTTAGATGTACTCAAATTAGAAGCTTCAGGCATTCTATATCCTTCAGGGATTTTCATATATATGTCATGATCCAATGATCCATATAAGTATGCAGTAACCACATCCATTAACTGCATATCTAATCCTTTTGTAACTACCAAACCAATCAAAAATCTGAATGTGATTGCATCCATAACAGGAGAGTATGTTTCCTCATAATTAATCCCTGGTTTCTGCAGGAAACCTTGTGCAACAAGTCGTGCTTTATATCGCACAATTTCATTTTTCTCATTACGCTTACGCATAAATACCCATTTATATCCAACAGGCATTACACCCTTTGGTGTTTGTACAATTGGTCCAAAGACCTCTCGCTTTGCTAGCGAGTTTAATTCAGCTTCAATAGCTGATTTCCATTTTGGCCAGTCATTTCTACGTCGACATTCTTCGACAGTTCTTGGCTCAATTTCTTCATTACTTCTGGTAATGTCAAGGGCCATTTTATATGAAAATATGTTGTCCACAACGGTTTTATTTCTATCCAGAATTTCTCCAGTATTCATGAAATGTATCGAGATCTCGTTATTTTCAGGTACCTGTCCCTCTTCAAGGGAAGACATTTCATTAAATACCTCTTCAGGAGGTTCTTTTTCAGGAGATTTATTCTCTTCAGGAGTATCAATTACTCTTATGGCCTGTGTTGTGGGTATGGACTCTTCAGGAGTACCAAATTCATTTTGTATTTTTCTCTTCCGAGGAATTTTATCCTTTGCACCAATAGGCCGTCCACGCTTCAGGCGTATCTTGGACTCACCTGTTGCTGTTTTGGCAATTTGTCCTTCAGGGACTGCAATCCTTGCTGGAATATTAACAGCAGGAATATATGATTTTACCACACCTTTAGTGTCAGTAAATGCATCCGGTAATTGATTTGCAACACTTTGCAAATGAATAATCTTTTGAACCTCTAGTTGACATTCATTTGTACGAGGATCAAATTGGGAAAGAGCTTTATTTTTCCAAGTAATTTCCTGTCGTGCTTCAGGCACCGACTTCTCATTACCCAATGTTGGGAAAATGGATTCGTCAAAATGACAATCCTCAAAACGTGCCTTAAACATATCCCCTGTAAGAGGCTCAAGGTATCTAATAATAGATGGAGAATCAAACCCAATATATATTCCAAGTCTACGTTGAGGACCCATCTTTGTACGTTGTGGAGGTGCAATTGGAACATATACCGCACATCCAAAAATACGAAGATGAGTAATATTTGGTTGTTGACCAAATGCAAGCTGTAATGGAGAATATTTGTGATATGCTGATGGCCTAACACGAATCAATGATGCTGCATGAAGTATAGCATGTCCCCAGGCAGAAATAGGAAGTTTTGATTTCATAAGTAAAGGTCTAGCGATTAACTGAAGCCTTTTAATTAATGATTCAGCTAAACCATTTTGAGTGTGTGTGTGGGCAACTGGATGTTCAACATCTATGCCTATTGACATGCAATAGTTATCAAAAGCTTGAGATGTAAATTCACCTGCATTATCCAATCGAATAGTTTTAATTGGATAATCAGGAAATTGTGCTCTAAGTTTAATTATTTGGGCAAGAAGTTTAGCAAATGCAATATTTCTAGTGGAAAGAAGACAAACATGTGACCATCGACTTGATGCATCAATTAAAACCATAAAGTATCTGAACGGTCCACTTGATGGTTGAATAGGCCCACATATATCCCCATGAATTCTTTGTAAAAAAGACGGAGATTCAAAAACAATTTTTGAGATAGATGGTTTGATAATCAATTTACCCTGAGAACATGCAGAGCATGGATATTCATTGGGTAAGATAATCCTCTGATTCTTTAGGGGATGCCCATACGAATTATCAAGTATTCGTCTCATCATTATTGCTCCCGGATGTCCAAGGCGATCATGCCAAGTCATAAAGACTTTGGGGTCAATGCACTTCTGGTGCATTACCACATGTGATTCGATTGTTTTCATTTCTGTATAATACAATCCAGATGAGAGGGCAGGCAGTTTTTCTAATACGAGCTTCTGGCTCGAAATTATTTTAGTAATGAGAAGATGCTCTTTATTGTCTTCGTCGGTGGTTTCAATATGACAACCATTACGACGTATATCCTTAAAACTCAATAAATTTCTTCTTGATCGTGAAGAAAATAGAGCATCATCGATGCAAAATTTGGTGCCATTAGGCAACACAATATAAGCTCTTCCGGAGCCTTCAATTAGATTCGATGAACCAGATATGGTATGAACGTAGGCTCTACTCAATGTTATATTTTGAAAATATTTTTTGTCTTTAAGAATTGTGTGAGTTGTAGCACTGTCAGCCAGACATACATCTCTATTATTCATCTCAAGTTCATCAGTAATACTCATGATTCTACAAAATATATAAAACTTTCATTAAAACATTGCAAAATATAAATAAAGAAAATACATTAATCAAAAAGGAACACTTCCATCACCAATCAAGTGATCTATTCTATCACTAGAATTTTCAAAGAAATCAGAAACATCAAGATTTGTAATATCTTCTCTATCTAAAGCATCTGATGATTCAGCAAAATTTGTTTCAAACTTTTTTGTTTTTTCTTTTATAGAAGTTTGATATAAGTCAACCAAATGCTTAGCTGTACGACAGGTACGAGCCCAATGTCCAGTCATACCACATCTATGGCATCCATCTTCATCTTTCTTTAAAGATTTATTTTGAGGACCTTTGCCCTTCTCTGAGTTGAACCACTTCTGGTGGTACGGTGTATATCTTCTATTATCCCTTTTAGTGTGGTCTCTTCTAGGACCTCCACTTCTGTAATCTTTTCTACCACGTCCTCGTCCTCGGTTTCTTTGAAAATATGCACCATTTGCTTCTGGAAATGGTGTAAATCTAGTATCATTCACTTCAGGGAATGATATAGAACCAGTAGGACGTGACTGATGATTTCTTAATAAAAGCTCATTATTTTGCTCAGCTACAAGAAGACAAGATATAAGTTCAGAATATTTTTTGAACTTTCGCTCTCGATACTGCTGCTGCAGGAGCACATTCGAGGCATGAAAAGTGGTATATGTCTTCTCTAACAAGTCATCATCAGTGACTTTTTCACCACATAATTTTAATACTGAGCTAATTTTAAAGAGTGCAGAGTTATACTCACTAACACTCTTGAAATCTTGCAACCTCAGGTGCATCCAATCATGACGAGCTTTTGGGAGGATCACAGTTTTCTGGTGCTCATATCTCTCCCTTAAATCATTCCACAAAATAAGGGGATTTTTCACCGTGAGATACTCAGTTTTTAATTCTTCATGGAGATGGTGCCTAAGGAAAATCATTGCCTTAGCACGGTCCTGCCGGGACCCTTGATTTCCTTCTTTAATTGTATCTCCCAGGTTCATCGCATCTAGATGGATCTCAGCATCAAGGATCCAAGATAAATAATTTTTCCCAGAAATGTCAAGAGCAACGAATTCCAATTTCGTAAGATTTGACATTTTCTACATATATAAATCAGGAACATAAGTATGTTTATATTAAGAAATACATTTACAAAATTATGAGAATAAACATAGAGTTTCATCAAGTAATATAACATTTCATATTCATATTGAGAATTACAAATAATATATTGAAAAACTTACTTGAAGTAGAAGACTACTAGCTTCAAAACCGTCAGAGACTTCGTGCTGATAACGTGTTATGAAACTAATGAAAAGATAGAGAGCAAAAGAGAGAGATATGTTTAGAGAACTTTGTTTTCTCTTATTTCTTGGGGTCTTACACAAATGAGGACTCCCTCTATTTATAGGGATTTCTTGGTACAAAGGATGGTTAGGATTGTTACACTTGTCATCAATCCAATGGTAAAGAGTACAAAGGAGGTTAGGTGTACCTAAAATCACTATTGGGGGGTAGGTGTACCTAAGATTACCATTGATGGCTAAATGTGGTCATACAATACAATTTGAACTTGGTTTCTAACAAAATTTACATTCTTTTCAGTTTTTTGGATTTTAGAATATACTCACGTCGAGCATTTAAAATATTGAAATTATAGTGAAATAAAATATTATTAAAATATAAAATATTAATTTTTAATATTATTATTTTAAAATTTAAAATAATTAAATTATTTATTATATTTTATATAAAAATTTAAAAAAATTATAATAATAAAATATTTTCATTATCTAAACGGAATTTATTCGAACTTACTTTTATATATATATATATATATATAAATATAGCCTTTCTCAAATCAAAATGATGAAAAAAGATTTAGCTTCGTTTTGCATTGTGACTGAAGTATTTGGATCAATTTTGTTATAATAATTTTAATTATAAAAGCATATATTACTGTATTTTTCATGCAATGGTTGTTGGCGCAAAGAAATTATGGTAGGGTACGAGGTTATAAACAAGCGAGTCGAGTTATTGATCATAATCTTATGTTGATGAATATTTCAATTATTAAATGAATTGAGTGGAATTAAGGATTACGGATCAATAAGGTATTGTTAACTTAATAAAATCTTACTAGTTTTCTTTTAGTAAAATGCTTGTTGCAAGCACCTCCGGTAAACGCAGCGTAGTCGGCATATCTTTTAATAAAAAGAAAAATCGAACTTACATGGATTCACTTCACTTCAGTTCACTTGCAACGCACATGTCTCTCTCCTCGTAACTATTCTTGCTCTCTTTTTCTTTTTTATTTTTTTTGAGTTTCTTTCTCGAGATTTTCTTTTTCTAGATTCTTGTTTTTGAGTTCATTTTCTTTCAGGGAGTAGCATGATTAAAGCTCGATTTTGTTAGTTATATATTTCTCCCAGTACGAAGACAGCACAGCGACAATGATGTGTTTCTTAAATCCTCTTTCATTCTAGTATAAAATCGATAGCCTCCACTAAGATGCAAATTTATCATAAGAAAAAAGCAAATTAGGCATACAGCTGACACCAAATCAGATAGATCATAAGAAAAGAAATATTTTCATTTTGTTTAAATATTTCTATCATTTCCAAATTTTCCATAGCTGTCTAAAAAAAGATGAGACATTTGAGGATGGGAATCATGGATAACAAACCTTGCGATGGGCTCCAAATGCCTAAAATCAGTATATGGATGATGTACAAAGAAGAAAAAAGGAGAACTTATCCAGAAAAGCCATATCCCAAAAAATAAAAAATAAGGAAAGAAAATAGAGAGATGAGAAACGAAAAAATGAAAGAAGAAAAAGAAAGACGAAGGTTAGCTTCAGCTATATAATGATCTCTTCTTCTTTTTTTCTTTGTTTGACTTTTTTTTTCAGTTGTTGTCATTTTTATTTTTTTATTCCACATAAACTCTGCCAATTAACTCCCGCTTGCACGTCCCGTTTGTATCTAGCAAAGCTGTTTCTTTTAACTTCTTACTAAGTTACTAACTCATGGGCATCTATGTTTAACAGTGGGTCTCGTATATGTGTTGTAGTTCCTAATTATTAAACAGAAATGCTACATACAACTGACACATACAACCTTTGTGTAACCGGTGACAGAACTGAGTCCCACTTTATCACTTTCTTCCTCCCTCTTTCTCTCCCCTTTCATTTTTTCGTCTGTCAATGAAAACTTAAAAACTTGATTTAGTGCTTCTCTCTTACAACATGGACTCTCTACGCTTCATCACCCATTCGTTCTTCTCTACAGAGTGTTCTGGCGACCTCAACTCTCTCAAACAACTCTCTCTTTTTCTTTTTCTTTTTATACTCAACTAGAAGTATTCCATTACTCATGAGAAAAATCTAATAGACGAGAATGAAAAACAATGGCAGTAAACAGAAAATGATAATTTGTAAAAGATCTTCAAACATTTGAAGCAAACAAATTCATACCCTCGTCATTGAATCAGCTTTAAACATTACATAGAACTAAAACTAAAAATCAAGAGGTTCTTCAAACTTAAAAACCACAAATCATATCATGCTTCAGCCAAAGCCTTTGCTCTTGTGGAACAGACAAACAAAACCCTTTAGCAGTATTACAAGAAACAGAATCCACCCAAAATCATATCAGATTAGGAAACAATCAGAACCCAACATTCAGAGTAGGACAATCAACTCATTAGAAAAATAATACCTTAATGAAGCCAATTTCCTTGGCGTTGCTGCAGAAGCATTACCTATCAAGCAAAGAAAAAGACAACACAAAACTAAAGTCAGTACCTTCAAACTTTTTAAGTAAATCCCATACCACATACAAAATCACAACTAGAAGGCATGAGCCCTAAAAATCCAATCCACAGAAACTAATTCCTTTTAAATCAAATCCATGAGTTTATTTTTTGTCTCAGCGAAATGGGAAATTGGAAAGAGCTGCAAAAGCAAGAGGCGTTGAGAGAGAGAGAGAGAAAGAGAAATGAAAAATCTTATTAAATGGGCCGCCGGTTGCGCGCCGGTTTTACTAGGCGGTTGCAACAAGTATTTCTCATTATTAAGTAACTCACATTACACTAATTAATTGTAATATTCATGGTAAGAAAACCAAATTAATCTCATAATTTTACTTCATCGTAAAACATATAGGCATAATCGTACGTGTATCTACAAGAGTGTAGATATGGTAAGCATCAAGCATAAATATAAAAAACTAAAGAGAAAAGCCTGTATGCCGCCTCATGTTGACCGTTGGTCAAAAGTTTTTTTTTAACTTAACGATTTTAAGTGTATTAATGTATTTTTTATTTTTTAAAAATATTTAGATATATTAAAAAAGTGAAAAAAATGAAAAAGAAAAACTAAAAAGTAATTAGCGATCAAATAGAACAGTGCTACTCAGGCGGTAAAGTAGCCCGTTCCAAAACTAATAGCAGAGTATTTATAAAATTATTAGATGACAATAAATTAATACTAAATTTAATATCTATCCATAAAGTACATGTACTATTAATAAAGATTTAGCATTTTCGTCCATCAAGTGCTAAAGAATCTCTCACTTATTTTAGAGATAATTAATGAGTTAGTATTTTTTTTTTAAATCAAAAAGATTGTTAGATATACAAAGGATCTCACAAACTAATGTAACATATAGTTTCTTGTCAGTTGATTTTTTTCATGTTTTGTTTGGGCTCATTCCCCTACATCCTCAAAGTCTCCCTATTTTCCCTTTCATCCTTTTAATAGAAAAGTTCCCCTTGTGGTCCTTCCTTGTTGACAAGATGGTGAAAATCTGCGTGCTTGGCCAATGAGGCCTCGTCGACTCTGCCATCGTCTGCAAGCTCCGAGCTCGACCCACATGCCAAAAGGACGTCAAATCCTTTTTCATGACTGAGAAGTCCAGGTTCGTCATACTTGCGGTTACCAAGGTTGGTAGCATCCATGCCAACAACACCTATCCCGCCAACTTCATTACCATCAACATCCAAATTCAGACTAACATCATTGACTCCGACCTACCACGAAGTCCACAAGCTTATATTCCTAGGCTCCTCTTGCATCTACCTCAAGTTTGCACCCTAGCCAATCCTAGAGGACCTGTTGCACACCAGCCCCGTAGCCCACCAACAAATGGTATTTTGTTGCCAAGATTGTGGGAATCAAAATATGATAGGCCTACCAATTTCAATACAATTGGGATGTGATTTCGACGTTGCCCATGAATGACAATTCCTATCCCGTGAATTTGCATGTCTTGTTAGCGTTAATGTAGAGGTTCCATGAGGCAAAGGTGAAGAAAGCGAAAGAGGTCGTGGTGTGGGAGACGGGGAGTCCCCTAGGGGAGCTTCTACATCTTGACGATTTGGCTGATGCGATGATGTTCTTGATGGAGAGCTATAGTGGGTTAGGGCAGCTAAATGTGGGGATTGGGAAGGAGATAAGAATCAAGGAGTTGGCAGTAGAGGTGCTACTCGAACCCCTTGAGGCAGGGGACCGCCTTCCCGCACCCCGCACTTGCATGGGCCCATAACATATACATCCCCCCCCTCCCCTCCCCTCCCTTCCCCCAAAAAAGGGCCCATAACATGTTTCCATGCCCAAAAAGGCCAAGAATGCTCTCTGGGCCAAAAAGCCCACTATTTCTAGGCCGGGCCAGAAATGCCATTGTGGAAGGCTAAAAGCTAAAAATTCTAACTCACATGCTTAAATTTAAAAAAAAAATTAATTTAAGATATTACAATAATACAAATTAAAAACTTGCATACTTCTAAGTTGCAACTAATTATTCTATTTTATTACAATAATAAAAATTAATCTAAAATTGTTAAAAATTAATATAAAAATATTGTAAGTTGTCACATAATTTAAATGAATAATAATAACACAATTAAATAACAAATTTTAGCAAGATTACAATTGACTTATAATATCATTTCGCATTATACCAAATATTGGAATTTGGGGTGGTAACGATGGTGGAAAAGTGAGTAGCGAGGCTTGAGCTATGTTGTGAGAGTCTGAAACTATGAGATTATAAAATCTGAAATATTAATAAGAAAAAAAATTAGAATTAGAAATAAAAAAAACAAAAAATCATAAATATAAATATTATATAGATAGATAAAAGTTATAAACATTAAAAGTATTAACCATGATGAGATCATTGGAATTAGCATCGAGCATATGATAGTATGACAGTGAGACTATAAAAGCTAAAAAATACAAGAAAACTAATTAGAATTACAAATATATTATAAATAGAAAAAATTATACAAACCAATGGAAATGGTGGGTCTCATACACACAGTCATTGCAGCCAAGGTAGAACTACCCTCATGGATTGCAATTGACTCTACAATAATGAAATTTGAAATTAATACCAGTTAGATGAATATAAATAAATTAAAATAATAATAAAAGCAAATCAATGAATTAAAAGCAATTACTGAATCCAAGCTAATCACCACCCTCATTCTCCTTGGCTTCTTCAAAGTCCTCCACATCTGGAATATGAATTAAGGTCCATTTGATCCAATTCTAAATGCAAATTAATACCTCTATGGTGGTCGGAGGCAATGAACTCCAAAATGGATTTAATATTGCCCTCCGGTGCTAAAGGCTAATTTTGAGGTTACGGTACTAATAGGAATGACCAAAATATTACAATTAATCTCTCCAATGATGAGATACTTTACGACATTGGTTTTCCACCGTGATAAGATATCAAACCCCAACATAAATGAGTGAAAATCTAATGCCAAGTATCTATCTAATTTCGACTGGGCCTCTACAGGATGACGGACCAGGGGTTCTTACTCCAACCTCTCACCCCACTCCAACATATGACTTTTCCCCATCCAAACTTCGGGAGAAGGCGGTGCGATAGGTGTAGGTGCTGAAATATTACCACTCCTGAACATGACAAACTCATCAAACAATTACCATGGGTTTTCCTAACCCTTGCCGCAATATGATCCACTCATGCCTTCCCTTGCACCAATCTCAAACCATACACCATGCCATCAATTTTGTACTGAAGGTCAAGAACAACAACCACATATAAGAAAATGTTCATCCTCCTGAAATCTCCCCAACACTTGTCATACTTAACTCTTATGCACAATGTCATTTCTCACAACCTAATTTGGTCACTCTCACATATGTTATCAAATTTTTCTTCCACCTTACATATTTGCTGACAAAAATTATTAGATGTAGAGTACAAAGAACCAGAAAGCCTAGTTGTGACATCATAGAAAGGCCTAAAAAAGTGTACAAGAATTACAACTACCTCTCAATCATCATTAACAGGCTTACATAATCCTCCCTCATCTTTAAAATGTTAGAAATATTGAATGTGTTTTCATCACCCAATAACTTAAAGGCACCACTTATACTGTTGAGCTGTCTCCAACATTAAGACGGTTGAGTTTTATCTTATAGGTACATCAAGGCAAAGACCATGCTTGCATTCAATACCCACATACCTCACAATAACCTTGAAGTTCTCAAATCTAGCAAGTGAAAATATCACAAACCTCACCGCACTTTAACACTTGCAACCGAATCATAAAAATCTTTCAAACCATCAATCATAATAAGATTCAAAATATGTGCACTGCATCTCACATGCAAACACTCACCATTCATGATTGACTTATTGGTCTCTCTAAGATTTTTCTTAATATGTCCCAAAACGACATCGTTAGATGAGACATTGTCAACCGTTACAATGACAACCTGCTCCTACCCCAACTTTTTTATTGCGACCACCAAGGCATATGTGTAATTTTTTTTTTTATAAAACTTAAGAATTTTCTTTTTGTGTAATTTCTAATCACAATTTATAAAATGTGCCGTCAAAAACATATGATTAAAATTTTAGATAGATGTCCACGTATCGATGGTGAGGCAAACTCTTTGACCTACAAATTGATTTTTCAACAAATCTTTTTCTACACTGTGATGTTTCCTAATATCCTTGGCCACTGTGTGGTGAGACAGAACGTTAAACCTAGATTCCAGTTATTTAGAATATGTTTATAATCATTTGCCTTCAACAAACTAACATGGTAGCTCGTCCATTATAATCATACGAGTTAGGTGTCTCCTACACTCCTACATATCATACTTTGTAAATCTCTTCAACATTCCCCCCCCCCAACTACTCCTATCTGTCATTTTTTTAAGTCCAATCTTTAATATAAATTGACTCTTTTCTTGTAAAGATTTTAATATTGGATTATTTTTGTATTGTTCTTCTAAGTAGACTTTTAATTGGGATGCATGATGTCTCCTATAGTGACATCCGTACACTTTACCACAATGATTACACTTAGATTGAAGGTTATTGGGGTCACCACCCTTTATTTTGATGAAGTTCGAATAAACAATTGAAACTTGTTTCTTGCTTGATGGGGGCATGTGGGCAGAGGTAGGGTTAGTGTTTGTGGTTGTAGCAGGTGTAGAAGAGTTAGTACTAAAATCAGATTGACTATCCATTCCTATTAACTCGCAAAAATATGAAATAATGCAAAAATCATAGAACAAATAAAACTATACAATCATGAACATAACAACAAGTTGGAGTTTCGATATCGAAACCCCAAAACATATTGGGGTTTCAATGTTAAAATCCCTAACTTAATTTAGGGTTTCTAAATTAATTTAGGATTTCAATCTGAAATCCTAAATTTACATGCACATTACACAATTTTTTCATACAAATTTACAATAAAAAATTCACATAACAAACAACTCAATCTCCATAGCACACAATTTACAACCCTATCCTCCAAATCCTCAATTCAATCCATCCTCCATAACACAAACAAAACTAAAAAGAAAAAAGAAAAATATAATAGACTCGGGATACTTACGATGACAACGACGGAGAGAACTTAGGGCAACGATGGTAATGAGGTGCAACGGACGGATGAGAGAGAGAGAGAGAGAGAGAGAGAGAGAGAGAGAGAGAGAACTTGGGGGTGAAGTGGACGGGGCAGAAAAGCGGGGTGTGGGGCCCTGCTGCCTTCCCCTAATTGGCAGATCAAGTTGTGAAGGAGTTGGTGGGGTTTGAGGGCATGCTCATTTGGGACACATCCAAGCCTGACGAAACACCCAAATTTGTCTATGAATATTGTCCATCAGCAAAATCTTTTGGAATTAGCCCTCTTAGCAGCCTTTGAAGATCAAATTATACAAGTATTGGCATTGAAGGGACAAATACCACAACTTCGAGGACAAGTGACTTCTTCTTCCTTCCAACTATGTACATAAAAGAAGTGCACCCCATTATTCTTGGTGAGGTTAGGGACGAAGTCAAGATTATAAGTTTGGCACAATCGAATACTTTTTAGTTTAAATAGTTGAATTGAGATTTTTTAGGAATATATTTAATGAAATAATAAAAATACATCTAAGAAATAAGAAAGAAACAAATACATTTTACATTTTCATTTTTCCATGAATATTGGTAATTTTATATCTAAACTTTTCATAAATTGCAATTAAAAGGTGAGGTTGAATTATAGAAACGATCTTTATATGAATTATAAAAAATAGGTAATATATGTAAACCATAAAATAAATTTCATATTTAACTAAATAATGTATTGCAGTAACATATATTTAAAAAGTTTTCAGTTAGCTCAATTACATATTGCGTAACTAGATTTCCAATGAAAGTGGAGCTTTTGTAAAATATGTGTACTTAGATAAATATTATATTTTAATTTAATTTCTTGAAAAAAAAAACATAAAAAAATAGTTACTATAGTCTTTTTTCTCAAAGCCTTTGTTGGGGGGTGGGGGGATGCCCACCTCGGCCCCGGGGGCATTGTCCTTGGTAGTGGTTGGTTTCAAATATAACACCCTACACAAATACTAACACCCATCAAACTCTAAATTTTAGCTCCATTAACATTTAGAGGGATCGATACATGGAAGCTTAGAGACCAAGACATGTTTCTACATTGTTTGGTGGTTTGGATAGTGAGTTGAGATAATATGAGATGAGATGAAATTAAAAGTTGAATAAAATATTGTTAGAATATTATTTCTTAATATTATTTTTATTTTAAAATTTGAAAAATTTGAAATGTTTATTGTATTTTATTTAAACTTTTAGAAAAGTTATAATAATTAAATGAGATTAGATAAATTGATCAAACAAGGCCTGAGCCTGTTGAAATTTTAGGGGCCTGAAGGGCTCAGGTTGGGAAGGGGGAGGGAGATTAGGGTGCGAAGGAATGAAAAGAGAAGAAAGTAGTTGATGTGGCATAGTGCCATGTTAGTTTGTTAGATTTTTTGTGTTGTTAGATTTTTTGTGTTTATAACAGTTTTCTTTTATCAAATATTGGATGCCTTATTATATTTTCAAATTGGTGTTTATAGTATATTATCCAAATCATTTAAATGTGTATATTAAGTGTCAAGCACATGTTTCACAGCTCCACACACAGAATCACTTGCAACCAAAGATGAATGAAGCTTGGGGGTTCAAAGGAATTCCTCCAATGCCTAAGTTAGTAAAAATAATAGAGATTTCTCTAGCAATTGATTTAGATGGGTGTTGTTGTCATACCCAAATGATATAAATAGAACCCACGATGCTTTCTGTTTTAAGTGATAACTGTTTAATTCGTTATTTGAAATTCAAGCCAAGGGATATTGGGGCTTCGAAATAAGCTGATAGCCTTTCTCCACAGGATCTTGGGCGGTTATTCTTTCAATGTTAACTTCTTATATGCTTTAAATGAATCAGGTCCCTAATTCAAGGATTATCAGGCTAAGCTAAAGTTTAGGCACATAATACGAATCGACAGGCCCTTAGAAGAGGATTAAACCCCTTCCAGTTACCCAGTGAAGTCTCATCACACACAAGGTTTTCCATTGTTTGGGTTTTCTGTCATTTCGTGCCCCTTTGTCAAGATGCCATGTCACCTTCATGCCCTTCACATATCCTTCGTTTCAGTTATTCATTGTTTTTGGAGATCCCTTTTCCCTACCTCTTCTTCTTTGGTACTCTTCCTTCCACTTCGAACACTCAGTTTCCTATCATCTCCTCTTAACCTCCCTTGCAAATCCATGGCTTGTTCTAAAGGTAACCTCTCATCCTCCTCTCGTGGAGCTGGGTTTTTTCAACCCTGTGATCCCCCTCCTTGCTATGAGGAGGTGATCGTTAACCCTACTATTGAGGGGGCACCTGCTTCTTGCTCAATTTTTTAAGGCCATCGATGGTCCTTAACCGTTTCCCTTCGCGAGTTGTACTCTGCAAGGGATAGCTTCAACATCTCATACTCGATGGCTTTGAATTTGCCTGACCATTGTCGTGGAGCCGTCAATATGAAAGGTATGGCCACTTTTGTTGCTTTTGTGTTTGGCCATGTTTGCGATAGGGCTTCGTTTGCCCTTTATACAACCTGTTCGTGTTGTGTTAGATGTCTTAGGTCTTGCTCCAACCCAACTTGTGCCCAATGCCAAGCGGATTCTGATGGCATGTTCATTCTTTGACGGCAAGTATTGGAGCCCATGGTTGATGAGTATCCTGACCTCACGGCTCGTGAATTCCTTTCTCTGCACTATTTTATATGCTTGGAAGGGAGTCTTTGTAGTTTTAGGACTTATAACAAATTGGTTTAACTAAAGCGCAAATATTCTTATGTAGAGGTATAACCGGTCTGGTTTGGTCTGATGACTGAACTGGTATGAATCGGTTTTGCATTTTTAAGAACCGATTACCTCCTAAACCGGTTCTTCCGGTTTTACTGATTTCAATTTGGTCCGTTTCCCAGTTCTAATATACTATATTATATATTATATAATGTACAATAAGTATATTATAGTATATAATACTATAGTGATAATATATTGTAGTATATTATAATTATATTATAGACTATAGTAATATATTATAATATATAATATAGTGATGGCCCGGCCCGATCCATCTCAATCCTATTGGCTTGGCTTGAGGTTGTGTCCTCCTCTAATGGCCCGTTCTTCACTTTGAGGGCCTCATTCTCCTTTCACAGGGACTCTACCTCAGAGGTGAGTCTCCTCACAACTTCCTCCATCTCTGTGAACCTCCCTTCCATATTTTTTGACCACACCTTTTGTTTTCGGGTCGTTTGAGATTGAGTGGTGGTAAGCATGTGAAAAGTATGCTGGTTGTAGGGCAAAGGAATCCCACAAATGGTCCCGACTTTTAAGGATGTGTTTCATAGCTTCACACACACAATCACCTGTAACCAAAGATGAATGAGGCTCGGGGGTTCAAG
The DNA here is from genome assembly GCA_011037825.1 of Carya cathayensis. Lineage (NCBI taxonomy): Eukaryota > Viridiplantae > Streptophyta > Magnoliopsida > Fagales > Juglandaceae > Carya > Carya cathayensis. Next base: position 130,668 of record QGSO01000196.1, read on the forward strand.
GGAACGCTTTCGATATCTAGGTCAGCAAAGATAATGAAGATCTCTCTAACAATTTATTCAAATGGATCTCGTTGTCATACTTGGATGGTATAAATAGAATCCACAAGGTTTTTTCGTTCGATGTGATTACTGTTATATTCATTATTTGAAATTTAAACCACGAGATATTGGAATTTAGTTTATTTCGGATAAGCTAATAGCCTTTCTCCCGAGGCTCTTAAACGATTATTTTTTTAGTGTTAATCTCTTATATGCTTTAAATGGGCCAAAATCCTTATTCAAAAGTTATGGGACTGAGTTAAAGTTCAGGCCCATGATGCGACCCGGTAGGTTCATGAAAGCGGATTAAACTCCTTTCACATAATTTTTTTTTGGATTGCCTTCCACTGTTAATTATAACTAGACTTTTTCTTTGAAACTAATAAATTAGGTCTTTTGTTTTCACAAATTCTCTCGACTCATCTAATTTAATTATTACAATTTTTTCAAATCTCCATATAAAATAAAAAATAATTCAATTTTTTTAAATTTTAAAATAAATTTATTTAATTTTTAATTTTAATTTAAGCTGAACTCATCATATTCATAAAATAAAAGTTTTTCTACGTACAAGAAAGCTATGTACTAATCTGCATACTAATATTAATTTTTTAAATTTAAAATTTAAATTAATATTACTTTTAATAAAATCTATTTTTTAATTAATTATAATAAATTAATTTACATATTAATACCGATCACAACTATATATTTTCTAAAAGCAAACAGTCAGATCGATGACAAAGAACACCGACACAAGCCACCAAACCGAACTACTGATAGGAAATATCGATTTCTTATAAAAAACAGAAAAAAAGGAAAAAAAAAAAAAAGGAATTATCGATTTCCAAACGGCTATCGCATTCAGATTCAATCGTAACCCTCGATAGTAAACGTCCTCGACAATGGCGACGGTCGGAGTGGAAACGAAGCAGCCTGAGGCCACGGTGACGGCTGCGGAGGAGACGTGCTCGGCCAAGCCGTCGAAGCAAGGCGAGGGGCTCAGGCAGTACTATCTTCAACACATCCACGAGCTCCAGCTCCAGGTCCGACAAAAGACCCACAATCTCAACCGCCTTGAGGCCCAGCGCAACGAGCTTAATTCTAGAGGTAATCTTATTTGGAATCCTTAACCCTAACCCTAGCCCTGATTCTGTTGGGGATATAATGGGATTATACTTGTGATTTCTAGTTGGCTAGGGTTAGATGTGGATTTTTTCGCGGAATTTTGGTATTCTTTTCGGTTATCACTTAGGGTCGATTTGTTTGGAAATTTTGGTGAGGCTTCGGGTTGTCTGCTAAAACGATGGTTAGGATTTGAGTCCGGAATGGAAAAAATTAATCTGAAAAGAGAAGTAATTTCAAGAATGGGATTTAAGGCGGTTTGTCCGATGACATAAGGGGAATTTTAAGAGGTTCTCAAAACAATCTCAGTGATAAATAACCATTAAAAGCTCATATTAGATGGACTTTTGTCTTCATGGGGTGCTCGTTGGTTTTTCCTTTTCATTTGGGAGGAGTGGGTAGACATTAAGATTAAAGGATTCATTTGAACATGATTGCATAATAACACAAAGTATTGATGGTAATCAGTTGTATCTATTAAGAGCGTGTGGAATTTATCCTTTAACTCCAAAACGAAAGATAGCACTGAGTCTTGTTCACAAATAGGTAAAGCTATGCTCTCAAACGGTTACGAATTAGTCAGTTTCCTTGGTTTTCGAACTTTGGAAGGAATATCACACATTGATCAATCAATGAGAGCTTCGTTGGGATGCTTTCTTTTTTCAAATGGAACAAACACAAATATAATTCCTCAATGTCTTTCCAGATATTCCTCAATGTCTTGGCTGTTTAGGGAATGCGAGAGGCAGATGATTGCTTTGTGTTCTATATTCTTTTAAACTGGGGAAGGAATATCACACATTGATCAATCAATGAGAGATTCAACAATTGAAATAGTGGTCGTTTCTGTGGGATATTTCCTTTCTTCCGACGGAATGAACAAATATAGAATCTAGAATAAATCCCTGAATGTCTTTCTGAATATTCCTCAATGTTCTAGCTGTTTATGGAATGCAAGAAGTAGATGATTGCTTTGTGTTGTCTATTCTTTTAGATGTCTTCTTTAAAACATGGCTGGGATTTATTGTTCTATCGATTGATAACATCATCTAAATATGAAAAATTGGCAGTGAGGATGCTTAGGGAAGAACTGCAGTTACTCCAAGAACCTGGTTCATATGTCGGTGAAGTTGTCAAAGTAATGGGAAAGAATAAGGTTTTGGTTAAGGTAAGTAGTCTTCCTCTCTTAATATTTTATACATAAGGAAACTGACAATGAATTGGGATTTCCATAACATAATGTTTGGAATTTGGACTTTTCAACTGAAGTTACCTGCCGCTCCCTTTCCTCTATCTATCTAGGTGCACTCAAAAGTAAATATTTTATTATTAATTTTATTTTATTTTATTTATGATAAGTACTCTAATATAAACTTGCAGCTTCACTTTTAACAATTTCATTGCATTCAATGCCTGTGTGAAGATTAAAGACCCCTTTATTCTTATTTTCACGTGCTTAGGTTCAATTTATTGTATTGCATCGTGCTTTAATAATTTGGTTTGCAGGACAATCATTTTCTACACTAAGCGTAGTGCTTTTTCTTGATGGATCATCATAAACCTATCAGTCTAATGAATGTCTATGAAACTATGCTTATATTTAGAGTGTTAGGCATTAAAGATCATTGTGTTACATATAAAATGATATCTTCATTTGTATGTGCTAAAAATATTGATTTAGATAGACGAGTCTTCTGTATATTCATGATGGAGGTAAGGTTCAAATGGAGAGTTGAGGTAATGTTGTTGGTCCATTGTAATAAGTCGAGAAAAGGTTGGCGGGTTGGAAGCGGCTATATTCATCTAAAGGGGGCAGGTTTACTCTTATTAAGAGTACCCTCTCCAATCATCCCACTTATTTTCTTTCATTGTTTCCATTGCCTACAGGGGTTGCCAACTGGATTGATAAGTTGTTTCGTGCTTTTTTATGGGGTCGTATGGGAGAGGAAACTAAATTCCATCTTGTTAGTTGGAATAAAGTTTTTTGTCCTATCTTGGTTGGCGGGTTCGGGGTTTGTAACTTGAGGATATTTAATAAGACTTTATCGGGAAAGTGGCTATGGATATATCAATCGAGGGAGGTCATTGATCAAAAGTATGGAAGTGCCTCTTTTTTTTTTTTTTTTTTTTTTTTGGGGGGGGGGGGGGGGGGTGGTGCTCTAATGAAGATTGGGGGGTTTATGGTGTGGGACTTTGGAAATTCATTAGAAAGGGATGGGAGAGTTTTGTCAGTCATGTTAGTTTTGATGTTGGAGAGGGAGCTAGGATCCGTTTTTGGTTTGACATTTGGTGTGGTGATCGAGCCCTCAATGGTATGTTTCCAGTTATCTTTCGATTGGCATCTGATCGGTATGCTACACTTTTCGATTTGCTTTGTTGTTCTAATGGCTCAATCCAATGGGATATTTGTTTAACTAGAGCTGTACATGATTGGGATATTGACGAAGTTTCAGCCTTCTACAGTTTTTTCTACTCTTTGAGGTTTCGTGGTAATGATGAGGACAAGATGTTGTGGAAGTCTAAGGGGGGTAAAACGTTCTGTGTTCATTCGTACTATAAGTTTTTGATGTCTTAGAATAGTCCTCCTTTTCCTTGGAAGTGTATTTGGAGGTCTCACGTGTCTTCCAAAGTTGCTTTCTTCACTTGGACTCTCTCTTGGGAAAATCTTGACATTGGATAATTTAAGGAAGCGGGGTATTATTTTTATGGATTGGTACTTCCATGTGTAAAAAGAATGGGGAAACCGTGGATCATCTACTCTTGCATTGTGAGGTGGCAAGGGCTTATGGGATGACATTTTTGGTAGAATCAGCTTGGCTTGGAGTGGTTGATCTTCTAGTATGCTGGAAAGGGCTTCATGGTTGCACTCAAGTGGATGCGGCTTGGAAGATGGTTCCTTTGTGTCTCATGTGGTGCATTTGGATGGAAAGGAATGAGTGATGTTTTAACTACAACGAGTGTACTTTGGAGCAACTTTGGAATTTCTGTGTGCGCTCTTTGCTGTTTTGGTTGTCTGCTTTAGTGACTTCCGTTCATGATTTTCTGATGCCTCTTTCCGTTCCGTAGAATATACTTGGGTGTTTTCTTTTGTATCCTTCCTGTGTCTATGGGCTTAGCTTATACATTTGTTTCTAATAAAACTTCTTCTTACTTAATAAAAAAAAAAAGAGGAATACACTAGTGAGAACAAATGGTTTGATATCAGTGGGGAAATATATGGTATCAATACATTTTTTTAACCTAATGTTGCATTTCTTTTTCTCAGGTTCATCCTGAAGGGAAATATGTTGTTGACATTGATAAAAATATTGATATCACAAAGATCACTCCATCAACTAGAGTTGCTCTCCGTAATGACAGCTATGTTCTTCATTTAATCTTGCCAAGCAAAGTCGATCCATTGGTCAACCTTATGAAAGTTGAAAAAGTTCCCGATTCTACATATGATATGATTGGTGGTCTTGACCAGCAAATTAAAGAGATAAAGGAGGTTTCTCTCATGCACTTTCTTTCTACATTACCCCCAATGTTTTTTTGTGGCTTCAGTCAGAAAGCTATAGGTGGTTGATGATACAATGGTTTATTCATGATTTGTAATTATCTTTCTAGGTGATCGAGCTTCCAATTAAACATCCTGAATTGTTTGAGAGTCTTGGAATAGCTCAACCGAAGGTAATTTAATGCCGCCAAGTTGTCATGACTTTTTCTTTTTTTAACTTACTAGACACTGATGCTCATGGTTTTCCCCGACTCTCTCTCTCTCTTTCTCTCTCTCTCTCTCTCTCATAATAATAGGGTGTTCTGTTGTATGGGCCACCTGGTACGGGGAAAACACTGTTGGCTAGAGCAGTGGCCCATCATACCGATTGTACTTTCATCAGAGTTTCTGGTTCTGAATTAGTTCAGAAGTACATTGGAGAAGGTTCCAGAATGGTTAGGGAACTCTTTGTTATGGCCAGGTTTGCTTGATCTTCTTCATCTTTCACTCACTTGATTTCTCCTGGCAATGTTGCATTAATTCTTTAGAATATTCACCCATGGCCCCCTTTTGTTTCCATTTATTTTTATGTTTCTTATCAGAATTTTTATTTACATATTTTTTTAGCTAGTTAGGCTTTGTTTGGTTTATGGAAAATTAGATTGGGAAAAGATTCTCTGGGCAATGCTGTGCTTTGTGTTATCTACGAATTTCATCTATGAAATAAATGTGGTTCCTATATACATGTATATCCAGTAATCACTTTGGAGCATCATAGAATTTGTGATATTGGAGAAATCTCTCTTTTTGTGAAGCACTTCCATCATGGAATTACCTTTAATCATTCATTAGTCCACCTCTCTATAATCTATTTAGTCTGAATACGCCAAAAAATTATTATGTGATCTATACATTATAGTTATCATTTTGTATATGAATTTCTCCCTTTGTTCTTTGGCAGGGAACATGCTCCATCTATCATATTTATGGATGAAATTGACAGTATTGGATCTACTCGAATGGAATCTGGTAGTGGCAATGGTGACAGTGAAGTGCAGCGAACTATGCTGGAGCTTCTCAACCAGCTGGATGGATTTGAAGCATCAAACAAGATCAAGGTACTGGGATGCAGGTTGGGTAGTTTAGTTTTGGGTAATATTCTTCATGTGATATCTACCTAAGATTACTTGTATTGTTGACAGGTTTTGATGGCCACGAATCGGATTGATATTCTCGATCAAGCTCTTCTTAGGCCAGGGAGAATCGACAGGAAGATTGAATTCCCTAATCCTAATGAGGAGGTGTGTCACAGTGATTCTACCAGCATGAATGCGTTTTAGAATTTATTTTTGTATGGATATGTTCATATGTCAATATTTTCACTTACTCTCCATAATAAGTGATTTTGCTATTCTTTGTTTTGTTATTTATGTGCAACTGTTTATATCCTCAGTTTCTGTTTTGATTGGAACTTAAGACATGTTTGGGTAATAAGATGAGATGAGAATTTTGTGTGTAGTAGTGAAATGGTTTGAGTTAATATGTTTTATTTGGTTTTGGGTAAGGAGAGAAAAAATTGAATAAAAATATTTTAAAGTTAAAAAATTGTTTGAATATAATTTTTGAAGATTATTTTTGTTTTGAAATTTGAAAAAGTTGTATTTTTTTTGTGTTTTGTTTGGAAATTTGGAAAATTTGTAATAATTAGGTAATGATCAGTTGAAAAATTTGAAGTTTTGAAATTGACAAGTGGTTTGTGTTTTGAGTGATGATTGGGAAGGAAATTATGAGAAGTTTTGAGATGAGATGAAATGTTCTCAACTCATACCTCTCATCTCATCTCAATTCCCAAACATGGCCTTGGTCACTCCATAATTTTACTTTGTATTTGTATTTCGCGTGTTTGTTTCTGTTGTGATTGGAACATAGTCACTTCTATATCTTAATGGTTGAGGGCTAATATTCAGGGCATGTTTGGACAACACCAAACATTCCCAAAATTCTCCAAATTCTCAAAATTTCTCACAACTTCATTCCTAAGCATCACTCAAACACAAAATACTGCTCTATTTCAAATATTAAACTGCTCTATTTCAAATATTGAACTTTTCATCTAATCATTAGTCAAACACAAAAATCAATACAACTTTTACAAACTTCAAAACAAAAATTATATTCAAATGACTTTTTAACTTTATCTATTCACCTTCACAAACTCTAATACACTACTTATTTTAAAAAAATATTTTTATTTAAATTTTTCTCTCTCCTTTCCCAAAATCCAATAAAACATCTTCACTCAAACCATTTCACTACTATTCACAAAATTTTGAGATGTTCCAATCATGCCTTTAAATCTATTGAAATGTTGTTTTTTTTAGTACCACAATTGACTTGCAATCAGCCTTTTATCTCTAGACAATCATGACTAGGTGTCACTGTCGTATATGTCCCATGTACTTGGGCCATGCCTATTTTCATTAATAAATTATTTTAACTGATTAAAAAAAAAATGGCTGGCAATCAGATGGAAATATGGACCTTTCTGCTGTTTTTTTTTTTTTTTTTTTTTTGACTAATGTGATATGTACAAATGCATTTATCAATATAGCAATTGGTCCCTATAACATGCTGTGTCTCAAATACATTTCTAGCATGGTAACAATATGTTATTATTACAAATTGCATTTCATTAATTGTGTTGTTAATAAAATGCAGTCTCGTTTGGATATATTAAAAATACATTCAAGAAGAATGAATTTAATGCGTGGAATTGATTTGAAGAAAATTGCAGAGAAGATGAATGGTGCATCTGGTGCAGAGCTTAAGGTAATGTTTCATGTCTCCAGGCCATAGATGTTATCTACTTCTTTCTTGATTGAACTGTATATGGTTGTGGATAAATGGATATTATGGTGATTTTCTTGTAATTCCTTGGTTGAACTTGACATCCTTTTGTATATGATGTTTAAATTCACTTGCTTGGTACTTTGTGCTTGTCAAGTGTATTGATACTTGCCAGAACCTTTTTTTTCTTAATTCATCTGCCAACTACCGGTGCTTCTATATTTGAATCATAACTTAGCCAAATCTTATATTGATTTTTAGAGATATTCTTTGTTTATAAAAGCAGCAAAAGATGTGAACTTGAGCAAAATACCTTCTTGTTGTTACGAACTGTTTAGATGAATTGATCTTTGATGGTAAGAAGGGGAAAAAAAAACTGTTTTACTTATAAAAAACAAAATAAAACTGTTTTAGTTCTGGGGAAGGTATCACTGTAAGGGTGAAAACCAAAGACTGAACCACAAGGGGTTTGTTCTTTTAAGACCGACCACACCACACTGTCCAGGGGTCTGGCTGCCCACCCTTGCCAACTCTGACGGTCAGTGGTCAGTGTGTTCTGGTGTTCTTGGTTTGGAGAGAAGCTGAGAAACTGAGAAGAGAGGAGAGAAATATAAGATCACCAGCTGGGTTTCATTTCCGACATATTGAACAATATTTGAAATTTTGCCGTCAGTTCAGTCTGGTTTGGTTTTTCAAAGTACAGAAACCGAAGCCTGACCAAAAACCTTTGGATTTTGAAAGGATTAAACCACTGACAGAGCCAGGGCTGGAGAAAGCTGGCCAGAACCGTTTGGTCTGGTTCAGTTTCAGCCAGACGGTTGAGTCCAGTGGTATCTCTTGAAGAAGCCCTATATATCCACGGCCAAAGTTTGAAGAACCTGGCTGTCCCCACGTGATTGGCTAGTTCCCCGGCCAGAATTTACCTTATCAGCCATGGGCTGCTGTGGGTGTACAGCTACCAACTACCGATTATTTGGTGAAATGTTATGTTAAGAATGTTGCAGGTTGCCAGGTAAGCAGATGTTATGGCTTGAGCATGTTGAATCTCTGGCTGTTATGTTGCATTTGTTCTGATCTTGCTGAATTTTTCTTTTCTTTCAAATCACCTTTATTTCATTCTATTGGCATAAGTAGTGCTCAACTCTCTTGGTCTGGATCTGGACAGTATGTTCACTACAGTCGTCTTAATACTTTTTTTTTGTTTTTTTTCATAATACACGTTCTTCACTGCTGCTCTCCTAATGGTAAAAGAGCAATTACTTGTTAAAAAAACAGTAAAAGAGGGATCACGCTTGTCATTGGGTGCTTGGGATTGTGTTTACACATCTTTTTTAATTTTTGTCTATAGGCTGTGTGCACGGAAGCTGGGATGTTTGCTCTAAGGGAGAGGAGGGTTCATGTAACACAGGAAGATTTTGAAATGGCAGTGGCGAAGGTAATGAAGAAGGAGACCGAGAAAAACATGTCGTTGCGGAAGCTGTGGAAGTAGTGGTATTCTATGTTCTACTACTTCTATTCTCTCTATATCCCAACCTTCGCTTGAAGCGTTGACCTGTGGCTTTGTCATTGACAAAAGGCCAGCAGCTATGTTCTTCCATGTATTACGTATTGTTCTTTGAGCCTGCATGGATATGAAAACAAAAAGACGGGTGCCTGCTTTAGTCGTTGAACATCAGTTCCTCCGGCATCTTTGTTTATTTTATTTTATTCCATCTTTTCTGGTGAGATATTATTCTCAAATGTTCTCCATGTGCTGCTAATTTGTGATACCTGTGACTTTAAAGCTCCATTGCTACTTGCAATAGAACAGGAATTATAGGATAAAAAGTTCAGGCTCTTTTATCTCTTGGGTGGATACTGAGAACTACCATAAATTTTGGCAATGAAGGCTGCGTTTGTTTGGGTATGAGGATACTGAGGTATTCTTAACACTTTTTACTACTATTTATTACTTTATTATTACTTTTCACTTATTTTTTATTACTAGTTACCACTTTTTTCAACACCTAAACTCACCCTAAGAGAATCTCCAACCAGTATTGCAAAAGGTACTTTTCCCTCTAATTTGATGAAAATTTTAGCGGGATTTCATTAAAATCACCTCTACATTCGGATTCCCATTTTAGGGAAAGTGTTTGTGGAATGTACAGTGATTTTCCATATTTGAGGAATTATTGTACATTTTCAAATTAATTTTTATCGATATTTTATATTCTAATCATTTACACTTTCTATCATACTCATATTTATTAAAGTTTTAAATAATAATTTTAAAAATAATTTAAATAATTACGAAAATAGGAAAAAATTAATTTTAAAAATATTATCATACCTACAAAAAATAATTTAAATTTTTGTTTAAAATATTCACTAGAGTAAAAGTTCAAAACATAAGAAAAAATATTTAGTAGTTAAGTTTGTAAATAGAAGTGAAAGAAAAAAGTAATAAAAAAATAGAGAAATATTATTTTAATAGAAATTAAGAATAGAGAAATGTTAAGAAATGTGATGTAAGAGTTTTTTGAAAAATGAATAAAATTTAGAGAAAAATTTTAAAAAATGTTATTTTTAACTAAAATTTAGAGAATTTTATGAAAAATTCAACGTGAATGCTTCAATTCCGGAACTTGTGGAAAGGGATTGTTAAGCGGACGAGGATTTCTATAATTTCTTAGACTTGTGAATCTAGAACCAGGAAGTGTCACAATTTTTTGCACGTTCGAGGAGGCCCACACGGTTTTTTAAAGAGAAATTCTATTGCTGACCAAGGTTGGTTGTGTTCATACTTCATTGAAGGCTCTCACGCTTGACTTTGTCAACCAGGTTGTCTGTTTCTACTTTCTTCACAGATCACAACTTCCAAGTAGTTTTTATTTAATGTCCATCTTCCTAGCAACTTCCAACATGATCCCGGAGCAACCGTGATAATTTGCAGTCTTCCTCTCCGTATTCGAAAGAGGGACTCCCTCGAAGCTTTTGTACATTTCGATATTTTTTTCTTCCTCGTGTACTTCTTCACTGGGACACTAAAAGGTTACTTGGATGCTTTGCTTATGCATCTCTCCAAGCAAAAAGAATACGAACAGGTATCTACTCCATGTATTAAAGATCATCTCCTACACTAGTACATTTGTTCGATATTGGACATAGGCGAGGATAGACAGATAGACGGACAGACGGACGTATTTAATCTCGAGGATATGGGAGCCTTAAGCTATTTAAACATTTTAAAAAAAAAGGTCACATATTCATTTATAAATACTTACTTAATCACTGAGTAAAAAAAATAAAAAAAAAATTCTGTAAACAATTTTGGTAGACCATAAATCAATAGTCAACACGCATTGGTAGGCTATCTCCTTCAGTTGTTGATATTTGCAGAGGCATTAATATTTAAAGGACGTCATCCAAGACAGTCAGCGTGTTGGTTGCAACTAATTATTGCTGCGGGTGGAGATTCTTAAATGCTTTATCCTGGCGGTAGGAATTTGCACATGGACAATCTCCTCGATCTCTATGGTCTGAAAAGTTCAATGAAGCGATATTTAACAGAGCTCAAACACATCCATATGCTTATGAAACAAAAAGGAATTTCAACAGTAATTTTTTAACGTCGATCGTGGGAAGAAGGATTCCCCACACCTTACGTATACCCCTTCCTTTTTTTATTATCTGGGTTTGTATAAAGTCAGTTAATTTCAGCGAATAATAATAATAATAAAAGGATCCAAAACTATGTAGATTGGCTTTTGCATTACTGTCAACGTCAGTACTCCTTAACCCGCATACTGATTAATCGACATCAAGAAGAAGGTAAGGCATACAGTAAACGTAGCCGTCCCTTTTACGTCCTATCTCCCTAGTTAAGCCAATCGACATAGTTTTTAGTGCAGCATCCTTCAAAGGCGCCTTCTTATCTATCCATCCATTGAATTTGGAATAATAATATCTCCTACTTTTTAATATCTTGCAAAATTTAAACAAGTTAGTCGTAATTATAATATAATAAAATATAAAATATTTTTAAAATTTTTCAGAAAATGAGATTTTATTTAAAATCTTTAAATAAATTTTTCAAATTTTATATTTAATATAATAACTTAAAATGAGGACTCAATACAAATTTTTTATCTCAATTTAACAAGATTTTATTTAAAAATATAAATAATTCGTTATATTAAATGCTAAATTTTGTATTATGCAACAAGATTTTTCCTTAAAATAGGGTGGGGCCTTGGTTAAATAATGGCGCTGGCCCTGTTTGTGGCATAAATTAAAAAAAAGGAGCCTATCCTCTCGTTAAGTTCCTCACACGCATTAGAAGAAATAATGTCGAAACTCCTCCAATTGCTGTCCTTGTCCCTGATCATCTTAATCTCTCAGTTCTTCCATATCTCCCATGGTGATGTTGGCACTGCAGCCCGGTATTCTTCCCCATATTCACGTAAGTATTACGACCTTCAGAAAAACAAAACCAGTATTAATTACGACCGTGCATTATATAGCCTTCAGCAATGCACGGATTATCTGTCTATATATATGTCACAACAATTTTCTGATCAATCTTTATATTCATATACATATATATATGTAGCCACTCAATGTTTTGGGAGCGACCCATCTCAGTTCCCTTCAAGCAACTTGTTCGCGGCGGCCGGCGACGGGATATGGGACAATGGGGCATCGTGTGGGAGGCAATACTTGGTGAGGTGCATCAGTGCTTCAAAGCCGGGTACCTGTATTCAAGGCCAGACGATTCAGATTAGGATCATTGATTATATTGGAACAGCACCTTCTTTGCCATCCGTTAATGGTTCCACCATAGTTTTGTCCAGAACAGCTTTCCAGACTATTGCAAATTCATCTGTTGACGTTGCTTCCATCAACATTGAATTTCAGCAGTAATTTTCTTCTTCTTCTTCACCTTCACTTTGCCAATCTGGTTCGCATGAGTATTTATTATAAACTGATCTAAAAACCAAGGATATTTGAGAATTCTGATCTAAAAACCAAAGACTATTATCTCCTTAATTTAATTTCTTTTTTTTTTTTGCCCTTTTTGCTTGAGTACTGTTTGATTATCTTTGATGTGGTTTATATGAGAATTCTGAAAGTACTCTGCATACATATATATCATGATCTGATCTTCTGTGTAGGGTATGATGATATATATGGAAAATGGATGGTATTACTTCGCGTCAATCTCCCTCACGGGATGGAGATTGTAGCCAGAGAACGAAGACTAAGATGCATCGTGTGATAATTGTGACTAGACTACGTCGTTTCGTGTATGGAATTCTTTTCTTTTGTTTTCAACAATTAATTCGTAAATATATATATATATATATATATATATATATATATATATATATCATTGTACGCCAGACTAAGTTTTATTAAATTAATAAATAATACTACAAATCAAACAGCGGAAGCTTTGATTGTTCGTACGTAGTGGGAGTTTCTTGCGTGCTTCTTGGTTTAGGAAACTTTCAACGTCAACTTGTCCAAAACATTTACGCAACATCCATCATTGCATGAAGTCCTCAGAGGAAAAAATGCCTCTATCTTGCTGCTGAATACTTAGCTTGTTTAGAGTAGAACCAACGTACCGTGTATATATAATTAAGGACTTATATATATAATTGGCAGAAGGAAAGCAAAGCAATTTCCATGCTTTACCTATATATATAAAAAAAAATCTACAAAAATATTAAATTTATAAATTGATTTAGCTTGATCCAGTATATTAAATTATAAAACTACTTTTATTATAAAATAAATATAATATATTATATAAAATCATGTCAATTTATATATTTATTTTTATACAAAAAATTTTATAATCGTAGAACTTCTCATTCCCATATATGTATGTATACAAGGGAGGTAAAAGACTAATTTTTTTTATATATAAATCTCGTATTATTCTTTTTTTTTTAAATGATTGTAATATTTAGACTATAAATAACATTTCTTTTCATGGACATAACTTGTTTATACATAGGTAGGCACGCTTTTCAAAGAATTTATGAACGTGAAAAACAAGTTTAATCGTGCAATATTATTATTATTATTATTTCCTGTTCGAAATCTGGTCCTCACCTACGGAGTTTAATTTCTCCATATGTTAACAAATTAGAGGACTTCCATACCATATGTTTTTGTTTTTTATTTGCTTTTTATATATCTTTTCTCCTTTTCAACTAATACCCATTCTCGTCTAATGTAAAACTTGACCCACAAAAATCTCAAAATAATATTCTCACTTCCGATCCTTATATAAGACAAATAAAAACTTCTTAGAAATAAGAAATCATTCATTCACAAATTCATGTTTTGGCCGATCTAAAATTCTCTTTTTAAGTAATTAACATCATATAATCTTGATTATTAACAAAATAAAATGTGTTAATTTGGATAAATATTTTAAAATGAACAGTATAAATGTATATATTGACGTGATTTGATACAGTATATTAGATTATAAAATTATTATATTTTATTATATATTACATAAAATCTTGTAAATTTATAAATTTATTTTTTTAAAAAAATTGTGACGGGATGGTAAAAGGGAAAGATGATGAATATAATTTATGGTCAAATAATTAAGCATGCGCGTACGTAGCCAACACGCAAAATCCAGTACATATGATGATGGATCGATCATGATGTTGGTTTTCGATCCCTTCATCATTTCTCTCCATCTTGCATGGATTGGTCTTGTGTTCAAACTCATGCAACCCTTTTCGAGACTGGGAAATTAAACCTGATCATCATCCCGACAAGTCTGAACCCTTTGCATGGATTGGTTTTGTGTTCAAACTGCGCAGTTGCCACGTACGTACCAAGCTTCGTATACATTAATAGAAAAAGGGAAATTTTTTGTTGACCGTCGTAAGAATCAATCTAACTTTTGCAGTCGCCTGTGTTGCATTTCCTTCCAAGAATATACGAGGAAGGACATGATTATCAGTATTTCGTCCCACAATTTAATGTCCATCTCAATCTAAACCTAGTACTTTGTGAAATCAAAGAAAGTGGTTTGAGCTTTAAAATCAAAAGGGAGAGTGGAGAGTTATTTCCAGCCCCGTTAAACGGGCCCAACAATATCAATGGAGGCCCATACGAGAAGTCTAATGAGTCGAAAATAGAACTACCTAATAGGATTAATATAGTAACCGTCTTTGATAGTTAAAGATGTTCCCCTCTAAAGAAATAGCGAGACATTCACCTACGAATATCTCAAAGCAAATCCTTCTTGAACCAAATCTCAAAAACTTGATAATTGAGTCCTCAAGATTTAGGAAAAAGATCATACTATCATTATCAATAATAATTCATGTCTATATAAAAAGTCAGTACTGACGATCCAAGGTAATTGTTTCCCAAATCCCTCGTTACAAAGCAACATATATATATTTCTAATTTAAGCGTCGGATGTGCATCAGGCACACCAAACCACCATTTTTTCTTATTATAGATTAACGGTCGAGGTCAGTAGACAGTGAAATACGTTCGAGAGACTAGAAAACTTTTCATTGGGTTTAAAGTGACACATTTAATTAATATCTTATAATTAATTTTTATAAAGTCAAACATAATGTTTCAGACAATGCCTAAAAATCACATTTAATATCTTATTAGTGTTTCTCTTCACAAGAAATAAGAATTTGCACCCAAGCCTTGGCCCATTGGATTTAAGATTGCTTATTATTGTCACCTTAACAAACCATAGAATTTATGGGTCAACTGGTGCAACCTCTACACTTAACTTTGATGCTTAATGCCAGCTTTGGTCATCAAATTCTAAACTATCTCATCTCATTTCATTTCATTTAATCATCATAATTTTTTCAAATTCTTATATAAAATACAATAAACAATTCAACTTTTTCAAATTTTAAAATAAAATTAATATTAAAAATTATATTATGACAATACTTTATTTAACTTTTAATAAAACATTTTATCTTATCTCATATGAACTATGTAACCAAACGAGGCCTTAGAATGGTAGTGTCTTGAGCCAATTTTTCCTCTTCTTGCATTATTATTTGAAGGAGGGGATCTTATAATTTTGAAATCTCTTTGGTTGAAAGTCCAAATTTGCATGTCTTTGGAATCTCCTCAAATCTTGTCGAGTATGTATTAAAAATGATTTCTCTAAACATACAATCTAAGTCTCAATCAATTAGGCATAATTTTTATCATATCCATAAGGAAAATGCTAGAAATTAAACTAATATTTACTCATTATCTCATCGATATTATAATGTTTAGCAGAGTTTTATAACTTAGAAGTTAATGTGTAATTTACTATGACTCATTATAATTATTAAAATAAACTAAAATATAATTATTTTTTAACAGTAGCTAATATATTATGATTCGGCATCATGGTGTGTGAACCAATTTGTAAATAAAACTTTTATTTAATATAATAATTAAATATGCCAAAGTAAACGAAAGGTTTCTAGGGCCACTTGGGTCAATAAAAAATAACGGTAACTCAAACAGCCCAACCATTTAAGGCCTGGAAAAAGCCCAAACTGTAGGTCCATGAATCCACTGGATCCGGGTCCCACTCCACGTATACACAGTGAAACGCTGATGGATGGATAAAGACCGATTCCTTTTTAGCCCTGCAAGTCTCTCAGAAATTTCCTTGATCTTGCCCTCAAATCTCAATCATTCCTTCCTGTCGAGTCGTCGACGTCGCCTGGGTAAAAAGTTCACTGACTTTTTCATCTGAGTTTCTTGGCAAGTTCAGGTAATTTTAATCCCATCTTTCCCTCCCTTAGTTGCAATTAACTCAAAACCATTTGATATATTGATTGGGCTCTGATCGGTTGCTGAGAGAACTGAGAAAGATGACTTCAAATTCGAATGCGTGAGAAAGTATAAATTTTCCTGATTTTTGTTGTTGGTGCTCTGGTTGTTTCCGGCCAAACGGAGCGATAGGGTTTTGGTTGAATATCGGTTGCTTTGATTTAACTTGCGAATCGGTAAAACTTAGAGCTTTGATGTTTGTGTGTTGGTGATTGAGCTCAATACTAGGGTTTTGGAAGCTCTTTTTCGGGAAAATTCCTTCAATGAAAGGGGAGGTGCAGCTAGAGCCAACAGGTGGAGAGAACCCTAATGACTCCGATCCTCTGCTGGAGAATCAGGCAGATTCGTCCCCAGGAAGCTCGAGTGAGATCAGGGATGAAGATATCGAGACCGGTTCTATGCCCTGCTGTCGCATTTGCCTCGAGAGCGATGGCGAGCCTGGTGATCATTCTTTGTGAATCGCTTTGATTTTGTTTCTGATGATTTTTTTAATCAAAATTTAAGAAATACTGGGGAATTGTAAATAAACTTTGATTTTACCCCTTGGTATCATAGCTTGTTCGCTGCATCCAAAATGCTGATATCCTATTGGTGATTCTCTTTTAGTGCCTTTTGATCCTGGAAATCGTCGCACACTCACACGACTTACCAAACATGGCAATGATTAGATGATATGAGCATGATCTAATGTTGGAATTTTTTGAAGTAATGTAGCTTTAAGAAAAATATAAACGATTAAATCTAGCTCTTCTTATCAATTTAAGCTTTGGGGATAAGTGGTAAATTTACATAATATCAGAGCAGAGGACCTGAGTTTGAACCTAACTCTACGCTTCATCCATTTAATTGAATATTTCATGTGTTGGGCCTACTTATTGATTGGAAGGGTAGCTCACACACGAGAGAGTGTCAAAATAAATATAAATGATTAAATCTATCTCATTCTATCAGTTTAAGCTTTTGGGATAAGCGATGATTTCACATGTAGCCTAGGAGAAGTTTAAGAAATCGACAAATGACAGATAGGAAGAATCACACTCGGTTTTATGGCATATGTTTGTCGGACAGTTACTGTTTAATTTATTTACGTGAATACATTGAAAAAAATAAAAATTCTCAGGTGGAGTTAAGTTTTAGTGACAGAAGAGTTTATTTATTTATTTTTTAAAAAAGACACCCTCCTAGACTTATATTCTTGCAACGTTCAACAATTTCTACCACACACACACACACAAAAAATTAGAATTTATACTTGTTGCAGTGGCATGCATCTGCTTCCCTTGGTCTAATGGCTGTTTTTTTAATTTTTCTAGAGGATGAATTGATATCACCATGCATGTGCAAGGGCACTCAGCAGTTTGTTCATCGTGCATGTCTTGATCATTGGCGTTCAGTTAAGGTAAACACTGTTGTTTTGGTTCTGAGAATATGAAAACTTGCCATTCAATTACTTCAACCAGTGGTTCTTCTAGTAAATGGTCTTATATCGAATGTTTATATCCATTCTACAGGAAGGATTTGCTTTCTCACATTGTACCACTTGCAAAGCTCAGTTTCACCTTCAAATTGCATTTTTTGAGGACAACTCTTGGCGCAAAGTAAAATTCAGGCTTTTTGTTGCAAGGGATGTTTTCCTTGTATTTTTAGCTGTACAAACTGTGAGTAATCTTATCTTTCTTACTACTTATGGAACAGGTTCATGTAGATGCCATTCGTTTATCAATCAAGCATTTCATTGTAATATAAAGGATTCGTGCCCATATAATCAATCAGTTCCACTGTTATTAAAAAAATTAATTAATTAAAAGCTGTGAGGATGTTTCTTTTGCATGATATTAGTGAAAATGGATATCCAAATGCATTTTCCAATTGATTTTTTTATGCATAACATGGAGCATAATGCATCTTGGTGGTGTGTGCTTGCTGTCGGTATTGTATGACCTATGAACAGCTAAATTTATTTTTTCTGAAGTTTTTCTTCTCCGCAGTTCCCTTTCTTCTCTTATTCAGTATTCAACTTATTTGGTTATTGTTGGTTCCAAATGAAGTGTTTGAACTATATTAATGAGCACTGCCCCCTGTTGAAATATAGGCTCGATAAAATGGTCCTAAATATATTTCCTGAGCTTTCACTGAACATAACATGCTTTTGAGACATGGGAAGCTTATGTTTTGTTAGGCTCTAAGCATTTTTACAGTGAGCCCTCAAAACTCTCTCTTATAAGATATACTTGTTTTCAGGTAATTGCTGCAATGGGTGGCTTTGCATACATAATGGATAAAGATGGGGCCTTCAGGAAGTCATTCAGTGATGGTTGGGATAAGATTCTGTCAAAACATCCAATACCTTTTTATTATTGCATTGGTAAGTGATCACTTCTACAGTTATTTATATATTAATTTAATTTTCCTGTTAGGATTAAAGATCCTGTTTGTGCCATGCTCATAAATGTGGTTATATTGTTGTATGCAATGCTAAACATAAATGTAATGTGTACACCGTGTCTGCATCCATGTCAATGTCTTATTTTCTCCTATAGAGTGTGGCCACCAATTTGCATTGATATTCTCTATTATTTTTATTGAAAGAAAATATTAGTGAAAGATGTGTGCCTAAAGAAAATTTGTAACCACTGTTTGATTGATTTTTTCACTACCTGTACCAGATTATCTGTATGGGGTGGCCCTTCATTACGTGGGAATTCTCATTTTTGTAAAACTTATCTTCATCAGCCATGTTAGTGGGCAGTATATGCTCTGTTAGTCTCGCTGTAGCCCATAGTCAACTGGGATATAAATATCTTCAAACTTAGAAGTTGTATGTTGTCAATACTTGTTTCTGGTAATCGCACATACTTATTTGATTGTCCTTAAGATGGATAATGGATCAGTTGGAAAAGTTAGCTTGATTTCATTCCATGACACATGTTGTGTTAGATGGAACCACTGAATGCTTGGTATTCGACAGTGAATATGCTTTCAATCTTCTGATTCTATATGCTACCAGGGGTACTGGCGTTCTTTGTGCTGCTTGGATTTTTCGGGCTTATACTACATTGCTCCTCCCTTAATGGTAACGATCCAAGGATGGCTGGCTGCCAGAATTGCTGTTATGGGTGGGGCATCTTGGATTGTTTTCCTGCATCAATGGAGGCGTGTTTTGCCTTGGTTATTGTTTTTGTCGTCATCTTTGCCATTCTTGGCATAGCTTATGGTTTTCTTGCTGCCACCATGGCCATTCAGAGGATCTGGCAGAGACACTACCATATCCTTACGAAGAGGGAGCTCACTAAGGTAATCTCTAAGCAAAGCTCTCCTGTAAGTTTTCCTTGCAACTATTGACTTTTTCGTATGGGACTCGGGAGTCATTAATCAGTCAAAGACTTAGCTTTCTGAGCATCCTCCTCACTCATCACCGCTCGACTCAATCTTTAACTCGGAATGGACATAACGTTTTAAATGTTATAGATCATTCTACTGTCAGCTTTAGATATTAAATCATTTCCAGTGTAAAAACATGAATTTATAACATTTTGCAGGAGTACATAGTGGAGGATCTTCATGGTTGTTACACCCCACCAAAATTGGATCCAGAACATGAAGCACGTCTAAAGATGCTTAAGCTTTTGTAGTGATAAATGCTGAAGTGGTTTATATATTTGAAAGTATTTAATTTAATCAGTATGTGAAAGCTACAATGTGTGTTTGCTCTGCACCCTTTGTTTACAGTGAGGAGGAAAGAAAACGATCGTGTTCTGAGTGCTCCCCGATCAAGGTGTGTGCACCTGATCTGATCTCGCAAAGCTTGGCTGAAACATGATTTGGAATATGGGCTTACATAACCATCTGTGCAGTTTCTACATTTTCATGTCTTTTAATGATAATGTGTATGTATGCCCATCCATTTTTAGGCTTTTGAAATGAGCCGTTTGCGACAGAGTGTCACCGTTTTCAGTCTGGAAGGGCTGTACCAACTTGTTTAGCACATAAGGAACGGAAAGTCTGTAAATGAACTCTGGTCTCCACGTAGCTCGTCTATTGGCTAACCTAGTTAGGACCGCCATATGGCCCCCGGGCAAGTGACTTTCTCCACTATGCATCTTTAAAGATTCATAATGGCTAAGTTACTTTTATTTTTATTTTTCGTGTATTTTAATTTTTTTTCAAGGGACTTGTCGAAAGATGATTAATGTTGACAGGATGCTTATAACGGTTAGGGTAAAAAGGCCAATTAGAAAAGGCGGCGCAATTGATTTCGGGACAAACGGTGAGGACTAATTTTGTATTTAACACATCTACTAACGTAAAAACTTTCGGAACATTGAAGATAGATTTTGGAGCGTCTGGAGCGGGAAGAAAATTTCGACAGCATCAAACGGTGTATATCCTATTCTACTCCTTCATCTAAAGTTTAAAATATTAATTTTTAATATTATTATTATTTTAGAATTTGAAAAAATTGAATTGTTTATTATATTTTATGTTAAAAGTTGAAAAAATTATAATAATTAGATGAGATGAATTGAATTAGGTTTGAGTTGACTAACCGAACGGCACCTAAAACTTTCTTCTTCTCCCCCATCCATCTGCATGAGGACAATTGACTTCTTGAGGTCGTTGTCGATCTTGTAGTGGTGGAAGATGAGGTAAAGTATGGGCTCAAAAGTAAGAGGGAAAGCTTCAGAATGAAGCCCGACTTTGAATTTAGTGGCGCAGTTGGAGGCTCAGTTGGGGTGGGGTCTTGAGATTTGTGTTCTGTGGTGGATGCGTCTGCTAAAGCTCTCTTGCGAGCTGCCATGGCGGGCTTCTCCCTCTCTGTGAAAGCACCAAAACAAGTGAATTTTTGCTTGCATGTGAGAAATCATTCTAACAGAAGATCCAAAATCCATCATTGGGTTCGTAATAATGCCCCTGACACCATATATAACACTTCTATAAATTGTATAATCCCTATGAAGTCCCAAGTTTGGAAAGAAAAAATACCCATGTAAATAAAGAATGTGCTTTATTCGTAAAAGCAAGAGAATACCCATGTAAATAAAAAAAATACCCAGGTAAAATGATAGAAGCAAGAGACGACCTTGATAGTGAATTCGTAGATTGATTGGGACTCCTTTGTGGGTTGGCAGTAGAAGAGCACAAAGAGGTGATCTTGCTCAGCATATATCTGGGTGGCAATAGAAGAGCACAAATAACAGTTTGAGGTAGCAGACATGAAGTTTGGAGCTTTCTCCTCCTCAAATTCATATTTTGGATGAAAATGGTTGGGGCGAAAACTCCTCTACGAATTCGTATGGGGCCAAAACTCCTTTGTGAAATCGATTTCGTCTGTTCTTTTTCCGTTTTTTTTTTTAATAAAAAAATATAAAAAGCCATGTCTGCAATCAGTGCACAATTGATACGCAAGATCGCTTGTAATTAGAAGAATTGGTACTCGCCTAATCGGCAAACATGCCATATTTTATGGTATGCACAAATAACAGTCTCAATTTTACAATATATGACATAGAGACCCTTCGACCCTCACTCAGATAGTACTGCGATGGAGGCTATTGCTTTTCTTTTTTCAAGAAGAGAAGTGTTACGGACACAAACAGATTATACATAAGTAAACCTACAAACTGACATAATTTTTTATACTTTATTTGATTTAATGGATTAATAACTCACATGAAGATCTAATGGATCTAATGGCATTTTAAAAATTGGACAAAGTTACAAGGGTTTGGGAAGTGAGAAGTGTTGTGAATAGTAATGAAAAAGTAATAATAGAATATTGAATAGTAGTAACAAATAGGTGAAAAGTAATAATAAAGTAATAAATAGTAATATAGCATGTTAAGAATACCTGAGATACTTTTAGTACACAAACACAGACGATCAAAACCTAGTCCCTTATTTTCAAATTTTGAAACTCATGTATTGATTTGATAAAATCTTTGAGAGATTTGTTTCGATTTTCACTTGTAAATCTCTATGGCTTCTTTTCTTTTCTTATGTTTCCATGGTTCACTATTTCTTTTTTTCTTGTACATTTCAATTTTCATTGAGTGGTTCATTTTCTTAAAAATCTTAGATCTAATCAAAGAGACCCAAATAGAGAATTGATAATAAGCTAAATGGCCCAGAAAATATTTTAATTTTTTCTTGTAGGGTATAAAAATTCAGGAGCTCGGTTACAAATCAATATGACAGAGAGTTAACCGAAAAATTAAATTGAAGAATTTTACTACATATAAGTCGACTTGTTAACACCTTCATAACTTAAAAATAAAAAAGTCGAAACACCAATACCAAAATCTTTTTTCATGCTAATTAATGCGGAGTCTGCTGCTAATACGTTGTAAATATATTTAATTTTTTGTCTAAATCCTCTTATCAGACCAACCATTCCACTTAAATGTATGTATGTAACTCTTTTTTTAATTGGATTGGTGGGAGCTGAGCAGTATTTATTGGTTTTTTGTTAGTATGGCGGGGAGCTTGCCAGATTGCGCACTTTTGAATGTATACAAGGCGTAAGGATGTACTTCCCCATGCATTGACAGTTTGTGCAATCTCTCTTGCTTTTCTTTGTTCTTATGTTGCTGTCGCATTGACTTGCACGTTACAACTATCTCTCTTCTCCCCTTCCTCACCAAGGGCGGTGCGTCAGCCTTAATTAGTACATTCTGATGGACATCTCGATTCTCCACCCAAGATCTGAACTGGATCGGCATGTGGGGTGCGTCATTGTTTCTAAGGAAAAAAAATATAATAATAAAAAAATAAAATAAAATAAAATTCTACCTATAGAGATGTACAAGAAGTACTGCAGAAACCCATCTATTTGAGAGTTTTAGCTATTAGATTCTTCAGTTCCAATATAACTGACTAAAGTAAGATGATCACCATCTCTTATAACATCTACATCATCAATTTCAGCTCCATCTTTGCTAAGGACTTTACTTGGCGAGACCCCGAATTTCCTAGCACCTATCTCAAGTAGCTCTTGAAAACTCCCTGGAAGTAGCATAAGCTTTCCAGCTACTTCTCCCTTTTCTGGACAACTAATTGTCACTCTAGCAGGATTATCTCCAGATTCTCGACGGTCCTTACCATTTCTCATCCTGTTAACAGAGAATAGAAGGTTCTTCTCCCCGTTGTGGGTAGAGGACATTATACCGAATAGTGAGTTGTGGAACTTATTAGTCCTGCGCCTTGGACGAGATTGGCTCCACGATCCATCTGTTGTACCTGTGAATGAGCCCTCCTGGGATGGACAGATTGCTGGCTCACTCGTAAATCGCCCAAGGAAACGAGTGCCATTTTTCCGCTCAGGAATCACAACAATGGATTCAGTTCTGGGTTCTTTAGCAGATTGGAAAAGGATTTTAATGTCTTCATGTCCTTGTTGGTCAGCTAGATCCCTTGGGGTCCAACCATCAGGGTCTGGCTTGTCAATATCAGCGCCTTGATGTAGAAGGAATTGGACTATTTCAATGTTTCCTTCACAAACTGCAACATGAAGAGCTGTGGTTCCATTGTTTTTAGGAAGTGTGACATCTCCTCCATAACGAATTATTTCCTTGAGCAATGCCAAGTTGTTTCGCTCAGCAGCAGTGCAGGCAAATTGACCAAGTTCTCCGTGGTGTAAATTTGCACCACTATCTAGTAGCACCTTGATCGCAGATTCACGACCAGCCAGCAATGCTTCCCATAGTGGCACATTACCGTCAGAGTCTACATACATGCAAAATGAAACTCCTTATTTTTTATACTTATTGAATCACTCAGCAGAGCAATCCATGCCAGATAACAACCTTAATTCCAAAAATCCAATGCAATGAAAGGTAATTTAACATGGGGGCATATCTGATTATGTGACCTCAGACATGGATTGAAATTAAGGTCACCTCACGAAATGAGAAACCATATCCAATACTGTACAAGTTCAAACATGGGGGGCATGTCTAGGCATTCATCAACTAATCACAAAATTTTATAAGGAGAGTCAACTGATATGAGCCACTAGTGATCATCTATTCTTAAAAAGGGAACATTCACATGTAGTTCTGCATTTTCAACTATTCCAAGTCTGATTTCCATTTCGAGATAATGTATATGTAGGATTCTGGCAATCCGACCAATTTCTAAATCATTAGTGGAAGGAGTCTTCTGAATTATTTAGATTATCATGGTATGAAGGGAAAAGAAAACGACCTGCATAAACCCTGGTACGGATTTAAATAATGAACTCTAGCTATGTTGTTATCTACAATCAAAGGCATAGAGACTGCATGTGCATGCCTCTGGAAGTTGTATTTGAAGGTTTTTCTTCACAAATCATGTTTTGAAGAGTATGGAACAGCTAACGGAATAAGAGTATAAAAAATATTGCATATCACAACCAATAAATATACACGACATTAATACCTGCCAACAGAAACCGGTAGTGCAAAACCTTTTGGCTCTTCACACAATCCACAAATTAATGGAAATAGAAATAACGAAAGATAACATCCATAAAAACACAAAAAATTACCAAAAAAGGAAAAACGGGGAACCAAACTCCATGTAGATTTACACAAATAAATATCCCCAAAATGTTACAACAAATCATTATCCACCAGTTTTTGTACCTATAATAACTCTTTATATATTAGGTGTTTGGTTTGGTAGTTGTGACATAAGCCCATAAATATATTCTGCGCTCTTTAATGATATTATAATACAAAGGTTCAGCTGCCAATTAAATTCACACAACCACTCCAAAAGTCAACATATCTCTGCATTATTTATCTAAAATATGAGGCAGGTTCTTTGGTTTGAAGCAACAGGTTTTTGGACTAAAATAATGCTCCCAAGGGGGCAACGTTATAATAGCAGCTTCATTATTGGGATTGACTTTAGTAAGACATCAGTAGACATTCAAATGGTTGAGAAATATAAAGGACTTTTTAGAGAAATATTTGGATCCTTGGCTTAAAATGAAATATTGTGAGAGAAACTTCCAAAATTTGAAGAGGGAAACAGAAGGGAATTGAAAAAAAACAACCTGAAGAAGTTTGTGAATGTAATCATAGGTAAAAGTTAGATCAGTCTCAGGTTTAGATCTACTAAAACGAAACCTTTTGAGAGAAGTACAGAGGGAAAAAATAGTGGAGTTAGAACATAGTCGAATTTTCATATAATCAAGTATTGAGCACTCAAAAACCACTTTAAAAATAGAGCGAGATGGTGAAAGGTTTAAAAATGAGGACAAGCAAAAGGTAAAGTGATGATAATGATGTTTGCATAGTTAAGCACAACGGCCATGTTTATGGGCATGCTTCTGCTAGAAGGTACCTCTACTGTTAGGATCTGCACCATAATCAAGTAGCAGAAGCACACAATTCTCACTCCCTTTGGAAGCTGCTATATGCTGATTTTACAAGAAACAAGGACGACATTTGAAAAATAAAATATTAGCATTCTCATTTCAAGAAGAGAATAAAATAATAAGTAGAAGCAAAGCACACACCAGAGCGGTCCGGCCATTGTTGTCCGATTCATTTGGATCGAGACCCCGTTTCAACAATTGATGCAACAACAAGTCATCCCCCCTTAGAGCTGCAAAGCATAGACTAAGAGGTAGGTCCATTCTGCCACGAGCTAGCATGTTCTCAGTCTCCACCAGAACTTCGGACATTAATGGGTCATTAAGGTCTTTCAAATGCTGCCCACCAAGAAGAAAAGGCACGTCGAGCAGAATATGTTAATCTTTATTGTAAATATGATCAGAAGTATTTCACATTAGCTAAATGCTTGTATTCTAAAAAACCAACATATGCTAAATTTGATTGACAACTCGGAAAATGGGAAAGCTTTACACCAGCCAATTTAAAATTTCTACATAATTGTTAGAAAACACAGCAAGGGTACAGATTACTCAGAGTAGGAAAAGGATTTCCGCATTGATGAAGGATTATAGCATTAATTTAAGTTTACAGACCTGAAGCAGGTTATTCATGATTATGGTCCCATCTCCAACATTGGACTGAACAATATTTAAGAATGTGGTACGGTTCACTCGCAGTAGCTGGCTCAACCTTTTGGTCCGCACTGTAAATAGTTGTGGCCTGTAACAAAGTACTCCAATCTCTCCATAGACATCACCAGTTTTTGCCTGTCCTACAACCTGCAACCATTTCCTATGTTTTCAGTAAGCATATTGTATATCCTGGACATCATAACATATGTTTCAGCCCCAAAGGAATCCATCAAAAGTTAAAGAAGATTTGGGAGATCAGACTTGCCTGTTCGCCTCCATTTTTCTTGACAAATAGATCCTGTTATAATGCAAAACCAGAGGCCATCATTTTCTAAATTTAATGAAAAGATACTGCTGTAATTTATTGCTCAAAAATAGTGTAGCTCTATTCTGTTTTTATATGTAACTAGTCAGCTCTATTCAACTTCGTTAACATAATAACATACATACATTCAATATTTTCATAAATATATGTATTGGATTATTACCACTGCCCCATTGACAAGGATGTAGAAGTCTGTGGGTGCCTCATTCTGCAAGATCACATCTTCCTTTGGAGGAAAATACTCAGCTTTCATCTCCGATACCTTCAAAAGTTGGGAGGGAAAAATACCATATAAGCATTTACCAAAATGAAGCAGGGGAAATTCAATTCACTTTAGAGAGAAGATTGGAAGTTAAACCAAGAGTTTAATGAATTACCAACTGAAAAAGCAAGTCGTTTGAAACCCCTTGAAACAGATACACCTTATCCACAAGAGAGTAGAAAAGATGATGAGAAATGCTTGAACGGATTGCTTTAGGAAGGGAATCAAGGGTCTCTTGCTGCTGGAGCCCCTCTGAGTCTGTTCTAAACTTCAAACATAAATGTGATAGCATCTGATCTTGCAAGCAAACTGGCAGCTGGTTCCTCTGGGCAAAACTAGAGGCTGATTGGATGGTATCTCTCTGGAGATTTATTAAAGAAAGAAAAGGAACGGTTATTTGAAAGGACTCAAGAAGCTAGCAAGTATTAGAACTAAAGTCCATGTCTGAAATTACATTTATGGCAGAGTATCAATTAATACAATTCACTCACAAATTTTCTGGTCCGACTGGTCCCATGGACAACCAAGTTTGTCATATTTCCAATCAAATATGCTGTCAATCCAAGGTTGAAAAGCATATAAACGATGTCAAAGGTCATCTCCCTTGTATTCACAGGGTCCAAACCACGATATCCAACAGTAGTTAGAGTATTGATAGACCAGCAGATCGTCGTCAAGTAGCGGGTCCACAAGCTCTGTTCAAGGAAATTATTCTTTAATGCTCCAATCCATGTTTTCTGAGGGTCATGATAACGTGCTGCCAGATAATAATAGAAACATCCAGCACAATGAACGGCAAAAAGGGTAACCTGTAAAAAATTTTGCAATCCTTATAAGATAGTGTGGTAGGAGAGAAACCTTTCTTTCGCCTATGTAGTCCCGGAGTTATAATAGACTTACGCAACAAGTAAGTTTTGCACATCGAACCCAAAAGTAATTGTAGTTCCTATCCTTTTCCAATCTGTAATGAGGACCATAAATCCCAAGTTAAAACAAACCAATTTTTCTACAGGAACCAAACTACAAATAAATCATTTTCATATTGTTTACAATAGTTGGAAGGACAATTAATAAGATGAAGATCCTCTTCACCTGGAAAATAGGGCACTAACTCTCCGGAGACGCCAAAGGCGAAGCATGTTGAATAAGCCATACGATCTGAAAGGTGAAGGAGCAATCTTCTGAGCAAGCTCCGAAGGGATTGTGGATATGACATCAAAGGCTAACCAGGAACGTGCATATTTCCATGCTATCTTCTTTGGATTATCAACGAGTAGGTAGGTTGTTCTATCAAGGTACGCTACAAAAAAGGTAATAATGATATCCAGAGCAAAGAATCCATTGACAACATTATCAGTAATGGAGAGTGGTCCCTGTGGTTTCTCAAGGAAGCCGAATTCAAACGGCGATACCCATGCAGTATAGATGACCAGAACAACGAGAAAAGTTTCCCATATCCTGCAAAAACCAATTTAGCCTGAGCCAAGCTTACCGAAAAGTAATGTCATGACATATTTATGGATAATGTTTATGAATTCAGTCGACAAGTGAAGAGTGAAGACAGTGATCTTTATGCAAAAATGGATTTACTCTGTACATGACATATTTTCCGAGTTTGAAACATTAGTTCTTTAAATTGGGTTAACGAATCATCCTTTTTCTACACGATGCTCAGTTAGGAAAATACAGATTAGCATTACAAGAACAAGAAGGGGAGGAAAAGCAAAGACAAAGACAGAGTCTACAAAAGCTACAAACTGTTTTCCGTCATGAACAACCAGAAAATTCAAAGCCTCCGAGTAGGTGCAGCTCTGGTCTAACTTGGAGACAATTCAAAGATAAAATATTAATACGAATTACAATCAAAAAAGTGGACGTCTCACTTTTAGAACACCAATCAAATATTCCAAACGCATGGGAAGACCGAAGAACTTTTCGTTTAGGAAAAAAGTACAAAAAATAAAAACAACAACAGAACAAAGAAACAAGAAAATCGTTTTTTTGTAGAAGCTATCCTTTTTGGCATAAAATCAACGAGGTAGATCAAGATTTTAAATGAACAATGTCACACGGAGGGAAAAGCTTCCAACTACAAACCGTAGAACTGGAAAACAATATATACAAGAGAAAATCATTTAAGAAATAAAAAAGAAGTCCAAAATTTTCAAATAAAAATCCCCAAACGACAAATACGAGATTCATTTTTAAAGAGAGAACTTGAAGCAAAAATTATAAGGAAATGGAGATTAAAGAAAGAAGAAGAAGTAATGCTATCAGTTACAAACGAACCATCACAAGATTCAACTATTATCCTTTCAAAATACCCGATTATTGAAGAATATATAAATAAGCCAACAGTAGCACTTCAACTTCAGTCAATACAGCGAGTATTAGATTATTCAATTTGAAAAGAAAAGAACAAAATAGGTAACCAGAAATTCAACAAATGCAGCATAAACCCAGAAAGGCAAGAATACCATTAAATTATTAATAAAACAGCTAAAAAACAATAAAGCACATGACCCAAGAATCAAAATAATGGAGGAAAGATAATGAAATATGCAAACTTAAGCAAAACAAAACCAACCCAGAAACAAAAACCAAGAAAATGAATCATTTTGGAACCTGTAGCGGTGGTCATATGGCGATATAATCAATCTCCTAAGCTTGACTCTGCGATTGCTTCTTGCTCCAAGGGACGGCAAAATCCCCGTAGAGAGACTGTAATGGCTCCCGTCCCTCGACAATTGTTCAATCTCTTCTCTACCGCACATTGAAACCCGAAAGACCCCTTTGTTCATCAAAGGCTCCATTATTGATACACAGCCAAAGAAACAAACAAAAAAAAAAAAAAAAACCACTCT
Organism: Carya cathayensis; assembly: GCA_011037825.1. NCBI lineage: Eukaryota > Viridiplantae > Streptophyta > Magnoliopsida > Fagales > Juglandaceae > Carya > Carya cathayensis. The sequence goes on from QGSO01000196.1 coordinate 160,455, forward strand.
ACTCTCGTTGCTTGAGCAAAGGCTCTGCTCTCTCCATCTCTTTCTTCTACACGTAAACACGCATCGGGAAGGATGCCAGGAACAACGTTTCTTTGTTTGCTTCTCTTATGTGTTATGTAAGAGTCGGGTCTAGTTTTTATACGCGAGCCCTCTCTCTGAGGTGTCTTCTCGCTCTGCAATTACCTTAAAACGCTGCTTCTATTCTGCTATTTTCCATTGCCGCCTACTCTCAAAATTGCCTTTTCACCTTCAATAAACGCTGCATATGTCATTATTATATTCATTCGAGTAATGCTACGTTGTACGTAAACACAATATAGTCGTTTTAAAAAAAATAAAATTTATTAATAAATTAATTAATTTTTTCATATAAATTTTGAATTATTTATTTTTATTAAATGATTGCTCAAATGCTTACGCACTCATAACTGCAAGTATCATTTTTTTATTCATTAATTAATAAAATTACAAGTTGATACAATTAAATTCCTAAAAATTCCCCTGAAATATTTTAAACTTTCAACATTTTTGACAGCTTGAATTTTTTTTAGAAATTATTTAAATCTCAAGTTCTTCAAATCAACTTAGCTATATCAACATTTATTACTTTAAATGAGGCTAAATACGGGAACTACTAAAAGGGTTGATGTTAATTCATATAAATAATAAATGTTGATTTTTCTCTTCATTTTAAAGGAAAGTGGAAAAATATGAGATATTTTCACATATCTTTCTTTAAAACATAATAATTAAAATTCTTCATATTTAGTAATAATATATTGTCTTTATTGTACCTATAGATAGTATGATATGCTATCCTTATATCTTATTTGTTGCCTTATGGAGTGTGTGCATTTACGAGATTACAATGGGTAATATAATTTTTAATTTTAGAATTTTTAGTTGTAGAGCTACTATATATTAAAAACAGTATTTATTATTTGATAACCATACGTCTAAATCACTTTCAAATCTATTATATTTATTATTTGAGATAATGTCAATAAGATTACAAGGCAGAGATGTAGTTATTTAAAAGCTATATGGGTATTTTTACTTTTTGGTAGTCTTCTTTAAAATGGATACTACATTTTGTATTATCCAAAAAAGTACATTTGAAGAAAAGTATCAAAATTATGTTTTTTCTTGAAATGTACATTTTTAACTTTTTTATATTAAAAATTACTTTAATATGTAACAACCAAATCATCTAAATTTATCATTAAATTATTTTTTAAGCTATTTAAACACTTTTTAATACCCTTAACGCAATTCCAAACCTGTCCTAAATATAGACGGCGTGGTTCAATAAATAAATAAATATAAGTGGATTTTGACTTCATTTATCTCGAATGTTATTATTTTATCAAATAGTTTATAAGTATGATTTATTGCAAAATTTGTAGGAGTTGTTAAATAATCTATTTTTTGATAAGAATATTTATATATATATATATATAATCCTTTACAAACATAATGTTGGTTAATATGATTTTCATAAATTCTTAAGTATAATTCTCAAAAGTCATAAGAGTAGTATATAATTAAAAAACTAACAATTAATAAAACTACACAAAGTTTCGAAATAGTATTTGGTTGTATGAAGATGCAGTAAGCGAACTGATTAGTTCATGAACAAGTTTAAACTTGGAAAAAATTTAATTGTAAATACAATTGCGTATTAATATATATATCAATCGAATGTGATTGGTCAAAAAGTTGATTTCATTGAAAACAGTATTAATTTTAATTTTAAATATGAATGAATTAGTATTGGTATGCAAATTAGTATGTGACTTTATTTGTATGTAGCAAAACTCTTAAACTTGTACATCAAATGAATATCTAAATATACTTTAGTTTGAATATTCATCTATCCCGATTTCGATGACTTTGAGCTTAAAAACAAACTAAACAATTAAAATTTAAGGGGAAATGCTGGATGGCCCCAATTGACAAGATTGGGACCAGATTTTTACTTTTATTTTATTTTTTTAATGTTAGATTTTTCTTTGATTAAGAGATATTTATTCAAATGTCAGGTGTTGATGTGAATTCGGCTCAATTACCATCCTCTACTTCTATTACCTTTAATAAGGGGGATTCTTAAACAAAAATGTGGCTTGCAAACCATTTTAAGTCATATTGAAGTTTAGAATTTTAGGAAAGTGTTATAGTTCTAAAGAGATATTATAAAAATAAATTTATAAATTGGTATAATTTTATATAATAAGTTAAATTTATTTTATAATAAAAATAATTTTACAATCTAACGTATAATATCTAATTATATTAGTTAGTGAACTTATTTTTATGAAATTTTGTTATAATTAAAGCATTTTTCAAAATTTTTATTGGACCGAAAGAGATAGATACATGGATAAACTCAACATATAAAATTGAATTTCTTTCTGCATCTTATTCAAAATATGATAATTGAGACTTGAAAATCTCATCAACAATGATAAAAAAAAAATATATTACCATTAGCTGGTTGTAAAACCAGATAATATTATTAATAATTAATTCCCTTGCCACAATTAAGATAATTAAAAGAAAACTCGTAGTAACGTACGATTCACGCTATTGGGATGTGCGTGAGAAATCTCTCATCCTTACGACATTTACCATCCCAAATATGGAAAGAGAACTGCTTGTATTAAATTACCCAAATTGGCTATAAATATTGAGGAGTGCTAGCAGGCAAATGTCATATTTTTTTTAATACATTTAAATATTTTTAAAAAATAAAAATATATCAATATATGAAAAATTCATTCTTTAATCATTAAGTAAAAAAAATTTCTAATAAAATTTAATTTAAAAAACGATCATTTAAAACGGTATATTTGGGACGGCCTAGTAGATTTAATCATAAATATTAGTGTCCGCTTCTACATAATATAGCCTTTAAAAGAGAAACACTTCCATCAATAAAAGGAATTTTTTTTATGATCTCTTTGTGTATATATATATATATATATATATATATCTAGCACTTTCCTACCACGTATGATTCCTAAATCATTATTTATTATTTCCATCAATTAAAGATTTATCGTTTCTTAATTCCCCCGGCCCCACTGATCACAATTAGGATATGTTTGTTTAAAAAAAAAATCTTGATATTTTTTCAGAAAATTGTTTCCAATTTCAATCGAAATATACCATTAACACCAAATATTGTTCTTTTTAGAAAGATCATTGAATCATTTAGCTGAGTTTTCATAATAACTAAAAATAAAAACCATAACATATTTCATGAAAATTAAAAAATAAAACATATCCACAAATGTAAGAGAATTTTTTCCCCGGGGGCGAAACCCAGGTTACAAGAACATGAGAGGTCCAAGCCAACCAAGCAACCTATTAGCCTAATCAAGGGGCCCCCGACCTTGGAACAAATGATGGTCCACGAATTTAAAAGCATAGAAAACCCTCATTATGCAAAGAATGAACACGTCACCTCGACACTATCCTGCAAAGCCTAATCTCACGTAACCCTGAGCGGACAAGCAAGTAGAAATCTCGGAAAGCCCTTGATACTCTAACGAATAGAGAAGAAGGGACCTAACTGTGTGGACCCGAGGGGTGAGCTGGATAGAGAGTCACGTCGCATTTATTGCGCCACTCTAGAGAGCTACGTCTCATTAAAGGAACCTGACTAAAAGACTGCTAAGAGAACATATCAACAGGCCTAGGCAGCTAACCCTAGAAATCGAGTATAAAAGGTGAATCCCTAAGTATTAGGAACTCTCTAAAAACTTACACTAAACTCTAAGACGATACTAACTTTAGTATCGGAGACTCCTCGACTACCTCTCAGTCTCTCGTTTCGCGGTATTTTTCTCTGTATTCACGTACCCAAGATTTAAGACTCGAGTTGCTGAGAGCCCAGTCCAAAAATATGCAAAACAAGACGTTAACAACAAACATATTTTTAATGGGTCCTATTAATTTTACAAACTTTTATAAATATACCTAAAAGATTTGTTTTTTTAATTTTTCAAATGACATTTACAATTTTCTGATAACATAATAAGGCCGTACATTCTTATTATCTCCAGTATATTATATCTTTCTACAAGACGTAGGCATTACCCACGAGTTGGAGCGATTATGTTCACGACGTTTTCCTTTTTCCTATTTTCCTACAAAAATAGAGCATCTTTGTTAGAATTAGAATCCCGAGTCACTCTACATACAGTACTTATTTTAAAGACTTGTTCGTACAAGTTCATGTGATTATGTTTAAAAAAATTAAAATTACAATAATATTATTTTTAAAATAATACTTTTTCTCTTTTTATTCTCATTTATCAATAAGACTACACAAATAATCTATTACTCAAGACTGTAAATAGAACTTCTCTAGAATCTGACCCCACCTTCTCCTTTGCTACTACAAACAAAAAATAAAAAAAAATGAAAAAAAAAAGACATATCAATAGAACTACAAGTCAACAAATATCATATAAATTTGTTCAACCCAACGTATTTTCTCAAAGACCTCGCCACTTGCAAAAAACTTGAAAAACAAACATATCTAAAACAATCTTTTAAGATAATTTTATAAACAAGTTCTAATTATAAAATCATAACTTGTTTCAAAAGCTTAAACTAATGGCAAGAAATATATTTAACTTTTCTAATTATATTCTTAACACTCTCATTCTTGCATAAGACAGATTCTCATTCAATAGTAGTTTCAATATGTAAAATATTTAATTAAATAAGATAAAGTATAAAATAAAAGTTTGAACTTAAAACTTTTGCCTTAATACCATATGAAATCATTACTTATTTTAAAATTTTAAAACTTTAATTTGATGTGAATAAGTAGATTTAATTATTTATATTCTATTATTAACACTAACACATGTGATGAAAATGCCTTTTTTCAACTTGTGTTTTTAGTGTATGCCAAATTCTCTTTTTATAAATTTAACTATTGCTCATTGGCATGAACAAAAATCATCCCCTTATCATCTCGTGTTTTTGGTTGGTGATCAATTTTTACTTAGAGTTTAGATATAATTTTAGGGTGCGCAAACATTTTCTTTCATATTAATCATAATTTTATCTAATATTTTTAAGAGAGTGGATGAGACTTGTATATCTTAGAATAATTTTAGGGTGCGCAAACATTTTCTTTCATATTAATCATAATTTTATCTAATATTTTTAAGAGAGTGGATGAGACTTGTATATCTTAGAATAATTTTAGGGTGCGCAAACATTTTCTTTCATATTAATCATAATTTTATCTAATATTTTTAAGAGAGTGGATGAGACTTGTATATCTTAGAATAATTTTAGGGTGCGCAAACATTTTCTTTCATATTAATCATAATTTTATCTAATATTTTTAAGAGAGTGGATGAGACTTGTATATCTTAGAATAATTTTAGGGTGCGCAAACATTTTCTTTCATATTAATCATAATTTTATCTAATATTTTTAAGAGAGTGGATGAGACTTGTATATCTTAGAATAAAGAGTAACGTTATATATAGTCGTAGAATACGTAAATATCCCATAATTATTTTAAAAAATAGTAAGATATTATTAAAAAAATTAAAAAATAGTTAGATATCCCCGTTTGGTTACACAGATGAGATGAGATGTTTTAAATAGTAATGAATAAAATATTGTTATAATATAATTTTGTAATATTAATTTTGTATTTAGATTTAAAAAAGTGAAATTGTTTATTATATTTTGTATGAGCATTTGAAAAAGTTATATATAGATTTGAAAAAGATGTAATGATGAGTTGAGATGAGATTTTTGTTAAAAAAAAATGTGTAGCAATATCTTTTCTACGTAGTAGATATTATTTCTCAAACTTATTTCTTCGTTCGACACCGCTCGATCTGCTCCAATAAAGAAATGACACAATCCAAACCGAATCTAGCGGAACTTTTGGATCTTTGATCAGTGTGCCAGTGGCCCCACTCTGCCGACCACAGCCCAGCCATATCCATCACCATAGCGTTGACTTTTGGATTGTACAGTAACATATATTATTTTTTTATACAAATATACTATATTATTATTTCTACTTAATTTATACTTCCCCAAAGAGAGTAGACGGTGGACTTTTTATTCTACGGACAGAGTTTCCCAATCGCTTATAGGCAATAAATTCATTTTTGCTCAACGTCATGAACATCAATCTTTTAATTTAAATATTTGTTTTTAACCTCATGACCTGTATCGATTGTATTTTATTTTATCATTTCATTTTCCTAAAAATTATAAAATTATAATGTAGATCTTGACTTCCACATTAATATTATAAAACATCATCTATTTTCGCTATTTTTAATATTGATAATTTGCCAAAAAATGATAATTAAAGATGCAATGTTTTCAAATTTGGTATGTTATGATATTACAAATTGGGTATAAGTGGGAGGTATATAGAATATACTTTTCCTTTTTTGGATGTAAAATATTCTGAAGAAAAATAAAATGAGGAATAATTCACATTACCTCATATTTGCACCCTGAGAATTTTTGTCAATTCATATTAATTTAAGGGATTTATTATGCATCAGCTACTATTCACTTTCATACTACACACTTATAGCTTTCTCATAGAGTGTAGAGGTACTTCTCATAGGATATATAAGTATTTTTTATAGAGCGTGGGGTGTGGAGTGGTGAAAATGATTGATGAGAAGAATTTTCTTAATTTAAATGCCAATTAGATATTGTTCTATTATTGTTAGTCAATGTTTGACCACTTTTATTGAACTAAACAATGGTCCATACTCTCTTGCCATCTAAATCCGTTGACTCGAGATAGGGGATTAGGTTGAAAATCAGGCCATACGATTAAGTGATAAAACATTAAGAAATGTACTACAGACACAAAAGGAATGCCACAAAAGGGATCCCACAAAATACGCATCAGTTAAGGATTCTTCCCTCTTCTTCTTTTTCCTTGTTTTTTTTTCTTTTATTCTCTCACTTCCCCACGCCCTAGTCTCTTTGCCCATTCCTTTCCTAACCCCCCCCCCCCCCCCAACAACAAAAAAATCTCCTTTCTCCAGTTGTCGATAGCACATATCTCTCTTTGTATTTGGTTGTTGAGAAAATGAAAAGAAAATAATGAATTTACAACTTGTTCTCTATTTAGTTGTTGAGAAAATGAAAGAAATTGTGAAGAAAAAGCACTAAAATGGAGGGGGAAGGGAGAAACGGCGGGGGCAAAAACAGTGTGCACCTGCCAATAAGGAATGAGAGCGGTAACAACGATATCAGTGAGGCGTTGCAGCACCATTGGGCTCGAGGGAGTGGGAAAAGAGGATGAGGGGAAGGGCACGAGGGAGGAGGGGAAAATGAAAAAAAAAATGGCGTCGCACATGTCACACAATTTTGTAGTATCACTTTATGTCTCTATCAACCCTCAAATATGAATTGTTAGAAAGCACAGCGGAAAAGTATCTCAAGCTTAGCTTATAAAGTTGATCCACAAGTTTCTCTAGATTGACAAATTTTAAGCGTTTCCTCTTAATGGCAAAGTGCACTACGTAGTATGAAACTAGAGTGACACTTAACAAATCTACAACCTAAATGCTTATTTCAAGAGAAAACAAAAAGAGAGAGATTTCACTGTTCAGGTAAAAAATAAGAACCAAATAAGAGGGGGCTATATATAGCCCACCCTATACAGCTGGCCTTAAAGGCTAGCCTTTACTCTGAAGGTAATGCATGGCTTTAAAGCCATGCGTTAGATGTTAAGGGCCGTAAGGCCATGCGTTACTTATGCTTGTAACGCACAATAGGGGAGGGGTTTGCCCACGTGGGCGTCTCTCCATCCAACATCTCCCACTTGCACACGGTGGGCATGATCCCAGGTCTGCATCTCTCTAATGTTTTCAATTTTGTTCATACAAGTAAATAGGCTATGCGACCACCAAACACATCTAAAAAAATGGGAGTACTTATACCAAATCTCTCCCAGAGAAGACTAGTATAGTAACATCCCTAAAGTGTTTGGTCATGTTTTAGACTCATTCGATCGCATCAGATCAAGCATTTTCGAACCCTCTTAAGTTCAGAAAACTCAGAATAATGCTTGACTACCTCGAAATCATTTCAATATGTTCGCAACCTTAGTCACTACCAGTATGTAGCGTCATAGTTTGGCGTCAACAAACACTATCAAAATGCAATATCAAAGAATCTTCCCTTTGCACTCATATCATTCAACTTTAGTCGAACCACTTTCCCAGCAATGCCTCTTTAAACCGTATTAATTATGGTCATAGACAACATGCCAAAGTAGCAGACATCATAACCTCCATCTTGTGACTAGTCAAAAGTAAAGAACACTTAAAAAATGAGACTCACACAGTGAGAAAGAGGGGACTCATTTACTCACTTACTCATTTGGTCAAATAAGTACATGTAGTATGAAACACATGTTACGGTGGATTTCACTTTCTCAAAGAGCATATGTTTATATCAACACCGTACAAATCTTAGTTTAGCCGTTCCTTAAGCATCTAGCCCGAGTTCCTTCATTTGCTCTCTTCCAAGGTGTCAAAGAGGATCTCACATTTAGCTAACCACATGCTACATAGGTTGTGGGGTAATCCATGCATTGTCCTCTCATTGGACCTCATCTTAGCTCCCACTAAGACGACATATCTTTGTGTCAACTAACTTATCCCTTTGGACAAGTATCTAAGAACATAATATCTCATCTCTACTCACTTCTCAAGCGCTAGAGGCGATTGCTCGTGTGAGTGAGCTGATCTAAGCCTGTTGACATATCTTGTGTGTGTATTAGAAAAACAATACAATAAAGACAAGTACTGAATCATATTGTATTAATATCTCAAAGGAAATGTTACATCTCAATGTCATTTGAAACACAAATTACATTTATAGTCTACACAGTCCTAGATTCCTAACATGAGCCTCAAAGACATCTCTTGCTATAGGCTTCGTTAAGGGATCGGCAATCATGCGACTCATATAGAGGTGTTTTAGAACCACTTCCTTTTGTGCTACCATGCCTATGATGTAGTAATATCTGATATCTATGTGTTTGGTTTTACCATGATATTTTGAGTCCTTAGCATATACGAGAGCTGCCATGTTATCGCATAATATCGTCACCGGATTTGAAATATCCGTGCCAATGTCTAAATACTTGAGGAACCTCTGTAACCAAACAACTTCTTGAACTGCTGCAGAACAAACTATGTATTCTGCCTCCATGGTGGACAAATGTATACATGGTTGTTTCTTGCTGCTCCATGTAATGGCGCCATTGTTGAGCAAAAAGACATACCCAATGGTTGATTTACGCTCATCTAGGTCACTACCCCAATCATAATCACTGTAACCTCTTAGGTACAAATCTGAACCCTGATAGCACAGCACATAGTCTGCAGTTCCGTTGAGATATCGCATAATCCTCTTGACTGCTTTCCAGTGAGCCAGTCCGGGGTTAAATTGGAATCTACTCACTAAGCCAATTGCATAGCATATGTCAGGCTGAGTACACACCATTGTGTACATCAGACTACCTACAGCATTAGCATAAGGAACACGTGCCATATTTTCTTTTTCTCTTTGAGTCTTAGGACACAACTGTTGAACCCAAGGTTTCAAGTTTCGTGTAATTATAAATCTACACATAGATTTTGATGATAATAAATGAATTCAAAGAATAAAAGAGTCTCAAGGTCAAGTTGTCCACACAATGGAATCAAGCACATCAAGGAACCAAGCATGAGCAGCAAGAAGGGAACAAGTTCATATTAAAGTTATAGAGTAATATTGTAAATCTCTAAAAATTTGAAATTAGGATTAAGGCTTAAAATTAATATTTTATCATAAAACATTAAAATACATTTTCCACATGTGCATGAATATTTTGAAAATTAAATTTGAAAATTTTGAAAGATGATTGATTGTCATCTTTCACATGTGCATGACATGATTAAATGTTTGAACTTTGAAAATATTAAGATGATTGATTGTCATCTTTCACATGTGCATGTTTTATTTGAATATTTTCAAAAGTGATTGATAATTTTCTTGACTTATGCAAAAGGAAGATGTCTTTGTTTGAAAAATTTAAAAAGTAAAGTATGCTCCTTTTGTCATATGCAAAAAGTAAAAGATTAGGTTTGAAATTTTTGAAAAGTAAAGTGTGCTCCTTTTGTCATATGCAAAAAGTAAAAAATTAGGTTTGATTTTTTTGAAAAGTAAAGTGTGCTCCTTTTGTCACATGCAAAAAGTAAAAAAATTAGGTTTGAAATTTTTGAAAAGTGAATGATGATGTCTTTGACATGTGAATCTTTTTAAATTTGAATATGAAGTCTCATATGCCTATAAATAGATCATTTGAGAGCTTCACATTCACAACACCAAGAGCATACAATATTCATTCAAAGCTTTCATTCTCTCTTCTCTAAGCATTGAGCCTTAACCCTTGTTCATTTTGAGAGATATAGTTTGTGCTGTATTGTTCTTATTTTACTCGTTGAGGAGTGTTTTATGATATTCTACCCACTATCAATTCTTGTATCAGTAAAAGGGTGTGTATAACCCTTGTGCGTGTAGAAAGTGTTCTACACAGGGAATAGTTGAATCACCACGTGTGAGGTGATTGCAAGTGTAGAGAGTGTTCTACACGGATCCTTTGTAGCGGTGTTGTTCAAAGGTGTAATAGGTTTCTATCTCCACCTGAAGGAGGTTGAATAGTGAATTCGGGGATCCTCAAGGGGTAGCTTGAGGCGAGGACGTAGGCAGTGGGGCCGAACCTCGTTAACATACTGAGTTTGCTTCTCTTATCCTTACTCTTTATATTTATTGTTATTTTATATTTTATATTATATATTTGATTTACAATTGTTATTTTTTTAAATACAACTCAATTCACCTCCCCTCTTGTGTTAGTCATCTGGGCAACAACAACTCTTAAGACAAGTTCTCGCTTCTTGTAATATGGGTGTCAATGGGTTTACATCCACTCATTAGGAAGCGCTCGAGAACTTTATTTATGTAAGTCTGTTGGGACAAACACAAAAGTCTCTTTGAGTGATCTCTGAAGATCTTAACTCCCAGAATGTATTCTGCCTCACGCATATGCTTCATCTCAAAATTGAAGGATAACCACTCTTTTGTGGCGACTATCAACCCTTAATCATTTCCAGCTAGTAGTATGTCGTCAACATACAATGACAACATAATGAAACTCTTCTTGGATCTTTTGACATAGACACAATGGTCCTCCATGATCATCGTAAACCCATTCGAGAGAATGGCTCGATGGAATCTGAGGTACCATTATCTAGATGGTTGTTTTAAGCCATATATAGATCGTTTGAGCTTGCACACTTTGCGCTCTTGACCTTTGACCACAAAACCCGTTGGTTGATCCATATAGATCTCCTCATCTAGTTCTCCATTGAGAAATGTTGTCTTAACTTCTATCTGGTATAGTTTCAAATCCATGTTTGCTACTATAGATAGAATCAGACGAATTGAGGCAAATCTCACCACTGGTGAAAATGTTTCTTCATAGTCTATACCCTGTTGTTGAGTATATCCTTTCACCACTAAGCGAGTTTTGTACTTATCTATTGATCCATCCAACTTGTGTTTGACCTTAAGAACCCATTTGTTCCGAATAGTCTTACGCCTTGTTGGTAGATCAACCAGATCCCAGACCTGGTTAGTCCTCATAGACTCAATCTCATCGTTAAGTGCTTTCATCCAATTATCTTTAGTAGAAGATGAGAGAGTCTCATGAATTGTCCTAGGCTTGTCATCATCATGCGGAACTACCCTAAAAGATTCCCCTTCAATCTCAAAACGACAACGGAGAATACTTTAACGTGTGCCTCTACGCGGCTGAGGTTGTTGTGATTGATTGACAAGTGATGTGCTCCCACTCAGATTCAAGTCATTTTTATAATTTGTAGGAGTTTGAAGAATTTCTTCTCCATTCTCAACTAAATTTCTTGGAGCACTTTCCTCTTGTTCCACAATATCATGAAGTTCTAAACTCCTATCAACCTCACCTCTACTTGGAAATTCTTCTTCAATGAAATTCACATCTCATTACTCAATCTCAGTCACACTTCTATCAGTTTGTTCACCTATTAACACATATCCCTTAGAATGTTCTGAGTACTTTATAAAGATACACTTCTTCCCTCTTATAAGAAAGATCATGAACAAAACCCGTTGAACCTCATGGTCGCAAGTTACTCAAATTGGGTTTCTCGCCGGTCCATAGTTCATATGGGGTGGAAGTTACTGATTTGGAGGGCATGTGGTTAAGAATGTAGGCAACAATTAAAAGTGCATCCCCCCAAAAAGAAATTTGTAGGTTTGCTTGCGCCATCATTGACCTAATCATCTCAAGCAGTGTTTGATTTCTCCTTTCTGCCGCGCCATTTTGTTGTGGCGTACTTGGCATCTTTAACTGCCTTTTGATTCCCTTTTCATCACAGAGCCTTTTAAATTGCTCAGAGAGATATTCTCGTCCTCGGTTAGTTCTTAGAATTTTTAAACTCTTGTCTAACTGATTCTCAACCATTTTTAGATATCGCCTAAAATACTCCAATGCTTCAGACTTATGGGAGATTAAGTAGACATGACCGTAACGTGAAAAATCATCTATAAAAGTGATGAAGTGGACACCTCCATGTCTAGCCCTCACACTCATTGGACCACATATGTCTGAGTGGACTAATTTCAGTGGAAAAGATGCCCTAGTGGCTTTTCCAAACGGTTTCTCTTAGCTTTTCCCATTATACAATATTCACATATAGGCAAGATGACCTTAATGAAATTGCCTATCAAGCCTTCTTTAACTAATCGAGTCATTCTATTTTGCCCTATATGGCCAGGCCTAACATGCCATTTATATGAATCCAAATTATCAGATGCAGAAAGAAAAACAATAGACTCATTCATTTTTGAGTAATCCAAATCTAATGTCATAAAACCGTCTTGAAAAAAAGTATTGCCATAAAACACGTGGCCCAAATAAAAAGAAACATAATTGTTTTCAAACATAATACAAAAACCAAGTCTTAAAAAAGTAACTATAGAAAGTAAGTTTCATCGAATTTCGGGAGCGTATAGAACATTGTGGAGGAAAAGAGTGCGACCACCCCGCAAGTCCAGCTTGTAGGTACCAAGTCTCAGCATCTCCACGCTAGCTCCATTCCCCCAACCTTGATATCACGGCTTCCAGTTGAAATCCGACAATACTCCACAAATCCGACTCTATCTCTCGCTATGTGTTCGATCACTCCTGAATCAACAGTCCACATAGGATAGGAGTGAGCACCCATCACATGGCTAGTTACAAAAACAATGCAAGAAAAATCAGAGTGTACCTTCTTCGGCTCAGTGCAATCACGAACGAAGTGGCCTTTCTTTCCGTAGTTGAAACAATCTAATTTTGACTTATTCTTCCCGCGCTTGCCTCTCTTATTGCGCTGAGAATTTCCTAACACCTTCTTGATTTGTCCAGTAGCTACCCCATTCTTAGACTTCTTGCGCTTAGGTCTTGATGCCTTACACGAACCAGAATCAGCCACATAAGCCATATGATTGGGCTTTGCAGCCTCTAGGCGCTCAGCCTCCAATTCTAAGTGACTTGAGATATCATCAAAATCTTTGATATTCTTGTTATGCATTAGGTTCTGCCTCATATTTTCTCAAGAATTCGGTAGTGATCTTATCACTGCCTGTACTTACTATTCATCTATCAGGTTGTTTCTTGTCGTCTTAAGTTCGCAGATCATGGTCGACATAGCCCTGAGATGCTGCTTCATCATATGGTTAGAGCGCATCTTATAGGAGTCAAACGTTATGGTTAATCTACGTAACCTAGTGGCTGAAGTTCCCCCAAACTTCATCTTCAAGGCTTGCCACATGCTTTGGGCAGTGTCATAGGTCTCAAACTCACACATTAGATCATTGTGCATGCTGCTCAACATGATTATGCAGGCGCACCGGTTCTTCTTAGCCCACTCCATATAGGCTAGTTGATCTATCTTGTGTTGGTTTCTAGTCCCCTTTCTTGGGCTTAGATATGGAGTGAGATAAGGCCTCCAAGACCTCTTGCTCATCTAGAATATATTGGATCTTGCGATGCCATATGTCATAGTTTTCTCTATCTAATTTCTCTCATTTGTTTAAGTCGGCAACAATACTCTTGGATGCCATTTCACTACAATACGCAAAGAAATGATATTACACACACCTAAGAAATCTGCCACCTCCATTCAAGCTAGAAAAAGAATAATTTAGACATGTTGCAAGATCGAAAAATCAGTAGGCTTCAGAATCATCTCTTGCACCACAATATCCAATTATTAAATTTCTAACCTAATTCCCGTGCAAATTTAAAAAACAAACATGGGAGAATTTATCATCATAAATCTTAATCATACTCCCACTATCTTAAGTAGTCATCTAGCCCTAGTCACATGTAAAGACATAATCTACTAAAACCGCAGTAACCTTTTGGGCCAGTCTACAAGGACAACTATCCAGACTATAGCAACCTGTTGGGTCAGTCTACAAAGACAGCCAAACTATAGCAACCTGTTAGGCTAGTTTACAAAGATGGTTCATATAAGACCATTACATTCCATTTTTTTTGTTCCATCAGTGCATTTACAGTTCTTACTAGGGTCACTGTAGTCTTTTGGCTATACAGTGCATTTACAGTTCTTACTGGGGTCATTGCAATTCTTTCAGCCTATCATTCACACTGACAATTCTAACTAAGACTACTTAGTGAGATTTTCTATTTTATCACTAAAAGACTAATGTCTAAACATTCAAGTCTTGAGCTTAGCTTATAAAGTTGATGTACAAGTTTTTCCAGATTGACAAATTCCAAACGTTTCCTCTTAGTGGTAAAGTGTACTACGTAGTATGAAACTAGAGTGACACTTAATAAATCCACAACCTAAATGCTTATTTCAATATCCATACGGTGCACATTAGTCTCGTATTGATATAAATATCATCATAAATAATAATAAAAAATATGAAAACCTAACAATGTTTTCACCCCCTCCCCTTTTTCTTCCTTTTCTTTATCTTCTTGTTATTCTTCTTCTGCACACAACATTTTTGTTTCCTTGTTGTCTTCTCGTCTTCTTCATTGAGGTATTTTCTTCTTCCTTTTCCCCTCCTCATCTTTTCTTCCTTTTCTCTCAAGAAATTCTCTAATATAGCCTCTGCACACTTCCATCAAAGTCAACTATAGGAGTTTTGAAGAAATGACATTTTCTCTCGTTGTCTATTGCAACAATAGATTTTAAACACTCGTGTTAAAAAAGAAAAAACATAACATATAGGAACTTTCACAATACTATATTGATTTATAAGAGTTTTGCCATTACAAGTTAATGTACAAAACACACGTACATTGCATGTTACTAACATAACAATAATTAATTTGTAAGAGAGACTTACAATCTTGAGTTTTTAAAACATTTTCCAAATTGACATGTCCGGAATTATTCATTTTATAATAGTTAGGAAGCAAATCCATTACCTTTTGATGGCTTTATACAAGACAAATATACTAAAAGAGAAATACTTTAGGCACAAATGGATTACATAAAAGTAATCTTATAAACTGACGTTGTTTCATGTGATTCGTCAAATTGTAAAATTACTTTTACTGTAAAATAGATCTTACGGATCACATGAAACTACGTCAATTTGTGTGATTATTTTTGTGTAATTTTTTTGTGTTTATAACAGTCCTCATACTAAAAAAAACATTTTTTTACCTTTTCTATTTGAATGCTTTAGAGTTTTATATTTCGAGACCACTCCTTAATGTTATGATAAGATAAGTAAATTTACAAACTGATGTAATTTAAAGTGAATGCCAGATTTACTTGCTTAGAAAAAAAAAAAAGAATGCCAGATTTACTTTATAATAATGTAATTTTTAAAAACTGACATATTTAATCAAGTTACCTTATTTTAGAAGTTTACTTTCATAATATTCTATTTTAGACCGAGCACTAGTCTTCTTATAAAGTTCTTACTTTTGAAAATAAATAAATACATAGTCCATGCCTTAATTAATTACAAGATCACTTGTTTTGCCTTAAAAGAAAGAAAAGACTTGGTAGGCGGTGCTATGTCATTTTAATTAATCAAGACTCCCACTCTTAAAGGACTGGAAAGTGGGAAGTAATTACCTAGTTGGAAAACTCGAATGCCCTAGCTCGAGATAGCCATCAATGGCACTGCTAATTTTTTGTTTTTCTTTTTCCCCAAAGAGTGGGAAGGAGTTAATGTAGCTTTTCCCTCATAATGTGATTATAAAGGTTCATATTCGCTACGATATGCTTGGATTAAATTATAATTACTGACCTCAGGAGGAGTAATCCATCACTGCAACCTCACCAGAGTGCCACCAAACAAAGGCTCCCAAGACTTTGGTTTACAAGTTTTACTAAGGTAAGTTGTTTCGAACATGTGACCTTGGGTAAGTAAGGAAAAAATGATGTCCCAACCTTTGCCAACCAGGCTACCACCTTGGTGGTAATGATACTTCTAGTTGAAAGAGAAACAATATTAGAAAATTCTCCAAGAAAAAAGTAAAAGAAAAACTGTTACCATAGAAAAAAATAATTAAATAGACATAATTAATTACTTATAATGTGAATATAAAAAAAGTAATGCTAGATCACTACAACAGATTGGCCTTTTACCGGCGCTCAAAAATCGCTGCTAAAAGCCTAAACATCGCTGCCATATACATATGCCAGCGATTTCTAAGTCGCTGGATAATCGCCGGTACTATTCAGCCATTTCCAATATACAACGGCGGAAACTATAAATCGCCGTGAAAAGTAGTACATTTCCCAGCGATTTTATATTCGCTGGCATAGAAATTGGAAAACTGAATACTATTTGGCAGCGACAGCTAAATTGCCGCCAAATTTTATCCATATAATCGCTGGGAAATATCTTTAGTTCTTTGGACACATATTCCAGCGTTTTTGTAATCGCAGCTAAAATATATGCCAACGAGTTTTTAATCGCTGCCATATGAGTCTATGTCCAAGATTGATATCCCAGCAATTAAAAACTCGCTGGTATTTTGTAATGGCCGCGAGTTGTTCATCGCTGGTATAGAAACATTTTGAAATCGCGGTTTATAAAACGCCAGCATATAATTTATTCTTTGTAAACCTATTTCCCAGCGGTTTGGAAATCGCGGCTATTGTATATCCCAGCGATAATTTAAGCGCTGGGAAATAAATAAAAAGCATAAATTCTTTTAGCAGCGATAAGAAAGTTGCTGGCATAGGAGATAGCCGCGATTTTTAAAACGCTGGCATATGGTTTTGGCGTTTTAAAAGATATGCCAGCGTTTTGGAGATCGCTGTTATAGAATATGCGAGCGAGTTCTAAATCTCTGGTATAGTTATTTCTGTTTTTAGATTTCTATACCAGTGATTAGGAACTCGCTGGCATAGAAAATGGCAGCGAGTTGTGTATCGCCGCCAATTTGTTTTACGTTGTTAATTTATTTCACAGCAATAAAAAAATCGCTGGCACTAAGTAGTATTGCACCCCCTTTCTTTTGATTTCATGTTTTTTTAATTTTTTTGACGGCGAGTTTTCAATCGCTGCGAAAACATAAAAATGGAATTTTTATAACCCATTATTCTTACTGGGTCTTGTTAGACCCAATAAGAAAAGGGCCTTACCAGTGGTCAGCAACTCAGAACTCCAACAACTCCCACAACAAGCGCAGCACCAAACACACTGTGAAATCTACGGTGGAGAGAGAGAGAGAGGGTCTACTGTGAAGGGACTAGGGTTCCAAGTTAGAGGGTAGAATGAGTGAGAGAGAGAGAGGGATACGAAGCCGAGAGAGGAACAGGGGGCAGATGGTGTGTGGTTCAACTTCCGTGGGGGGAAAATGGGGTGGGGGTGGTGGGGCGAAAATGGAGATGTTCGGCTGAAATGGGTGGAGAACGAAGACGGTGCTCTTTCGGAGGAGGGAGGACCGCAGCTTGGAGTGGAGAACGGAGAGATCGAGGACGCCGTAGGGATTCGCAGGTGGGTTTTTGGTTTGGGGGGTGGGGGGCGCGGGACGATGACAGAATTAGACTTCGTGCCCAAACAAACGTTGAAGTGACGTAGTTTAGGTGCTGCGAAAAGGATTTTGACTTATAGCGGCGATATTATAATCGTTGCAATATGTTTTAAGATGACCTGGCAAATAAATGGACGTATCAGATTATTAATTTTGCGGGGATCTTTACATCGCCGGCAAACTATATTTTTGCCAACGATATTCTTTCCGGCGATTTAATAATCGCCGGCATAGACTCGATTTCTTGTAGTGGATGCAGCAGTTATTGGTTATACAAGCGCCGTACACTTTTTTTGAAAAAGAGTGAGTCAATCACTAAAAAATTAATTTTATAATATGAGTTTCATATTTACTTATTTTTTTATAAAAAAAATATGTGACGCCTGCATATTAGTACTCTATGACTGCAAATATTATTACTCTATTAAAAAAATTAGTGTATAAGAAATTTGATATAAGAGTGTGTAAAATGAAAAATGTAAGATGAAAATAATGATGATCACCACCATGCATGCACGAGGACATTGAAAAAGTAAGATGAAAATAAACAGCTAGTAAACAATATTTTAGAAAGCAATGAACTTCGCATACTCAATGTATGTTTACGCACATGTACGTACGTACGTACGTATCATAGTAGCATTTTAACAAAAGAGTTCAATTATTTTTATAATTAATTATTAAATAATTATATGAATGGTATTGTTAATATTAAACGCACAGCTTTAAAGCTATCCTAGTAAGTTCCTAGACCTAGGTAGCCTAACAAGATAGGTAGTTTGGTGTGAAAACATGGGATTTAATCAAATATGTGGACTGGAGAAAAGGAGGAAGCACGAGAGCTTTGAATACGGAAGTTGTTGGTAAAGATCAATGGCTTCCCTGAATTTGGAAGAAAAGAACAATTCTAGCAATGTGGTTGATTAATTACGATCAACCTTGTCTCCTATTCCTTTTTTTCTTCAAAAAAGGAGATCGATCTCTTTAACAAAATCGACTACTCTACCCTACCTCTTTGAATGGAGCTTTTGGGTTCAACCGGGGTAGGTTTTTTATCGTCATCATAAATTACTAGTGTATCCCGGGGTTGATTATGGGAAATTAAAGGACATCTTTAATCTTCATTTCTAGTCCACTCAAATCTTCTTAGACCTTGTAGCAAGATTTCATAATAATATTTGATATTCTCTTTTCTTTATTTATGATGCATGCACGTAGTAACAACTAATTTTTTAAAGAGAAATATTTTAGCCACAAAAAAATTACACAAAAATAATCCAACAAACTAACGTGGCTTGATATCATTTATCAGATTAGAGAGTTATTTTTATTGTAAAGCAGGTCTAACGAAACACATGAACTAACATCAGTACTTTTTCATAGTACGTAATTCATAAAAGTACTACTAAATATATCATATTCATTGGACTAATAATATTTTTATTTTTCAAAATGCAATTATTAATTTTAGATTCCTTATGCATCAGAATATAATTAGTCTTTAATTTATCATATTCACTATTTTATTTTTTGTGGTAACGCATTTCATATTAATCTATTTGTAATGAATTTTTAGAATTATTAGTAAAAGAATTAATATCACTTTTTTATCCTTTAAAATATTATTTTTAAGAACATGCTTTTATTTTCTAAGGTCGATATTACAATTCCAAAATTGAGAAGAATAATAATATTATATTTAAGTTCAAAAATGAAAATCTAAATCTAAAGGAAAATATGATATTACTATAGTATATTGTTTAAAAAAATTATAATTGTCTTCATATTATTTCTTATAATAATGAATCATACTGAATGACACCTTTTAAAGTAATATGATTTTTATTTGAAAAAATATATACTTTTTTAAATTTCAAATTATTAGTCTATTTTTACATTTTATCATTTCAATAACAATTATATCCATGTAGTTTTCTGAAACAATTAAAAATAATTTTATTTTATTTTATTTTCATTTATAAGAACATTATCATTATTATTATGTCTAATTAGTGTTATAACGAGTGGAGCAATGCATGTCCTATTATGATTTCAATATAATGAGTTAACTCTAAATATATGACTTGTTATGCGTTCAATAATCTTACATTTCTTGTTTCCTTCAATTTTCTCAAATATAATTATAGTCATTTCTAAAATTTGTTGCACAGATTTATGATTATCTTTATATTTATCATATTTGTTGTTCTAATTGATATGCATCTTAAAATTATATGTATCATATCACAAAGAGTTTTGCTACGTACAAGTAAAGTTGTATATTAATCTGTGTATCAATACTGATTCTTTCATATTCAAAATTTAAATTAACAATATTTTTAATAAAATCTACTTTTTGATCAATCACATTAGATTCGTGTATATACTAGAGCACAATTGTACTTGCAACTAGATTTTTCCTATCACAAATGCAATAGTACTTTCAACAAGAAATACATGCCTTGCACTACACATAAGCTCTTATATAATGTGTATGTGTTAACACGAGAGCCATATCCCACAAGCATTGACATCTTTTTACACGGTTAGGTTTGGATGTTGAGATAAGAATTTTTATTTTAGGATAAAAATTAAAAGTTGAATAAAATTATATTTTTTTTATATTATTATTGTTTTGAGATTTGAAAAAGTTAAATTGTTTATTATATTTTATGTAAAAATTTAAAAAAATTGTAATAATGAGATGGAATGAGATGAAAATTTTGTGTTTGAAAAAACTTCCAAACCTAACCGAACTCTTGTGTAATTTAGTGGGTTACATTAATTATGTTATTTTTATTATAAGTTGATTAGATAATGTTGCCATTTTTTTCTCATTTAGTGTCTCAAACTGATTGATTAGGAACAATTCATATCGTACCAGAAAGTTTGATTGAGGAATTATTTTTTGTAACAGAAGAAGTCGTTGCTAATTGAATGGGTACATTTTGTAATTAAGATCGTTGGGAACTAAGTTTACATACCTAACTGCAACGATAATTTTGCAACAAAAATATTTCATTATAATTGTAACTACTATTTGCAAAAATATAAGTCCAATAGTTGCAAAAAGAGTAGTATTATTAGCAAGGAAAATAACTTTCGTTGCAAAAGTCATTTTCTGTTGTAATTAATGTTTGTAATAACTTGTAAGATTGAGTGTTTGAAATTTGCACTATAAGAAAAATAATTATTTGTAACGAGAACTGATTCATTTTCATAAGAAGTAGTCATTTTTCTCATAAATAATTAGTCAATAAGTATTTTTCTTGTAGCGTAAGTATGCTAATTTGTTAGGATTTAATCTTTTATTACTATTTTACCTAATTATTTCTAAAGTTAATATCATTATTATATGCTCACGGGTCACAACTATATATTGAGAAGACGAAACAAGACATAGCTATATTATATAATTGAGATCTAATTGAATCTGTAATTAATTTCCAATTTAGCATTAATTTCCAAACATGAAATAACACATCATTCGTGACAACATTTGGGTTAAATCTTTGAATGTTCGTAGCAACTACGGATATCGATGGGGGGTGGGGGGGGGGGGGGGGCCATGCTAACTAGCTTCATCAGGAATCTATATTACTTGGAAGCATATACCTGGCCTCTTTGCTCTTGGGCGAGAGAAAACTGTACGAAAAATTAACTTTCATTGGTCCCAATTTGATTCTGTGGGACCAATTCTTGAAGATTTTGTAAGAAGTTTGGTGTTTCTTTGAATTGTCAGATAAAGAAAATTCTCTTCCCCTTTTAGCACGTTGCCGACTAGCTTCTTGGTCACCAGAAGTTTCCTTCTCACTTCTCATGGTGATCTAAATTAGCAACCTGTATGGTCAAGATCTTTGATCAATTGGCAATATTTTAATTTTTAATTTATTAAGAGAATTAAGGAGCGAATTCTCCTTCTCATATATATATATATATATATATATAGCAACTTGCATGCATATTGTTGACAATTATTAGAAATACTTTAATTAACCATAAAAATATTTTATAAAAATAAATCTATAAACTAACGTGATTTGATATAATAGTTTGATTGTAAAATTTGTTTTTATTATAAAATAAATCTAACATATCATAATAAATAATGTAAATTTATAAATTTATTTTTATAAAATTTTATTACGACTGTAGCACATTTTATTCCATAATTATTTTGAGCGAAGAGTGCATGGATTTTCCATGCAATATTTTTTTTTTTTTGAGAAATATGCATCATAGCATTCATTCACAAGCGAAGTTACAACTGCGACTTAGCAGACAGAAAACTGACTATAAGCCAACTAACGCAAACTGCTCAGGAGCTTCCCCGCACACAAGGTAGCGCGGACATTGTCTAAAACTTCTAACCAGTTCTGAAAAACCAGAGACGGGTGTCCCCTCCAACCTCCAAGGAGGCAGAAACAGGAAACTAACTGTTTTGAACAAACAATCCAAATCATATCACAACACAAAAACCAACAAACCAACAAAACAAAAAATCCAACCACGAGCACGGCATGAGCCCATGCAATATTGTACGTGCATGTATATATACGTAATAGTGATGGAATTGAAATAACATAAATCTAACAGCAAAAGCTCTATTTTGTTTTACACGAAAAGGGCTTATTTTTCCCCTAATCCATGAAAAGGGCTTTTCACTTGCCATATTTACGAAAAGTGGACCCTGACGTGAAATATCACTTTGATCCTAACTACATGTGGCCCTCTGAACATCGAAAGGATGGAAATTATTATGTTTCTCCGACGTTATTGACTTGGGAGGGATTAGAATAATAAACAGATCTAATTATTTTATTAAAACATTTTAAATCGACCATTGTCACTTTATAAAAAAAATGTATTAAAATGCGTACTAATGAAGAATCTGGGAGTTTTATTTATTTATTTTTAATCTAATTCTTATTATAGAAAGGTTGGACATATATCGCTAGCTGCTGCCGTGACGATGCAGTTGAGTACTGTACATGATTCGATTGGCCACCACCCTGAGCACTCTGATTAGTTGCATGTCTAACTCACTATGTTCATCCAAATAAATTCGAAAACTAACAAATAAAACCCAGCATATCAGAAAACGTTGTTGCTCACCACTTACCACTTCTGCAAACACCACCAAGTCGCCATCTTTATCATGAATGATAAATGCTTGGAGCCTTGATTAATGTTGAGAAAATAAATAAATAAGTAATTAATTAATAGTTTTTTTTTAATTTACTATTATTATTAAATATAAAAAAGAAATGATATTTATAGTTTTAAGGTGTACAAGTTGTTAGGATCGTGGAGCCTTAATATATTCTGGCAGTAGCTTGATTTGATGACCCGACTCGACAAGGAGTCATTATGCCTTTCTGGTGAATTTTCAATGAGGCTTGTGCCATGGAGCGAATGCTTGAGCTAATATTTTTTACCCTGCATGTGACTCGAGAATCAAAAGATAGAAAGTTTAATTGATGTTTGCGGAACAAGTCACTCAAGTGAAACTAAGGTGAAGAGTTCGCTTGACACTCGCTCAAGCGAATATTAAAAAGAAGTTCGCTTGAGACTCACTCGTGCAAATAATGTAATAATTGAAGAATTAGAGCTTCTGCCGTATAACTATATATATATGTTTATTATGAATAATATGACCTTTTTAAGCATTGTAATTTCGCCCCACAATGTACTTTGACATTCTTCAAAATAATAAAATATTTTGTAGCTTATAGATGTAGACACGTTGTCGAACCACGTAGATTTTTGTGTCGTATGATTGTTTTCATGTTTTACTTTACTTATCTTATATCGTTTCACGACACAAGTCTCGTACACTTTCTTAGAAAAAAGTAGATAAATCTGATATTTATATGCAAAATTATTTTTTGATAATAGATCTCACTTTTTTAAAATTGTGCAAGATTTACACACCTAAAACTTGAATATAGTATTACTTCAAATAGAATAGCATTTTAGGAACTACATGAATGCCATAATGATGAAAGTCGGAAAGCATGTCTGTGAGGTGTCCATTAATGGTCATTGAACACAGAATATTCTTACAAACTAAATAATAATTTAGAAAGGAGAGATGACCATGTGAAATGCATCATCCATCCCGTGCTGCAATTGCTCAAGGAAAATGCAGACACAAGGCATTTGGCCCTAGCATAGGCCATAATGGGGGGACAAAAGTTACAAAGCCCTCAATTAATCGAGAGGTTGTTGCTTAGAACTCTATAATCATGAAGTTGTTACCGACCATGAGAAAAACATTATGTTAGAAAAAAGCTATGCAAATGAATTAATTCAATGGCCCACGCACAGTTTCTACCGAACCCTAAGCTACTGATCATCACCTTCATAATGATATATAGTAATCACGTTCAGATATGGTCTGCTGCATGTCCTCCAAAGTATTAGATAGAGAGAAGGGATGGGGCCAGAGACAAGATTGCCATTTGGTCGATGGCTTTAGAACAATATCAAGTGTATTGAGAATCTGTTAAATGTCAATAACCTAAGACATTGGATCCAAGAATCTATAATGAAGCTCAACTTTAGTACTAGTACAGTAAACATAACTGGACCCATATTAACTTGATCTAAAATGTTTTTTTATCTGTTCTCTTTTTGGTTATCCCTTGGGGCCTTTTTTTATTGAATTGACAAGTGCATAGGCGATCTCGGAACATTTGAATCTTCAACTACTTCGACACCTGGATGAGAAAATAACACCCTTAAATATCGAAAATTTTACTCGTGTGCTAACTGATAACATGACACGATATCATGCAATTAACCGACTTTGTATACAATCCAAACTTGAAGTATATTGTTTTTCATCTTAAATTTTTGTCATTTTCGGTCACATATGTTAAATAGAGGTGTCATATCAACAAGTATGACTGAAGATGACAATATTTAAAATGAAAAATAATATTACTTTGCAAAATTTCTCATTACGAGGAGAAGATAAGTATGGTCACAATGAGTAAATATCGGGGACCATGTTGAGTAGTTTTAAATGCCAAGTGAGGATGTTTATGATCTTAGTCATGATAAAGATCTAAATTGATCCCAAAGCAAGAGTATCAATCTTGACAATTGCAATGAAAACATTAAAACCAAAGATTCAATGATTATCCTCGGGCTACTGTTGGATTTCCAAGGGGCCCAACAAATTGACAAACGAGAGCAAGCGTCGTCTTCAAATTGGGTGTCTTTAATTGTCTCCACATTGCATGTGAGTGTTGTGGTCACCCTTTCTTCTCTTGGACCACCACCACATTGACATCTATAGATGGCTCATGGCTTTCCATGCATGCAACTGACATTTGTTGGTCCATGAACATTTAAAAGATAAGAGTGGGCTTTTGCAATCATCCCCCACATCTTCGGCACAACTAGAGAAACATGAATTGATTGATTTAAAAGGTTGAGGTCTGGATTCAATCTATCATTTGGGAAGCTTCCTGTATGGAGGACCAAGTTATCATTTTCCTTTAAAAAAAAAAATGGAAAAAAAACGAAGATTGTGTTTATGGTAATAATGTGATCCTCAATCGGAATTATTTTTAAAGGCTTTGTTTGGCAACACAACTATTATGAAATATTTTCATATATTTCATTTTCAAACATTACTCAAACATAAACTAAATATTTTTCAATTTCAAGTATTTAACTTTTTTATCTAATCATTATAACTTTTACAAAATCTCGAATAAAACACAAAAAAATCTAATTTTTTTCAAATTTTAAAACAAAAATTATATTTAAAAGTTATATTCAAACAATTTTTTAACTTTATAATATTTTTAT
This sequence comes from Carya cathayensis, assembly GCA_011037825.1. Classification (NCBI taxonomy): domain Eukaryota; kingdom Viridiplantae; phylum Streptophyta; class Magnoliopsida; order Fagales; family Juglandaceae; genus Carya; species Carya cathayensis. The sequence goes on from QGSO01000196.1 coordinate 186,418, forward strand.
TCAATTTTTTCTCTCTCCATTCTCAAAATCCAATAAAACATCTTAATTCAAATAATTTCACTATTATTTATAGATATACTGAAATATTCTAAATATCCAAACAAGGTCTAAATGCCTTTTTTCATTCTATAACTTTCGTGTTCTATTCAGCTCACATTATTTTCTAGTTTTGATTTTTATCTATAATTTTTTTTAACAATTGATCTAAAGGCTATCATAATTTAGTTTTTAGCATTTCTTAAAGAAAAATGTTAGATAGAGTTTTAGGTAGGTTTGGAACATACATCTTAACTCAAAATTTTCATCTCATAATTACAACTTTTCTAAATTTTCATATAAAATATAATAAATAATTTAACTTTTCCAAATTTCAATTCAACTTTTTCAAATCTCAAAATAATAATAATACTCAAAAATAATATTTTAAACTTTCATCTCGACTCAAAATTTTCATTACTTACCAAACCTGCCTGTGTAAATTTCGTAAACTCATTTTAAAATCCAAGTTGCACCTTTCTTTCTAACACAATGAAACCTAGCCCAAGTCGTAGTTTAAACTGACTAAGCCCAGAAGTCCAATGTTTTAGGACCAACTCTAGTGAAGAAGATTAGTCTTGTTTCTGAATACGGGTATGAACTCGATACCAAGGTGTGGGAAACTTGTAACACTTCATGCACTGTCCTTGAAGAAATTCATCAGCAATAATGTCATCATCGTGGTTGCAATCTTTGCTTAATTCGAACAAGAACTGGTTCGCCAAGCAACACATGCAAACCCTTTCCAATCGCCTCCGCAATTACAGTTAGGACCTCTAATCTCTCTCTCTCTTCTCTAACTATAGTCTACACATAGGTTGTGTGTGTGTGTTTTATTAGGGTTTCTGATGGTTGGAGGGGTGATGATTTGCATTTCTAAGAGCTCATGTATGACGATCTGTACGATTTGATGTACGATCTAGAGATAAAGGAGGCTCTGAATTGGCTGCGTCGCGAAATCGTCGACACTAAGAACTAGAGGCTCAAACACGCTATGGACCTATCTATGAACTTGAGGCTCAAAACTTTTTCGTTCATTTAGAGTTCCTTTTATATACTGAAGTTGTTAGGATAGTAATACTAGCGAAGTGTAATTCCTTGGACTTTAAATAGGAATACAAATAACTACAATAACTAAAATGACTGCATGATCGAATAATTGAAGGGACTACATAATCTAACGTGGGCCACGACCTAAGTGAAACTAACACTAATGACTTGGACTCAGTCAACCCATAAAGAGCCCAAGCCACTACGGACACACTAACTGGTCCACAACAGAAATGAAAAAGACTCAAATACCATGAACAATACTTAAAAAGACCCACACACATATATAACTCAAATAACCCTAATCTATCTTTAGACATAACCCTAATCCCATCTTGCCTCCTGCGATTTCCACGACGCACCTAACACACTCACTTTCTTTAGAGGATCTTGCCCACAAGATCTGGGTATCGCCGCCTCATCACGACTGAGGAAGGTGAGGCAGCGGTTGAACCTTTGCTCTGAGCTGCTTCTTGAGTTGTGAGACATGAAAGATAGGATAAATCTGGGCTTCTTTTGGAAGGTCCAGGTGGTACGCTACTTCCCTAACTTGTGAAAGATCTTGAATGGACCATAATAACTCGGTGAGAGCTTGAGGTTGCATCGTGCTACCACTATCATTTGTCGGTAAGGTCTTAATCGCAAATACACCCAATCACCCACCTCAAATTTTCTTTTCGTTCTTTTTAAATTAGCATAATGCTTCATTCTGGTTGTTGCTTCCTGCAAGTTTTTCCAAACCAAAGTGGCAATGAAATCTCGAGTTTTCAATTCCTCCTCCACTGCTTGCACTTGGGTTGACTCGGGTTCATATGGTAACATTCTCGAGGGGGAGTTGTCCATAACAATCTCGAACGGTGTCATCTGGGTAGAATTTTGCTTAGAAGTGTTGTACACATATTCTACTAAGGATAGCCACTTAATCCAATCTATGGGCTTGTCAATACAAAAATTTGAGATAGTACTCTAAACTTTTGTTAGTAACTTCTGTTTGCCCATCTATCTGTGGGTGATAGGCTGAGCTAATTAAGAGCTCAGTTCCACATATCTGAATGAGCTCCTTCCAAAAAATACTACTGAAAATAGAGTCTTTGTCACTCATTATGGTTTGGGGTATCCCATTTAACCTGACAATATTGTCCATAAACACCTTAGCTACAGTTAAGGCTATGTGAGGGTGAGTGAAGGATATGAAATGTGCATACTTGCTTAATCTGTCCACCACAACTATTACCACAGTCTTACCTCCTGAGAGAGGTAACCTCTCTACGAAATCCATGTTGATATCCTCTCAGTTCTGCTTGCGTATTGGAAGAGGTTGAAGCAACTCAGCAGGGTAGAGGGTTCCAACCTTATTCTTTTGACACGTGTCACATTCCATGATAAAACTCCTTTCGTCACTACGCATGCCGGGCTAGTAGAACTCCCTTTTTATCCTTGAACTTGTTTTATGCACACTCGTGTGGCCCCCTAATGGACTGCTGTGGAATTGTTGCAGAATTTGCTACTGGAAAGGTACCAATGTTCTGAGATGGAGATGACCCTTGTAAAAAAGGAGCTCACTTCGAAGTTGGTACTGAGAAAGGTCCAAGGTGCCTTGATGGTAGAAGCTAATAAGCTTCTGCAATAGGGGATCCTAGGGGTAAGATTTCTTTAATTCCTCAATCCATTTGCTTTGTATCATACTCATTGCATGCATGGTGTTAGGATCTGTTTGGGTCTGGGTGGTGGAAGAGTAAGGATCAGGATTTTCTATGGAGGAATGGATGGGTTCTGTAATGGAGGTGGTTTTGTTGGTGGAAGGGATTGTACTTGGGTTTTCAGTAAAGTGGTTTTGGTTTTTTGGTTCTAGTATCCGCGAGAGTGCATCAGCGATCACATTTGACCTGCCACTTTTGTACTCAACAACAAATTCAAACTCCATTAATTTAGAAACCCACTTCTACTGGGCAGGAGTGCTAACTCTTTATTCTAGCAAATGTTTCAGCACCTGTTGATCTGTTCTTTAAAAGTTTGTCCCAACACATAATGCTGCCTTTTCCTCACTACCATCACCAAAGTAAGTAATTCTTCTTCGTAAGTAGATAGGTTTAAACTTTTACCTTTGAGAGCTTGACTTAGGTAAGCAATGGGTTGTCCTTCCTACATCAACACAGCTCCTAACCCATAACCTGAGGCATCACATTCTATAATGAAACTTTTAGAAAAATCCGATAATCTAAGAACCCGAGGGGGGGGGGGGAAGGGGGTGCATCATCGCCTCTTTAGCCTTCCAAATGCTGCTTGTGCCTTCACTGTCCATTCAAATGAATTCTTATTTAGTAGTGTGGTGAGGGGAGCTGCAATGGTGCCATACCCTTGCACGAACCTTCTGTAGTAGCCTGCTAGACCAATAAACCCTCTGAGAGCTTTATGATTCTTTGGAGTATGCCACTTTTGCATAGCAATAATCTTCTGTAGATGAGCTCTAACCCATTCTTAAGAGATTAATTGCCCCAAGTATTCTATCTCTTTATTGCCAAACACACATTTAGAGGCCTTAGCAAAAAACTAGTGTGCTTGTAGGACCTATAAAACCACCCTCAAGTGCTGCAATTGTTCATGCATCGTCTTACTGTAAATTAAAATATCATCAAAGAAAACTAGTACGAACTTCCTTAAATAAGGTCTGAACACTTCATTCATCAAACTTTGAAAAGTTAAGGGGCATTGGTCAAGCCAAATGGCATGACCATGAACTCATAATGCCCTTCATGGGTCCTAAAAGTAGTCTTGGGCACATCATCAAAACGCATTCTAATTTGGTGGTGCCCTGAATGCAGATCCAGTTTTGAAAAAATGAGAGCTTCGTGAAGTTAATCTAACAATTCATCTATGTTGGGAATGTGATACTTATCTTTAATTGTGTCTTTGTTAAGAGCTCTATAATTCACACACATCCGCCATCCTCCATTAGCTTTCCTCACAAGTACCATTGGTGATGAATAGGGGCTTTGGCTACTTTGAATAATTCCACTCTTTAACATTTTTGCCACCAATCTTTCTATTTCTTCCTTTTGACAGTAAGGATACCTGTAAGGTCTAACACAAGTGGGCTGTGCACCCTCTAACAGTTGGATTTTATGGTCATGACTCCAGGGTGGAGGTAGACCATTAGGCTCCTCAAATACTTTCTTAAACTCTGTTAACACTATTTGTACTTCTTTTGATATTTCAGCTTCCCTGTCAACACAAACACCCTCAATTAAATGCAACCAAATACCTTTTACAGTACTTTACCCATATCCTTAATATGCTCAGTCTCTTCAACTTCCCTTTTAGGCCTCTATATGCCACATAGAGTAAAGTCAGCTCCTTGAACATGAAATTTCATGACCATATTCGTGAAGTTCCCTAAGACAATACCTAGGAGTCTTATCCAGTCCATACCTAGCACCACTTCACAACCCCCCAAAGTCAATAAATACAAATTAGGCTTAGTATCTAGATCCTGTAATTGGAGTGGTATAGCCCTACATAAACCTCAGCAAGGCAGTCTAGCCCCATTGGCTACCTGAACTGACAGTGCATTACCCTCAACTGGCAGTCTCTTCTTCCTTGCTACATTTGGGTCAATGAAACTATGTGTATTGCCTGTATCCATTAAAACCAGACTTTGATTCCCTATTTTTCCCATCACTCTCATAGTCTTAGGAGCCACTGAACCTGCTACAGCATGTAAAGAGATGCTTAACAGCTCAGCCATCTCCTCTTCCTTTCCTTCCTCAGGCTGTATAATAGCCAAACTACCACTTTTCCTTTTTTCCAACTCGTCATCTTCACCCATACCATCCAACAGAAAGATTCTAGAATGACTACATTTATGCCCAAAGTGAAACTTTTCATCGCAAAAATAACACAATATATTTTTCCTCATTTCTTGCATCTGGGTAGGTGATATTCTTTTAATAGGCATGGTTGGTTTTCGGGTTTGGTTAAATGGTGGTCTAAAGTTAGTGTTTTGGTTTTTAAATTTTTTTTTAGGTGGGAGAGTTGGCAATCTAAGAATGGATGGGGCTGCATGCAACTTGGGTTGTTGATATTGGGTTATTGGTTGTGGGTTCTGGTATTTTGGTTGGTAGCTGTGACTTCTCCTCCCCACTTCCTCCTCATATAATCTTGCTAATCCAAAAGTAGCTAATAAAGTAGTCTGTTTAAATAGAGCAACTGGAATTTTCAAATCATCCTTTAATCTACTTATAAAAGTGCTCACCTTAATCTCTTTTGTAATCCCTTTGATACTATTAGATAGAATCTCAAACTGACTTTGGTATTCCTCAACAAAATTGGTTTGCCAGAACTTTGTAAAATCTCCTACGGGGTCCTCATAAGCTGTGGGCTCGAATCTAGTTTTAAGTGTCCCCACAAGTTCATCCCTTGTGTTCACTAGGTTTGACTCCATAAGCCAGCAATACCAAGTTATGGCCTTACCCTCCATATAAAAAAAAGTAATTTGAATCTTTTGATCATCAAGAGTGTTGCAGTCAGAGAAAAAATGCTCAGCCTTAATGATGCATTCAACAGGATCAGATCCATCAAATCTAGGGAAGTCCAAACGATGGGTTCTCGCTTGGATTCCCCCACCACCCTCAAATAGAGGGTTACTAATTACTTTAAGATGATTAACTGATGAACTCTCTTCAGAGTTTTTTTTTTTTTTTGGTAGCATTAACCACCAATTGATCGGAACTAAATGGCAAACTGTTGAGTTACTGAGAGATGACTTCCAACAACTGCTTTTGCTTGGTTTGCTCCTCCTTCACTTGCGCGGATTCAAACTTCAAAGCGGCAACTTCTTCATTCAATTGTGCGTGGCGTGCTCCCTCTACCGTGGTGCCAGAACTGTGTTCTGGATACCATTGTTAGGACAGTAATACTAGTGAAGTGTAATTCCCTTGGCCTTTCGAGGAGCCAATTCCACCCAACACATAGAAATGAATGTAATATGTCGATAACTTTCATTCATAACATTCTGGACTTTAAATAGGAATACAAATAACTGCAATAACTAAAAGGACTGCATTAACCACCAATTGATCGGAACTGAATGCCAAACTGTTGAGTTGCTGAGAGATGACTTCCAACAACTGCTTCTACTTGGTTTGCTCCTCCTTCACTTGCGTGGATTCAGCCTTCAAAGCAGTGACTTCTTCATTCAATTGTGCGTGGCGTGTTCCCTCTACCATGGTGCCAAAACTGTGCTCTGGATACCACTATTAGGATAATAATACTAGTGAAGTGTAATTCCCTTGGCCTTTCGAGGAGCCAATTCCTCCCAACACATAGAAATGAATGTAATACGTCGATAACTTTCATTCATAACATTCTGGACTTTAAATAGGAATACAAATAATTGCAATAACTAAAAGGACTGCATGATCGAATAACTGAAGGGACTGCACAATCTAACGTGGCCCATAACCCAACTGAAACTAACACTAATGACTTGGACTCAGCCAACCCATAAAGAGCCCAACCCATTACAGACATACTAACCGGTCCATAACACAAATGAAAAAGACTCAAACACCCTGAACAATACTTAAAAAGTCCCACATACATATATAACTCAGATAACCCTAATCTATTTTTGAACATAACCCCAATCCTATCTTGCCTCCTGCGATTTCCACGGCGCACCTAACAGAAGTTGGAATAACATGTTCCAGAGTTTGATTATGCGTTCAAAGATTATGATTAATATAATATTAGAATTATGCAACTGCCATTAAAAATTTGTATCGGCTATCAAATTTGCGGATTTGTTTTTTATTGATTACAGTTCTTCAAGTGTTCAATTAGTAATTGAATTTAACGATTATCTTGTGTAGTAATTTTCATCTAAGTACGTGCTTCACAACATTTTATTCAGAATTTTCTTTGATGACGATAGCAATACAAATTCTATGCATCAATCTTTTAGCTGCTAATCCGGATATATACCATACTTTATGACTTAACTCCCTATCAAGTTTCTAATTCTATAAGATCTCTTATGATTCCAATCTAGATTTATAAGACATAAGGTTTAAGAGGTGATTCCTATGATTCTAATAGTTAATGATTGTGCTTGTTTTCTTGCTACTTTAGGCTAGATAAAAATTCTAGCCATGTCTTTTGAAAATACCAAATGCCTTTGCTTTTTCCCATGACTTCTTAGGAGCTATTTAAAAGTTTTCAGAAGTTGTCAAATGCTTGAAATAGAAGCCTTTAGTTGGTAGGGAGCAGGTGCCTTATAAAATGCATATATTTGAGGTTCACGACCAAACAATCTAGTTTTTTTTTTAACAAGTGAACCACAGTCAATTTGTGGCATTTCACTAATGTTGGTTCATCTTATATGAGAGCCATATGTGATGTCTTGAAGAAACAACCTTGATTATCCGTTTTGATTTTGTAGGCAGTATAAACACCATTTAGGAGCTATCTTCAAGATATGTTAGCTCTTGTGAGTGCCTCTTGGACCTTGGTCATTATTTTTTACCAAGCATAGTCTCATGTATTGTGTACAATAATTGACTACATTTTGTCCTTTTGTTAATCTCACTATGGTTGGAGAAGAAAAGATCTAATAACTCCTTTTACATTTAAGTAGTTACTTTATACCACTTTTCCAAACGATGCTAATTGTTCTAGAATTTTTTTATGTTGTTCTAGCATGTAGAATGTACTAGAATGATAGTATCATTTATCATTTTTTTTAATCTATTTGGGATAATCTAAGGTTTATTTGAATGCTCATTCCTGAGGATAGGTTTTGTGTTCCGTCTAAAGCTTCCATTAGTTTGTTGTCATCTTTTAACCCCAAGGGGTTGGCCCAAGTGGTGAAGGCCTTGGAGTATTACTTCCTTCAAGATCCAAGGTTCAATACCTTATTGGTGCAAATAATCTTTTGGGGCCACTTCCTGGTGAAAAGCCAACAATTTAATCGGTTCTGTATAGGAAAACTTCAGAGGATGCGGTGCAGTGTACAGGACCGCGGTTTACTCTACAAAAGTGGGTATGAAGGGTCCTGCCTTGGAGAGGTTTCCCAACATAAAAAAAAAAAAAAAAAATGTTTGTTGTCATCTTTTTTTTTTCTAAAAAATTATTCTATTAATAGGAGGTTTTGTTGAGGAGTGAGGAGTCCCAACTAACACCCCATTACTGTAATAAAAACAGTAAAACTAGATTGGGACTTGGGACCAACAAACACCCTATTGTTTTTTCTATTATATTTATACTTTTCCAAGGTCGACATGAAGTGAGTGCTTACTTTCAAATGTTCTAGCACGTCTACAAAAAGGTTGGAATCTTCCTGTAAATATCAAAACGGAAATGCTTGTTAGAGAAAAAACAGAGATTGGGATGAGGGCGTCTCTTCCATTAGGCGACTTAAGTAATTGCCTAGTGGAAGAAGGCCCCTCAAAAAAAAAAAAAAATCCAATTAAAAGAATTAATTAACTCAATGAAAGAGTATCAAAAGTATCAAATAGATATTATATCATTATTAATTTTAAAACTATTTTACATACTCTCCTTCTAAGAATACACTTCTCTTTTATCATTATTATTTTAATATATAATGTGAAAATTATAAATAGTAAAATCTAATTTTCGAGTGTTCATAAAATTTATTTGTATGATCCTTTGAAGAGGCAAGAGGCCACTTTTTCTGAAACTTGTAGGTTATTTTTAGAACTTTATTAACAATAATAATTATAATTGTTTTCTAGGCTCGTTTGGATACTAAGAATATCTGTGAATATTAATGAAATAATTTGAATTCAGATATTTTATTGAATTTTAGGAAATGAGAGAAAAAAAAATTGAATTTAAGAATATATGAGAATACATGAGAACATTTGTGTTTCTAAACGAGTCTTAAGAGTCTAAAGCATATTTTGTAAAACTAGATTTGATAAAATTCTCTCTAAATTGAAATTTTTTGATAAAAATTAAGTCGGTTATTAGTTGAAAATGTGGTATAGAATCATAATCAGTAATTTTATTTTGCAAAACTATACCAATTTTTAAATAAAAATATAATTAAAATTAAAATAAATTTATTTAAATTTACCTTTTAAAATAAATAAAAAAGATTCAATCAAAATTGAAACCTATTAAGCCGGCCCTGGCTAGGATGTGGGTTGTTTTTTCCTATGAGAAATGCCTAAATTTTTAACTGGATGATTGATGGATTAAATTTAGAATTTTAGACAGGTATCTCAGCTCCATGAGGGTTTGGCATCTGTTGGATATTTCCGTTTCTGTGACCGGTGCCGGAGCAAGCGGGAAGCCACCCAGGAACTTTCGAGACTACCGGTGGCCATGACTTAGTCCACCAGCGTTGTCTATTGCCGGAAAAGTGCTTCTCTCCCGATGGCATGGCTAGATTCGAAGGACAGAGGGATGCAGCATGCTGCAGGCAGCACCAACCAACGACAACTCGCTCTCCAGCAAGTCAGTCAGCAACCACCACACGGCTCCCCTATAGCCTCACTCGCCAACACAATGCTCCTGTACCCCCAACAAGTCCTCCCCTCCACCCATAGCGCGAAATAGCTCTGTCAACAACTACTGACGTACTTTGGACTTTGTCGAGCACGGGAGCCCACCCACGGCCAAGTGAAGTAGCGGGTGACCACTCTTCCTTATTGGAGTTGTTTACAACCCACCGCCGCAGCCAACTGACGTCACCACGAGAGTTCCTTTCCACCGAAGTTCCAACGCTGGCCATTGCTCCTCACCACTCTCGTGGCGAGGTAAACCTCGCCAGCCTCGTTTGATCGGCTCACACGACCTCTGGCACTCAAAACGGAGACTCCGCCCACTGCAAAACTTCCTGCCACAAGTTGAGAAACTAAACACCAAGGGAGCTCCTCGCCACCAGTGCTCGTCGCCAAAGTCCCAGCTCCTCACTAGTGCTAGCCCATGAAAAGCTCCCCCGCCCACTGAAGCAATCTTGAGCAGTTCACATGGCGAGCAAAGTTGCATGGCGGGCAACTACGTATGGCACTGCCCATGGCGAGCAATCCTGAGCAGTTCACATGACGAGAAAAGTTGCATGGTGGGCAACTACTTATGACACTGCCCATGGCGAGAAACAACTCTAAGGTGAGACCAAGCAAATGGCGAGCAAAGGTGGTGAGCCACCCACTTCCATGCCATGCACCTTCAGCTCTTTCTGTGGCCATCACAGTGATCCTTGCCCACTAGTCGGGTCTGCTGCAAAGCTATGCACAAACCATCACCCTCATGGTAGTCATGAGCAATGTGCAAGCACGCTGAAAACCACCAGAGAAAGCTTCTGTCACCGATAGTAGGGTCATCACCATAGGCGAACAAGCTGATGATGACCGCGGGCAAGCAAGCTAGCTATCTAGCTCGCCATTCCCTGTGAGTAAGTTCAGCACCTTTCCTCGCCTAAGTTACCTCATCACCATAATGGTAGGCAACCATTCTACCATGGGCGGGCAAGCAACAATCTGCCACCATTTCCGACAAGGCACCTTGCAAGCCACAGATACACCATTTCCTGTGGCGGGCAACATGCAAAACACTGGTCCATTGCCACCTCTGGCGAGCAACCAGCATGAAGTAACAGGCCTGACCCAGTGCAGCATCTTACCTAGTTATGGCAACCAACATGTACCACCTCGCCACCCCATGGCAACCAAGCTTCATTCACCAGAACCTCCTTGCTAGATTTTGGGCACCTACTGTAAGTCCATCTTGCTGCCCCATGACAACCAAGCTTCACGCACCAGAACATCCCCTCTAGATTTTGGGCGCCTACTGTAAGTCCATCTCACCACCCCATGGCGACCAAGCTTCACGTACCAAAAAAATGTCCGCAGCAAACGATCTCAATCAAGGAAGAATTGAAAATGGCAACTAAATTGCCCCGTAGCAAGATCGAAGATGGAGTAAAAAATAATGCACTTTAATTGCTCCGGTGTCTAGGCTCAACCATGAGTCTTGATTCATACAAGCAAGGCATTGGTTAGATCGTCCTCGTTTGTCTCTTTCAAACTTGTTGTTTTAATTTCATTTTTATTAACAAATTGGGTTTTTGGTGATTTCTCCCATAAAAACTCCTCGAGAGTCCACGAGAATCCGAGTGGTTACATGCTCTGGGAATATATTTCATTGGAATCACCAACGAGGCATGGAGCATGAACTACAAAGCCCATCCTAGGCGTCGTGCAGGCCTCTTAGTTTGTTTGCATCAGAATAGACTGCTTGGTATCAATTGCGGGCATCCCAGGTCTTCATCAACGCTAGAGCATGGATGCCCATGGGCATCACCTGTGTGTCACCAACCTTCACCACACTCTAGTAGAACGGCTCAGGTTTACAAATCTCAAACTTATAATTTGTATTATACTAATTTATTTGGTTTTTAGTGAAAATTTATCAGGGTAATTGAACTCGGCCTCCTGCCACAACAGTGCAGTCAAGCATCCCTCCATATACCTATGACGAGTCTTAGTAGCTCGCGGTGCCATGTAAAAAGGGCGCAGAGTTCATCAGATCATGCCACCCTTAAATACTTATAACGAGCTTAAACGACTAGCGGTGTCATTTAAAAAGGGCGCGGAGGTCATTAAACCACGCCACCCTTAAATACTTATGACAAACCTTAGTAGTTCATGGTGCCATGTAAAAAGGGGGCAGAAGACATTAGACCAAGCCACCCTTAAACTACTCGCAGTACCATGTAAAAAGGGTGCTGAGGTCATTAGACAACGCCATCCTTAAACATCAATTAAAGCCTAAAAGACTCACGGTGCCTTGTAAAAAAGACACGGAAGTCAATAGACCACGCCACTCTTAAACACCAATGACGAATCCAAAGATTCGCAGTGCCACGAAAAAGGGAAATGTTAGGGCCGCCCAACACCACTCACATCTCACCGAGAGTTAACAGGCAGGACAAGTTATCAGACTGCTTGAACTCCCTTGTGACAAGCCAACAGGCAGGAAAGGTCAAGGACCGCCCGACCTCCCGGGCTCCTAATAGGTGGGCAACTCTCTAGATTGCCCAATTCCTCTCACCTATATAGCAATACAAGCACAAAATATTCTTCAGCAAACACCAAGTGTTTACACTCATGCTGCAATTGCCACCAGCGGGTTACTTTGGGGAACGAGCTTCCGAGCTTCATAAGCGCCTTGCACGGGTATCTTTTGGGAACTAGTCGATGGGCTTGGCAATCGCCTAAGATGGATCTAGGGAGTCAATGGGCTTCCTAACCACTTGAGTGCGGGTTACTACAACACCAACAACAATTGAAAATCCACTACTACCAACAAGAACAAAAACGATCACAAAAGTACAAATAAAAAACCAATCATAGAAATATGCACTCTTCGTCGACAATAAACAATCTCTCATGCAAACATCCACATAAATAAACAAACTTAAAATTGAGCTCCACACTCACACTCAATGAGGTCGAGTACGTCTCCCTCCTATTTCTCCAAGTTGAGTTCTTCACTATTTGGCACAAAACAAACGAAAAATCAAGAACCAAACAGAAAACTAGGAAACCAAAGACCAATTTTCAAAATTTATTATGTAGGTTGTTGACTTGAAGATTCTCAAGGCCTTCTTGTCCAGTAAATCGTCCTTAAGAATCTCGAGCATATGTAGGGGTCAAATTAGCAGCCTATAAGTTAACTTCAAGATAAGGTCGAAAATCAAGTTAAGAGGTAAAGCCAAGAAGAGATAGGACAAAAGACTCAGACTCCTAAAAGGAAAGAGACTCATACTTCTAAAAGGAAAATGTTTCACAAGACAAGTTCAATCCAATCACTCCAAGGAAATAGACCTCTATATAAAGCAGAAACTCGCCACAGATTCTAGATAGAAGCTCCTTACACCCAAACTCACCGCAACTTCTCTACTCTTAGACTAAATTCCTCTATTGTATTATGAAATATGTGAGCCTATGAGATATTGTAAAACCACCCATTATAGTAGATTTCGCCCCCAAACAACCCATGGACGTAGGCATTATGTTGAATCACGTAAATCCATGTGTCTCTTTACATTTATTTTTATTTGTTTATTTATTACGTATTTTATGGATGAACATGAAGAACACCTTATCAAAGCCCGAATTATCATTGTGGACCAGGGATGGTTCTTTCCTCCCTTCCAGTCTGTTATGCAAATTAAGGCATTAACACTAATAATATTTTATTCAACTTTCAAATTTAATTTCAATTCATCTTTGATAACAAATGTGGCCTAAGGCTTTTTTCTCTTAGTTTTTTCACATTATTATTGCTTGAATATTAACGCCCTGCTTGGAATTTAGACCGAATAGAGATCAATTCAGTTTAGTTTAATTTTAAGCTGAGTTTAATATCTAAATACACAAATCTCAAATCACTAAACTCATCTCAATTCAAAATATTTTTACACGTGGAACTCACAAATTTTTTCAACTCAAGATATATTTACACATCGGATTCACAACATTTTTTAACTTCTCATAAATACATTTAAACTCATCTTAGGTGAGTCCTACAAAATCCAATTCACCATTTCTACTTATTACTATTAATAAAAAAATTTAACTCAGATCAACATCTAAATGGGACCTAAATTAACTTTGAATAATACTATTCCAACCATGGACTCTATCTTCATTCAGGCCAAAAATGAAAAAGTTAACGTGGGTATTTTTGTCAGTGATCCATTGTTTTTGGCAATGTCCTCCATCGTTAATCTCCAATCCCACCAGGTATGATTTATACATAAATGCAAATTCTTATTGCATAATAAGGAATTAAAATTATAGGAGAGGAAGGCATGAAGAAATTAAAATTATATTTAAATTTTAGTAATCTGTGTTTTCTCGATCTGGTTCAGATGAATGGATGGATCCCGTGAAGTAGTTTTTGTGATGCCATGGTGGTTGTGGAATTTGAGGTCCATATCTATCTCTATTAAATAAGTGCGAATATGGGATGAACAGTGTTTTCGTCCAATACTTTTTTTTTCTATTTTGCCCCTAATTTTGTCGCAAATTTACCCTCTATTTTGTCTTATTTCTTGCTTTTGTTGGCTTTTAGTTGATGTCTTTTTACAGTACTTTTCATTGAGCTTATCTCTTTTATAGGTTTTGTATTTATTGCTTCTCGGCTTCCTACGAACATTTTCTTTCCTCTTTCTTGTTCTCATTTCTTCTACTCCTCACTTTCTCACATAAACTTCTCGGTGGTGTTGGAGATCTCCTTCTTCCTTGTGAGTCAGCATTACATGGGTATGCTTTTGCTTAGTTTCTTTTCTCACTTTAAGGTGTTTGAATCTCTACAGACTGATTAAATAAATCATATGTATATGCATGAAATCAAACCAAACCCAAACACAATCTATAAGTTGTTTTAATTTCTATAAGTTGAGTAAAAAAATCATACGCATATACATGAAAACAAACCAAACTAGAAAATAATCTCTTATATATGTCTAGATCTTCAAAAAAAAAAAAAATCATATGATTCCAAAAACAAAGGCTGGGGAGATATGAGAGATCCTTACACCCTAACCCCATTATTGCCCTTTTTGTCATTTTTTTTGAGACCAAACACTGTTTTGTGTGATTTTGTGGAGGGTTAAGGTTGTTCTTGGTGGAAGCTTGACGGAATAGAGAGAAAGGATAAGAGATTGGGACCAAGTGACGAATAGAGAAGGGATGAGAGGGAGGCGGAATAGAGGACTCACTAAGAGGCGGAATAAGAGAGGAAGAGTGTGGTGGTTGTTGATTGTGGAACATTTGCAAGATGGTGAAGCAAGGAGAGAAGAGGCACCATTGTTCTGTAATGAAGAGAGAAAGATAGAGAGACATGGAAGACACATTGTTAGGAGAGATTTTTTAGAAAGGGTCGGGTGGCCAGGCTACTATGCCGCCTGACCCATACTGCTGGGCGGTTTTTTTTTTCCTTTCATTTTCTATTTTTTTAATCACGTTCTTAATCATTAAGTAAAAAAAAATACACCAATACACTTAAAATCACTTTCTTAATCGGTAAGTAAAAAAAAAAAATTATTTTTTTGCCCAGCGGTCAAATTGGGCGGTCAACCCCAGGTGGCACAGTGGCTTTGTTCTTTTAGAAAATGGTGAGGCTGTCTATGCAGGAGAGAGAGAGAGAGAGAGAGAGAGAGAGAGAGAGAGAGAGATTTTAGGGTTTGGTGGGGTTGGACAAAATTTTGTTGTTTGTTTTTTTTTAGTTTTTTGTGTTGGGGGGCCGGGTTTGGTTTTGAGGGCTTGGCTTACTTTTGACTTTTTGGACTTTAGATGTGAAAAATGGGTAATGTAACAAATCAGTTTGAGCTTTACAATTGGCCTACAATATTTTTTATTCCAAATTGATACCAATTCTTCATAAAAATTTAATAAAAAAATAAAGTCTCGAAAAAGTAAACTTTAATGTTGTGCAGCATTTTATTTCCTGTAATTTTGAATTCTGTAAATATCGAATTGAATTGATACATCTTAGTATAAATCTTATTTTTTTTCCCTTTATTTATTGACTTTTGTTTAATGATTTATTAATATATATAAATTTCAAACTTAAATATATATTTTTCATTTCTGGATAAATTGAATAGTTTATTAATTAACCTAAAATTAATAACACTATTTGAGGTAGATTTACAGTTTCTAATGTACCATAGTTTATTAATTAATGTTTTCCATTTTTATTATTTCTTATAGTGTCTTTGAAAAATTAAATTTAATTAATTAATAACACTTTTTTTCCTAGCAGACATTATATATTTTTTAATTTTGATTATTTTACATGTGAATTGTTAGAACTTGGGAATAAAAAAGTGCTTCTGTTTTAGTAATATTATAAAAAAGGTTATGAAAACTTTTGAAGTAAACTAAGATGATCTGGTTTACATTCTTAAACTAAGAGCTAAACTGCCTTAATTTGGAGTAACACAATGATTAAATCATTATTTGTAGTACTGAATAATGTGGTCTAGAATGTGTTAATATATATTAGAACATTTTTAATTTTTTCCTTCTTTGAAAATTTATATAATGTTGGAATTTTTTTTTTACATATTTATGAATAAATGTTTAATAATTAAGCATTCGCAATGGCATATGCATCTTCATATTTACATAATATCTATCTAAATTGGTCTATATTAGATTATGCATCTTCAAAATTTTGCATGGTTATGAATAGTATTTCTTTAGATTAGAAGAAATACTATTCACTCTCCAAACATTATTTTAATGGTTTTTTTCTCTCCTACCCAATAAAATTAACTTTGTAGAATTTGTATTAAGATGATTTTGATATATGAAATTTATATTAAATTGATGAAACAAAGTCTATTTTAGTACATATTAATATTTATTGATAAAATTGGTCATTATATGAAATTGGTAATATTTAGATATATGGAATTGGTATTTTAATAATCTGTAAAATATATAAAAGTAATAATTTTAAGAAAAAATAAAAATATTTTTTTATTATTTGGTTGAAAGATGCATGATTCAATATGAAAGTTTTTCTTGATATGCAAAATCAATCTTTAAAAGATGTGATTTTGAAGATACAAATAGAGAACCAATGCTAATGCTCAAATAATCTTCTCATGAAAAAGAAGATAAAATTTAAAACAAAAAAAAAATCAATAATCTGTTAGTATAATCCGTAATTTAAAAATGTTTTCTCATGTAACCATATGAATTCACCCAAACCAATATGTTGTTTGAACATCCGGTTGACCAGCCGTTGTAAGTGTCGCCTGCATTCTTGAGGCTAAATGGCATGGATCTGTAGCAGTAAAGCCCTCAGTTCGTGACAATTGCTATCTTTTCCTCGTCGTCTAGGCTTATCTTGATTTGGTTGTATCGAGAATAAGCATCCATAAAATTGAGGAGAGGATGTCCCGCTGTTGAATCCACAATCAGGTCAATGAGCGGTAGTGGAAAGCTATCATTTGGGTAAGTTTTCTTCAGGTCGGTGAAGTCAACGTACCTCTGCCACTTTCTATTCGCCTTTTACACCAAGACCATGTTGGAGAGCAATTCTAGGTAGTGAGCTTGTCGGATGAACCCTGCTGCCAGGAAATGGTCTACCTCCTCGGCTTTTTCCACGTACTTCTCAGCACTAAAGCTTCATCGTTTTAGCTTGACCTTTCAAGCCACTAGGTTGACGCAAAGCTGATGCTCGATGATGGAGTTGTCTATCCCGGTATCTCTTCGTGACTCCACGCAAACACATCTTCGTGCTCGATGGAGAGATGTTTCAGGGCTTGTCTCAATTCGGGAGCCAGCTTGATCCTGACTCAAACTGTTCGCTCGAGTCTCTATTGGTCAACAGGAACTAGCTCTAGGGGCTCGTTGAGTTTGGCCTGTCATAGGGCTTGCTCATCTCGAACCTCTTTATCCCACTCGGCCAGGGCGGGTGGTGAAGGTGGCCCAGCCATTCCTCAGCCTTTCCAATTGTTGCAACTACCTTTACCTCATGCTTCAGCAACCAAGCGTAGCACTCTCAAGCAAGGACTTGTTCGCCGCAGACTTCTCCTACTCACAAGTTTGTGGAGAACTTCATTTTTAGGTGATAGATGGAAGTCTCTACCTTCAAATTGTTCAGGGTGGTACACCCCAGTATTGCATTGTACGAGGAAGGGGCCTTAACCACCAAGAAATCGGCCATGGTTGCAGCGATCCTGGGGGCCTTCCTAGTTAAGACAGACAAGGTGATGACCCCTATCAATTGAACAATTTCACCCATAAAACCTTTGAGTGGTACAGGGGTCGGGTGTAACTATTTTGGGCTGATCCCCATTCTGACGAAAGTTTCCTAGAGCTCTGCCAAACTGTCGTTGTCGACCAGGATTCTCCAGGTCATAAAATTTGTAATCTACATCATTACCACCAAGGCGTTGTCATGTGGGTGTAGGATGCCTTCTTCATTCTTCTCCCTGAAGGTTATTGTGGAGCCCCCAGAGTGCCGCTAGATTCTGATGAAGGCTTTCCCAATGGTAAACACCTCCTCATAGCATGCTCTCGGGGGGTGTGCCCTTTGAGTCGACGAAGTAGTTCCTCCTTTTGCGTATCCCTTGGCGATCTTGTAGATCTCCTAGATTGGATTGTCCACCCTTGTGGGGCTTTTGCAACGTGGGCTCCTCCAAGCCTCCCTCCTCTCTCCATGCCTTCCTAGGCTTGTACCCCTCTGGGGGCCTAAACGCCCACCTTTTAGCTAGTCTTGCCGATCCTCTAACTAACCGACGCCTCTGGTCCCGCAGGTCCTCCTCCCTTCTTCTTTTCAAGGCATAGCAATTTTCGATGCTGTGTCGATCAGTCATGTGGTACTCATAGTACTAACGGCCCTCCTTGCCTCGGCCTGGCTTCCTTTGCTAGCTCGATTCTCGATTCCCTTTTATTGCCAAACTCGAGTGAGCATAGGGCCCACCACGCTGCCAGGCTGGGGCTTCTCCCTTTTTCTTTACGTCTGGCACTCCCCTTTTTCCCCCTTTAAGGCCATGCCTCCTTTTTGTCCAGCCACCTTCGGATCCACTTGCTCCATCTCTCCAGCTCGGACCATCACAGAGCTGTTAGGGCCTCGACCGTCGCAAAGCCATTAGGGTCTCGAGGGTGTCTTCAGTGTTGATGAATCCGTCTGCCTAGTCTATAAACTCCCTCAGTGTGGTGGGAGTTCTTTGTGCTATTCCTGCCATAAACAGGTTTCGAGGCCAGATTCCACCTAACAGGGCCGCTAAAGTGATCTTCTCATCTTGGTCATCTGTGGTTATGCATTCCCGATTGAACAGAGAGCGGTATGACTTCAAGCTCTCACCGTCCCGTTGCTTCACTGTCAGGAGGTAAGTAGCTAGTCGTCTCCTCTTTTGGCTCGACATGAACTGCGTCATGAAGAGGCTGGCCAATTCTTCAAAGCTCCCTATAGTCCTGGGAAGCAAGTACCCGAACCAAGTTTGGAGGGCTCCCTTCAGGGTTAAAGGGAGGCTCGATAGACAATTTCCCTCGAGAAGCTATGTAAGGTCATGTGAGCTTTAGAAGTTTTCAGGTGCTCCAAAGGGTCTTTGGACTGGTCATACGCCTCCATTTAAGGGACTTTGAAATTAGGCAGGAGAGGCACCGCCATAACTCCTCTATTGTACGGTAAATAGGTAACAAGCAGTTGATTCATGGTGGACGGCGTGCCCATCTGCTTGGCCATCTCCGTGTATTTGTTCCCAAGCTCTCAGAGTTCGAGGTGCATCTTATGCCTCTCTTCATCTGCTGCGGTGTTTGTTAGGAGATGCCGTGACTCAACGTACTCGTTGCCACTAGGTTCGCCTCCTCCAAGTCTTGCCTCCATTGTTCCGTTTCAGGTCTCCTCTCTCTGCTTGGTTCGGGGTCGTGTTGCTGCCGACATGCGAAGTACACGCTTCTATAAGAAATATCCTACAGACAGCGCCACTGTTGATGTCATGTTTCGTCACCCGAGTAGTACCACGGCCCAAACTCCCAAGGCCTACAACAAAGGAGATGAGTGGGCTCTGGTGAGGTCCAAGGTTAATTCAATGCTGTTGAACCCAAGGTTTCAAGTTTTATGTGATTATAAATCTACACATGGATTTTGATGATAACAAATGAATTCAAAGAATAAAGGAGTTTCAAGCTCAAGTTGTCCACAAAATAGAGTCAAGCACATCAAGGAACCAAGCATGAGCAAGAAGGGAACAAGTTCACATTAAAGTCATATAGTAATGTTATAAATCTCTTAAAAATTCGAAATTAGGATTAAGGCTCAAGATTAATATTTTATCATAAAGTATTAAAATACATTTTCCACATGTGCATGAATATTTTTGAAAATTAAATTTGAAAATTTTGAAAGATAATTGATTGTCATCTTTCACATGTAAATGCCATGATTAAAGGTTTGAACTTTGAAAATATTAAAGATGATTGATTGTCATCTTTCACATGTGCATGTTTTATTTGAATATTTTCAAAAGTGATTGATGCTTTTCTTGACTTATGCAAAAGGAAGATATCTTTGTTTGAAAATTTTGAAAAGTAAAGTGTGCTCCTTTTGTCATATGCAAAAAGTAAAAGATTAGGTTTGAATTTTTTGAAAAGTAAAGTGTGCTCCTTTTGTCATATGCAAAAAGTAAAATATTAGGTTTGAAATTTTTGAAAAGTAAAGTGTACTCCTTTTGTCATATGCAAAAAGTAAAAAGATTAGATTTGAAATTTTTGAAAAATGAATGATGATGTCTTTGACATGTGAATCTTTTTAAATTTGAATATGAAGTCTCATATGCCTATAAATAGATCATTTGAAAGCTTCACATTCACAACACCAAGAGCATACAATATTCATTCAAAACTTTCATTCTCTCTTCTCTAAGCATTGAGCCTTAACCCTTGTTCATTTTGAGAGATATAGTTTGTGCTGTATTGTTCTTATTTCACTCATTGAGGAGTGTTTTCTGATAACCTACCCACTATCAATTCTTGTATCAGTAAAAGGGTGTGTATAACCCTTGTGTGTGTAGAAAGTGTTCTCACAGGGAATAGTTGAATCACCACGTGTAAGGTGATTGCAAGTGTAGAGGGTGTTCTACACGGATCCTTTGTAGCGGTGTTGTTCAAAGGTGTAATAGGTTTCTATCTCCACCTGAAGGAGATTGAATAGTGAATTCGGGGATCCTCAAGGGGTAGCTTGAGGCGAGGACGTAGGCAGTGGGGCCGAACCTCGTTAACATACTGAGTTTGCTTCTCTCTTACCCTTACTCTTTATATTTATTGTTGTTTCATATTTTGTTTATATTTTATATTGTATATTTGATTTATAATTGTTATTTTTTTTAAATACAACTCAATTCACCCCCCTCTTGTGTTAGTCATATGGGCTATAGATGCCAAAGTCAGTAGACAGTCTATGAGTGATGAAAATCTTGGGGTATTTATACTTGGCTTAGCCTCGGTTGCCAAGGGAGATCTTGAGGTGTCAGGTCATACTTGAGTCTGACTTGCCACTAGCCTCATGCCATGGCAGTGTGTTAGGTTGAGGTAGTGCCATCCTATGGTGCCTCAGGTAGCACGTCGTGGTGTGTCTAGGCTCCCTGACATTTATTAATTGCAGCATGTCTTTGGCTAGGCACGTCCACTATCGGACATGCCTAGCAGCCTGAGCCCTGGCAGTCATCTGTTTCACACCCATTTGTAGGACTCGATTGGCCATTGAGATCCTAGGTGACCACGGCTCATGGTGAGCTCTTCGACCGGGTTGGGCCTGGCGATCGGCCTCTCAGATGGGTAGGCACGTTGTGGGTTCGGCACATGGCTTCCCGTTTTGGGCCCCTGCCCCGCTTTCGTTTCCGCCTAATGGGCTTGGGGGCCTTCCCACTCGCCGCGGCTTGATCTTGTCGGGCCTAGGCTCTTTCCAAGATGGGCCCCCCTCACTGATCTAATGGAATTTTAAAAAATTGGACAAAGTTACATTTGGTAATAAGAGTCTAAGATGCCAAAACCTAGTCTCTTATTTTCAAATTGTGAAACTCATGTCCTGATTTGATAAAATCTTTGAGAGATTTGGTTCGATTTTCACTTGTAAATCTCTATGGCTTCTTTCTTTTCTTAAGTTTCTTTGGTTCCTTGTTTTTATTTTTCCTTGTATATTTCATTGACTCGTTCATTTTCTTAAAAATCTTAGATCTAATTAGAGAGACCCGAATAGAGAACTGATAATAGGCTAATTGGCCATCAAAAATATTTAACTTTTTGATTGTAGGAGATATAAATTCAAGAGCTTGGTTACAAATCAATACGACACATCTTACAGTTCATAGAAAAATTAAATTAAAGAGTTTTGCTACACATAAGTCAACTTATTAACACACCACTTATAGTGGAAAACTTTATAACTTAAAAAAAAAAAAAAATACAACACCAATACCAAAAGCTCTTTTCATGCTAATTAATGCAGAGTGGTGTTGCTGGGCTTAACTGGGAATGGAATATTATTAGGGAAGTGCCTCGGCTACTGAGAGGTTTAATTCGCTTGTATAAACTGGGACTTCCATCTTTGGGTTGTTGTTAGCGTCGATTATTGATTTATTACAATATGTAGCCTCGTTGCTATGTTGTTTTGGTAAGTTTTGATTTCGTTTATAATTTTTTGGTATGTGCTGACAATTTTTTTGCAGGTTTTGCTTTTATTGTTGATTTATATGTAATCCTTGGATATTGGTTTTTTGGTTATGCTCTTAGGTTTTTTTGACGCCTAGGTTTTGGTCCTTTATGATTATTTTGTAACCCCAGGTATATGTCTTTAATCACATTTTTCCTCCACCACAACTGATGATTATTAATAAAATTGGGGTATCATCATTTTCTTAAAAAAAATTATAAGTATATATATAATTTTTTTTCCCTAAACCCCCCTATCAAAGCTACCATTTCACTTGATTTTTTTATTGGATTGGTTGGAGCTTAGCAATATTTAGAGCATTTTCATTGGATTATGTAAATACAAATCCAATGAGAAATTTAGCTAATAGGACTTAAAAATACTCTACATTGAATTATCGAACTTCAAAATTTTTTACTTTTAGCTACAATAAAATTAAGGTTTACAACCAAATTTAATTGTTACTATTTCACATCCAAATGAATAAAAAATAATATCTTTATACACACACTCTCTCTCCCCTCTATTCTCCCTCTTCATTCTCATTCTTTGTCCTACATTATTTCTCCATATTATTTAATAAAAAATAATAATAGATTTTCATATAAGCTCTTAATTTAGAAAAAAAATTAATAGAAAAGAATTTTAAAAAATTATTAAATTTATAATATTTTATTATTATTTTGACTAATAAATGGATAATTCAACGTGGAAATAAGTTTTCAATGAAATAGTCAAATGTAAAATCATGTTGTATTATACAAATTATACATTTGTATTTAGATAATCCATTGAGAATGCTCTTATTGGTTTTTTGTTAGTATGGCAGGGAGCTTGCTAGATTGCGCACTTTTGAATGTATATGTAAGGTTTAAGGAGTACTTCCCATGCATGGATAGTTATGCAATCTTTCTTCCTTTTCTTTTTTGAGCACTCTCACTGGATGCTCTATAATGTATTTTTCTTTAAAATATAAAGAAATGCTTCTAAAGTTGCCTTCCATTGGATTTTCTATTTTAAAGAAACTTTACATTTTACTACAAGAAAGTCGCTACATCTTGATGAACCTGTTCATGCTTGTAAATGTTTTTTATTCATTTCTCACATATTTGGAGGAACCTGGCATGGAGGCTACATCATCAGATTGCCATCGTCTAGGCACAGTGGCAGAGCCACGTTGGGGCACAGGGGGTGGGGGGGCCTTGGCCCCCCCTACAATTTGACAAAAAAAAATATGTGTTAATTTTTTTATTTAATAAATAATATTAATTTATCATGTATTGGCCCCCCCTTTAAAAATTATTTTGGTCCCTCTATAAAATTTAATCTGATATAAAAATGAAATAAATAAAACATATCTCATATAAAATAAAATACATAATTTTTATTATAAATAAAAAAAATTCCAATTATAACTAGTAGTATTTCTAACCTCATTCCACTGTTTATATTGAAAGAGAAATAATTAAGAATTTTAACTTAAATTCAATACTTAATGATTTTGTTTGTTTAATATATTTGTATGAATATCTTTATATTATTTCAATGATATATTGTTATTGACATATCAAATATTTTTTTAATACATAAGTTATATTAAACGTATTTTATTTATATTGTAAATTTTACTATCAGATTATTATATATCGTAAAAAAAAATTATATAAAAATAGAATAAAAAGTATTTTATATATACTATTATCATTGTATTTGGCCCTCCCAAAAATAAATTCCTAGCTCCGCCACTGTCTAGGCAAGTGTTGGAATGGTGATATTTTTAATAATGTGGATATCAATTATTAGGTTAGCGGTAATATTTTAATAAAATTGAGTCTCACATATCACTTATTTAATAAAATGACAATTATCAAGAATAGATATTCTCATAATGTACTTTGAAAATATTTTCATTATATAATTTCTTCTTTTTATTTTATGAATTAATTTAAATTTTGGTTTAGCTTATAAATTTGGATTAATTTAAAATAGTACATAATTATATGACATTATTATATATGGAGATATATTGTAAATATCAAAAGATATGAGAATATCATTGATAGCTAGAAAAAATATGTGAAATGAATAAGAAAGATTAAAAAGTATAATATTTAAATAAATTGAAAAAAAAAACTAAACTGAAAGTTAATATATAAACTAAAAAAATGAATTTTAATATTATGTTTTAAATAATAGGATAAAAAAACCTATTAGAAATGCTCTTATGCGGTGACTTGCACGTTACAACTCTCTCTCTCTTCTCCCATTCCTTACCAAGGGTGTCAGCCTTAATTATTACATTCTGATAGACATCTCGATTCTCCACCCAATATCTGAACTGGATCCGCATGGGGTGCTTCTTTGTTTCTAAAAATAAAATAAAAAAAGATGAAATTCCACCTATAGAGATGTACAAGATGTAAGGATTCCCTTATTTTTTCCTGATTATATGATAAATGCTAGAACAGGATAGTAAGTAGATGATAGACTAGTGCTGAAATACCTCAAATCTTCATACGCGTTGGGGTATTCGAGGTCCCCAATTCCTCCATAGAAAAGTATTCAGCTACAAGATAAAAGCTCCAGCATGAATACTGATTCATTCGGCATGGTACTTAACTGACTCAAAAGGAAAATACTAAAAGGTCCCTGCTAAACAGATTCTGAAATTACTACCCAAAGCACACCGTTTTATACTCAACGGAGCTTTATTACAATTGAACCCCTGCCTTTATTAAAGCTGCGTCGTTTCCCCTCTAAAATTCCAGCGTCGTCGATTAACCCACCTTTTGCTAAAGCCACGTCGTTTGGTGTTCATATCTGAAACATAACTCAAATCCGAAACATCCCTTCACGTAATCTGCTCTCAAGTCTTCTTCCTCCCGAAACCAAAACCCCCATTTTCATGTTCCAGATCTGTCCCATACGCAGCAACCTAACATTCCTCCACCCTGATAAAACCTTGTCCACAAGGTGTGGATACAAAGCCCTAAGCTTCCAAAGGTTTTCCCACGAATTGTCCTCCTCCAACAACCCCACCCATTTAATCAGTACCTCAGTCACAGCTCGTCCTCCCTGCTGCCTTATGCGTCGATCACGCACTATCTCCGCTTTGGGAATCACCTCGCCCTCACTGTTAGTGGGTGGAAGTGTAGCCAGCGGTTGAACCCGATCTCCTAGCTTCTTCTTTAAGTATGAAACATGGAAAGTGGGATGAATTTGAGAGGAGGGAGGTAGCTCAAGCCGGTAGGCCAAGGATCCGAGCCTCTGGAGTACCTTGAACGGCCCATAGAAGCGCGGGCCAGTTTCATATTCCGGCGTAGTGCCACCGTCTTCTGTCGGTACGGTTGGAGACGAAGGTATACCCAATCTCCCACATTAAACTGTCTTTCCGTTCTCCTTTTGTCAGCTTGATGTTTCATCCTTACTTGCGCTGCCGTGAGGTTACTTTTTAAGAGATGTAAATTTTTTTTCCTGCTGTGTAAGAGTTGGTCAACTGTCGGATTACTTGATGTCTCAGGAATGTAGTCGAGTAGTTTTGGAAGGGGGTACCCGTAGAGGGCTTCAAAGGGGGTCAACTTAGTTGAGCTGTGGTAGGTACTGTTGTACCACCATTCGGCTAGTAGCAGCCACTGGCTCCACCCATTAGGTTTAGATCCCGTGTAGCACCTCAAATAACCTTCCACCACCTTGTTCACTACTTCCGTTTAACCATCGCTTTGAGGGTGATAAGCTGAGCTATAGTCTAGGGACATGCCCTGGAGGGTAAATAACTTCCTCCAAAAGGAACTCAGAAACACTGGGTCCCTATCGGACACTATGGTTTTTGGAAAACCATGTAATTTGAAAACTGACCCTAAAAATACCCTGGCCACTTCTTGAGCTGTATAGGGGTGGGAGAGGGCCATGAAATGCCCATATTTAGTGAAACGGTCCACAACAACAAAAATTACAGAAAACCCCTTGTATTTAGACAATTCTTCTACAAAATCCATCGATATGTCAACCCAAGCTTGCTGTGGTATGGGAAGTGGTTGTAGGAGACCCGTTGGAGCCAACGTCTCATATTTAGAAGCCTGACATATTTCACACTCCCTCACCCACTTTTTAATGTCCTTCTTCATCCCTGGCCAATAGAAGTCCCTTTTGGCCCTTTGATTGGTTTTCAAATACCCTGAGTGTCCTGCCATAGGATCAGTATGAATGAACTAGAGTATTTTCAGTTGAAGGGTGAATCAGGAACTATGAAAATTTGCCCTTTCCTCAAGATTATCCCCTGCTATAGTGTCGTCCCCTTAGGAACGTCTTGCTGGTTCAGCAACCTTTCCATCAGCCCAGCAACTTCTGTATTGTTCTTATAGCTGAGTTTTAGCTGTTCCACCCAATCTGCCGTGGGGAATGAAATTTGGGCAAGCAACCCAACCTCTTCATCCTCAACTTCCCCTTTTCTTGAAAAGGCATCAGCTACGACATTCTCCCTTCCTCTTTTATATTCAATCCTGAAATCATAGCCCATAAGTTTGCTCACCCATTTGTGTTGAGCTTCAGTTCCAATTTTCTGCTCTAGCAGAAATTTCAGTGCTTGCTGGTCTGTTTTAATGATAAACGATTGCCCTAAAAGGTAGGGCCTCTATTTATGTACTGCTGTCACAATGGCCAGAAACTCATTCTCATAAGTTGAGAGTAATAAAGCTCTTCCCTTTAACATTTTACTAAAAAAAGCAATAGGCTGACCCAATTGCATAAAGACAGCACCTATTCCTTTTCCGCTGGCATCACACTCCACTGTAAAGGGCCTAGTAAAATCTGGCAGTGCAAGGATGGGTGGCCTTGTCACTGCTTCTTTTAACTTATGAAAGGCCTGCTCTGCTTCTTGGGTCCACTCAAACCCATTCTTTGTCAAAAGCTGAGTAAGTGGGGCTGCTAACAGCCCGTAATGTTTTATAAACTTTCTGTAGTACCCCGTCAACCCCAAGAACCCCCTCAAAGCCTTAGTTGTCTTCGGGATTGGCCAGTCCAACATTGACTGAATTTTTTCCGAGTCTGCCTTCACACCTTGCTTAGAAATTATGTGACCCAAATAATCCACCTCTTCCACAGCAAACTGACATTTAGATTTTTTTGCATACAAGCAATGCTGCCTCAACATTTTTAAAACCTCTCTTAGGTGAATTTCATGCTCTTCTTGGGACTTACTATAGATCAATATGTCGTAAAAAAAAAAAAAACAGAACAAATTTTCTCAAAAAGGGTTTGAATACATCATTCATTAACCCTTGGAATATGGCTGGAGCGTTAATGAGGCCAAAAGGCATCACCAAAAACTCGTAATGACCCTCATGAGTACGAAAAGCCGTTTTAGGAATGTCACTGAGCACTACTCTCACTTGGTGACAGCCCGACCGTAGGTCAAGCTTAGAGAAGATCACCGCTCCAAAGAGTTCATCCAGCAACTCATCTATCACTGGAATAGGAAACTTTGCCTTTACCGTTTCCTTATTAAGTGCCCTATAATCCACGCAAAGCCGCCAACTGCCATCAACTTTACGAACAAGCAAAACAGGGGCAGAAAATGGACTAGAGATAGGCCTAATCACTCCAGATGTCAACAACTCAGCCACCATTTTTTCAATTTCTATTTTCCGGTAATACAGGTATCGATATGGTGCAATTGCCACGGGTTGAGTGCCCTCCTTAAGGACTATTTGGTGGTCATGGGAATGGGGTAGGGGTAACCCTTGGGGTTCATCAAAGACATCTTTAAACTCTTCTAACACTTTTGAAAATGTTTCAGCCACCTTCCCAACCCCATGTTCTACTTCCTCAATACCCATAATCTGTAAAAGGATCCCCTTCCCTTTGGCCATAGTGGCCTTGCAAACCTTTTCACTATCCTCTACAACTGAAGGGTTTAGTTTCAGCCCTTTTAATTCAATTGCCTTCCCATCCAACCAAAAACTCATCAGTAACTTAGCAAAGTCCCAAGTTATAGGGCCCAAAGTTTCCAACCACTGAAATACTAACACAATGTCACAACCCGCAAGATCTAATAAATGAAGAGGGGATTGTAGCAAGTTACCTTGTACCTTTAGCTGCACTGTTCTACACAACCCTTCGCTACTTAGGCCTTGTCCATTAGCGACCCGGACCTTTAGATTTACTGAGTAATCCACTGGCAGCTGTAACTTGGAAACCAAAGTAGAATCTATGAAGTTGTGTGAGCTGCCCGAGTCCACGAGAATCACCACTTGTTCCCCCTTGATACTTCCCATCAATCTCATAGTTCTTATAGTAGGAGTACCAGCTATGGCAGCTAAAGAAATTTCCAGTTATTCCTTATTGCTGGTTGGGGTTGCTGAATTTTCCAGCGTAGGTTCTTCTTCAATTTCTTCCACCTACAGTGTTTCTTCTTCTTCACAAAATTCCTCACTCACATCCAAGAGATAAATTCGAGGTATTTTACATTTATGTAACGGATTCCACTTCTCATCACAATTAAAACATAAGCCCTTGTGTCGCTTGTCATTAATTTGCTCGGAAGAAATTGGTTTGGCACCCCCCATAGGTTTCTTCCACTTGTTGGCATAGTCACTAGAAAAGAAACCAGCAGAGTAGTTCCCTCCTCCCATGGGAGTAGGCCTGTCCCCCATAGATTTAGCTACCCTTCTTATACTTGGGAGATATTCCTCTTGCATCTTTGCCAACCCATATGCTGCATTTAAATTCACCGGATTCAACATTCGGACCGAAATGCGGATTTCATCCTTCAAACCGCTGAGAAAACAACTCAGCTTATGGATATCCGAGAGTCCCCTTAAGCGGTTGGCTAATGTTTCAAACTGCGCCATGTAACCAGCCACTGAATTGGTTTGCTTGAGCCTTGTTAAAGATTTCATGGGGTCGTCATATGCTGTAGGACCAAAACGAAGGCGTAAGGATCTAGCAAAGGCATCCCAATCCCGGAATAAGCCTGCAGCTGCTGCATTTTCGAACCACACAAAAGCGTCTCCTTCTATGTGATAAGAGGCCATCAACAATCGGTGGGGTAATGGTGTTTGGTGAAAATCAAAGTAATGGTTGGCCTTGAAAAGCCATGCAGCATGGTTAACACCTTGAAAATGAGGAAAATCAAGCTTGACCCCCCTAGAGTTGAACCGTCTATGATCTTGATTGTCATGGTCTTGAGGAATTTCATGGTTGAGGGGGGGTAGATGAGGGTTTTGATTGTTTGGTTGGGCAAAAAAAGTACGTAACATGTCTTTAATTTCTTGTACATCTACTTTCATTGTGGCAACATCAACTTTCAAAACACTAACATCTGATTTTAATTCCAGGATTTCTTGTTGATGATGTTCAACTTGATGCTGTAGATTTTCATGCTGCTGGTGCTTGGATCTTGTGTTGTCTGCCATGGAAGATGGATCTGTTTGGATAGTGCTGTTTGGATATTGTTTGGTTTGGATAGTGTTTGGTGATTATTGGTTGTGTATAGTGCTGTTTGGATAGTGTTTGGCCGTGAAAAAAATGTAATGAAGGTCAATGAGTATATGGTTCTGTATAAATGACTGCAGGCTGATCGTATATGTATGTACGGTGCTTGTAATGGCTGGGTAATGGAATGACTATGGAAATGAGTGGACTGTTTGGGTGAACTGGGTAGGATCGGTGTCTCTGATACCACTTGTAAGGATTCCCTTACTTTTTCCAGATTATATGATAAATGCTAGAACAGGATAGTAAGTAGATGATAGACTAGTTCTGAAATACCTCAAATCTTCATACGCCTTGGGGTATTCGAGATCCCCAATTCCTCCATAGAAAAGTATTTAGCTACAAGATAAAAGCTCCAGCATGAATACTGATTCATTCGGCATGGTACTTAACTGACTCAAAAGGAAAATACTAAAAGGTCCCTGCTAAACAGATTCTAAAATTACTACCCAAAGCACACCGTTTTATACTCAACGGAGCTTTATTACAATTGAACCCCTGCCTTTATTAAAGCTGCGTCGTTTCCCCTCTAAAATTCCAGCGTCGTCGATTAACCCACCTTTTGCTAAAGCCACATCGTTTAGTGTTCATATCTGAAACATAACTCAAATCCGAAACATCCCTTCACGTAATCTGCTCTCAAGTCTTCTTCCTCCCGAAACCAAAACCCCCATTTTCATATTCCAGATCTGCCCCATACACAGCAACCTAACACAAGAAGTACTACGGAAACCCATCTATTTGAGAGTTTTAGCTATTAGATTCTTCAGTTCCAATATAACTGACTAAAATAAGATGATCACCATCTCTTATAACGTCTATATCATCAATTTCAGCTCCATCTTTGCTAAGGACTTTACTTGGCGAGACACCGAATTTCTTAGCACCTATCTGAAGTAGCTCCTGAAAACTCCCTGGAAGTAGCATAAGCTTTCCAGCTACTTCTCCTTTTTCTGGGCAACTAATTGTCACTCTCGCAGGGTTATCTCCAGATTCTCCACGGTCCTTACCATTTCTCATCATGTTAACAGAGAATGGAAGGTCCTTCTCCCCATAGTGGGCAGAGGACATTTTATCGAATAGTGAGTTGTGGAACTTATTAGTCCTGCACCTTGGACAGGATTGGCTCCACGATCCATCTGTTGTACCTGTGAATGAGCCCTCCTGGGATGGACGGATTGCTGGCTCACTCATAAATCGCCCAAGGAAACGAGTGCCATTTTTCCACTCAGGAATCACAGCAATGGATTCAATTCTGGGTTCTTTAGCATATTGGAAAAGGATTTTAATGTCTTCATGTCCTTGTTGGTCAGCTATATCCCTTGGGGTCCAACCATAAGGGTCTGGCTTGTCAATATCAGCGCCTTGATGTAGAAGGAATTGGACTATTTCAATGTTGTCTTCACAAACTGCAACATGAAGAGCTGTGGTTCCATTGTTTTTAGGAAGTGTGACATCTCCTCCATAACGAATTATTTCCTTGAGCAATGCCAAGTTGTTTCGCTCAGCAACAGTGCATGCAAATTGACCAAGGTCTCCGTGGTGTAAATTTGCACCACTATCTAGTAGCACCTTGATCGCAGATTCATGACCAGCCAGCAATGCTTCCCATAGTGGCACATTCCCGTCAGAGTCTCCATACACGCAAAATTAAACTCATTATTTTTATACTTATTGAATCACTCAGCAGAGCAATCCATGCTAGATAACAACCTTAATTCCAAAAATTCAATGTAGTGAAAGGTAATTTAACATGGGGGCATATGTGATTATTTGACCTCAGACATGGATTGAAATTAAGGTGACCTCACGAAATGAAAAACCGTATCTGATACTGTACAAGTTCAAACATGGGGGCATGTCTAGGCATTCATCAACTAGTCACAGAATTTTATAAGGAGAGTCAACTGATATGAGCCACTAGTGATCATCTATTCTTAAAAAGGGAATATTCACATGTAGTTCTGCATTTTTAACTATTACAAGTCTGATTTCAATTTCGAGATAATTTATAACGTGTAGGATTCTAGCAATCATACCAACTTTTAAATCATTAGTGGAAGGAGTCTTCTGAATTATTTAGATTATCATGGTATGAAAGGTAAAGAAAACGACCTGCCTAAACCCTGGTTTGGATTTAAATAATGAACTCTAGCTATGTTGTTATCTACAATCAAAGGCATAGAGACTGCACGGGAATGCCTCTGGAAGTTGTATTTGAAGGTTTTTCTTTCAATTTGGGGGGTATGCCACAAATCATGTTTTGAAGAGTATGGAACAGCTAACGGTATAAGAGTACAAAAAATATTGCATATCACAACCAATAAATATACAAGACATAGTAATACCTGCCAACAGAAACCGGTAGTGCAAAACCTTTTGGCTCTTCACACAATCCACAAATTAATGGAAATAGAAATAACGAAAGATAACATCCATAAAAACACAAAAAATTACCAAAAAAGGAAAAATGGTGAAGCAATCCCCATGTAGATTTTCACAAATAAATATCCCCACAAATGTTACAACAAATCATTATCCACCAGTTTTTATACCAATAATAACTCTTTGTATACCAGGTGTTTGGTTTGGTAGATGTCACAAAAGCCCATGAATATAATCTGCGCTCTTTAATGGTATTATAATACTAAGGTTTAGCTGCCAATTAAATTCACACAAGCACTCCAAAAGTCAACATATCTCTGCATTATTTATCTAAAATATTAGGCAGGTTCTTTGGTTTGAAGCAACAGGTTTTTGGACTAAAATAATGCTCCCAAGGGGGCGACATTATAATAGCAGCTTCATTATTGGGATCGACTTTAGTAAGACATCAGTAGACATTCAAATGGTTGAGAAATATAAAGGACTTTTTAGAGAAATATTTGGATCCTTGGCTGAAAATGAAATACTGTGAGAGAAACTTCCAAAATTTGAAGAGGGAAACAGAAGGGAATTGAAAAAACACAACCTGAAGAAGTTTGTGAATGTAATCATAGGTAAAAGTTACAGCAGTCTCAGGTTTAGATCTACTAAAACGAAACCTTTTGAGAGAAGTACAGAGAAAAAAAAAATAGTGGAGTTAGAACATAGTGGAATTTTCATATAATCAATTCTGGAGCACTCAAAAACCACTTTTAAAAACATAAAGCGGGATGGTGCAAGGTTTAAAAAAGAGGACAAGCAAAAGGTAAAGTGATGATAATGACGTTTGCATAGTTAAGCACAATGGCCATGTTTATGGGCATGTTTCTGCTAGAAGGTACCTCTACTGTTAGGATCTGCACCATAATCAAGAAGCAGAAGCACACAATTCTCACTTCCTCTGGAAGCTGCTATATGCTGATTTTACAAGAAACAAGGACGACATTTGAAAAATAAAATATTAGCATTCTCATTTCAAGAAGAGAATAAAATAAGAAGTAGAAGCAAAGCACACACCAGAGCGGTCCTGCCATTGTTGTCCGATTCATTTGGATCGAGAGCCCGTTTCAACAACTGATGCAACAACAAGTCATCCCCCCTTAGAGCTGCAAAGCATAGACTAAGAGGTAGGTCCATTCTGCCACGAGCTAGCATGTTCTCAGTCTCCACCAGAACTTCCGACATTAATGGGTCATTAAGGTCTTTCAAACGCTGCCCACCAAGAAGAAAAGGCATGTAGAGCAGAATATGTTAATCTTTATTGTCAATATGATCAGAACTATTTCACATTGGGTAAGGCTACTGAGCCGCCCCAAATATACCGCTGGGCGTACCACCCAGTGTAAAATTTTTTTTTTTTTTTTTCATTTTTCATTTCATATTTTTTTAATCACTTTCTTAATCACTAAGTAAAAAAAAAAATACCAATACACTTAAAATCACTTCCTTAATCACTAAGTAAAAAAAAAATTTTTTTGCCCTGCGGTCAACCCCAGGCGGCACAGGGGCTTTATTCTTTCAACATTAGCTAAATGCTTGTATTCTATAATACCAACATATGCTGAATTTGATTGACGACTCGGAAAATGAAAGAGGTTTACACCAGCCAATTTAAAATTTCTACATATTTGTTAGAAAACACAGCAAGGGTACAGATTATTCCAATTAGGAAAAGGATTTCTGCATTGATGAAGGATTATAGCATTAATTTAAATCTACAGACCTGAAGCAGGTTATTCATGATTATGGTCCCATCTTCAACATTGGACTGAACAATATTTAAGAATGTGGAACGGTTCACTCGCAGTAGCTGGCTCAACCTTTTGGTCCGCACTGTAAATAGTTGTGGCCTGTAACAAAGTACTCCAATCTCTCCGCAGACATTACCAGTTTTTGCCTCTCCTACAACCTGCAACCATTTCCTATGTTTTCAGTACGCATATTGTATATCCTGGACATCATAACATATGTTTCAGCCTCAAAGGAATCCGTTTAAAGTTAAAGAAGATTTGGGAGATCAGATTTGCCTGTTCGACCCCATTTTTCTTGAACAATAGATCCTGTTATAATGCAAAACCAGAGGCCATCATTTTCTAAATTTAATGAAAAGATACTGCTGTAATTTATTGCTCAAAAATAGAGTAGCTCTATTCTGTTTTTATATGTAACTAGTCAGCTCTATTCAACTTCGTTAACATAGTAACATACATACATTCAATATTTTCATAAATAAATGTATTGGATTATTACCACTGCTCCATTGACAAGGATGTAGAAGTCTGTGGGTGCCTCATTCTGCAAGATCACATCTTCCTTTGGAGGAAAATACTCGGCTTTCATCTCTGATACCTTCAAAAGTTGGGAGGGAAAAATACCATGTAAGCATTTACCAAAATGAAGCAGGGGAAATTCAATTCACTTTAGAGAGAAGATTGGAAGTTAAACCAAGAGTTTAATGAATTACCAACTGAAAAAGCAAGTCGTTTGAAACCCCTTGAAACAGATACACCTTATCCACAAGAGAGTAGAGAAGATAATGAGAAATGCTTGAACGGATGGCTTTAGGAAGGGAATCAAGGGTCTCTTGCTGCTGGAGCCCCTCTGAGTCTGTTCTAAACTTCAAACATAAATGTGATAGCATCTGATCTTGCAAGCAAACTGGCAGCTGGTTCCTCTGGGCAAAACTAGAGGCTGATTGGATGGTATCTCTCTGGAGATTTATTAAAGAAAGAAAAGGAACGGTTATTTGAAAGGACTCAAGAAGCTAGCAAGTATTAGAACTAAAGTCCATGTCTGAAATTACATTTATGGCAGAGTATCAATTAATACAATTCACTCACAAATTTTCTGGTCCGACTGGTCCCATGGACAACCAAGTTTGTCATATTTCCAATCAAATATGCTGTCAATCCAAGGTTGAAAAGCATATAAACGATGTCAAAGGTCATCTCCCTTGTATTCACAGGGTCCAAACCACGATATCCAACAGTAGTTAGAGTATTGATAGACCAGCAGATCGTCGTCAAGTAGCGGGTCCACAAGCTCTGTTCAAGGAAATTATTCTTTAATGCTCCAATCCATGTTTTCTGAGGGTCATGATAACGTGCTGCCAGATAATAATAGAAACATCCAGCACAATGAACGGCAAAAAGGGTAACCTGTAAAAAATTTTGCAATCCTTATAAGATAGTGTGGTAGGAGAGAAACCTTTCTTTCGCCTATGTAGTCCCGGAGTTATAATAGACTTACGCAACAAGTAAGTTTTGCACATCGAACCCAAAAGTAATTGTAGTTCCTATCCTTTTCCAATCTGTAATGAGGACCATAAATCCCAAGTTAAAACAAACCAATTTTTCTACAGGAACCAAACTACAAATAAATCATTTTCATATTGTTTACAATAGTTGGAAGGACAATTAATAAGATGAAGATCCTCTTCACCTGGAAAATAGGGCACTAACTCTCCGGAGACGCCAAAGGCGAAGCATGTTGAATAAGCCATACGATCTGAAAGGTGAAGGAGCAATCTTCTGAGCAAGCTCCGAAGGGATTGTGGATATGACATCAAAGGCCAACCAGGAACGTGCATATTTCCATGCTATCTTCTTTGGATTATCAACGAGTAGGTAGGTTGTTCTATCAAGGTACGCTACAAAAAAGGTAATAATGATATCCAGAGCAAAGAATCCATTGACAACATTATCAGTAACGGAGAGTGGTCCCTGTGGTTTCCTAAGGAAGCCGAATTCAAACGGCGATACCCACGCAGTATAGATGACCAGAACAATGAGAAAAGTTTCCCATATCCTGCAACAACCAATTTAGCCTGAGCCTAGCTTACCGAAAAGTAATGTCATGACATATTTATGGATGTTTATGGATACTGTTTAGATGAATTCAGTATACAAGTGGAGTGAAGATGAGAGATCTTTACGCAAAAATGAATCTACTCTGTACGTGACATATTTTCCGAGTTTGAAACATTAGTTCTTTTAAATTGGGGTAATGAATCATCCTTTTTCTACACGATGCTCAATTAGTAAAATACACATTGGCATTACAAGAACAAGAAGGGGAGGAAAAGCAAAGACAAAAACTGACTCTACAAAAGCTAGAAACTGTTTTCCGTCATGAACAACCAGAAATCCAAAGCCTCCGAGTAGGTGCAGCTCTGGTCTAACGTGGTGACAATTCAAAGATAAAATACGAAATACGAATCACAATCAACAAGTGGATGTCTTACTATAAGAACACCCATCAAATATTCCAAACGCATGTGAAGACCGAAGAACTTTTCGTTTAGGAAAAAAGAACAAAAAATAAAAACAACACCAGAACAAAGCAACAGGAAAATCGTTTTTTGGTAGAAGCTATCCTTTTTGGCCTAAGTCAACCAAGTAGCTCAAGATTTTAGATGAACAATGTCAAACGGAGGAAGAAGCTTCGATTACAAAAAAACAAAAGGCTTTTTGCGTCCAAAATATTTACGTCGTTTGTAAAGTGGAATTCCAACTACAAACCGTAGAACTGAAAAACAGTATATACAAGAGAAAATCATTTAAGAAATCAAAACAAAGTTCAAAATTTTCAAGTAAATATTCCAGAACGACAAATACAAGATTCATTCTCAAAGAGATAGTTGAAGCAAAATTAAATGGCAATGGAGATTAAAAAAGGAAGAAGTAATTCTATCAGTTACAAACGAACCATCACAGGATTAAACTGCCTTTTCTAAATACCCCATTATTGAAGAATATATAAATAAGCCAACAGTAGCACTTCAACTTCAGTCAATACAGCCAGTATTAGATTATTCAATTTAAAAAGAAAAGAACAAAATAGGTAACCAGAAATTCAACAAATGCAGAATAAACCCAGAAACGCAAGAGTATCATTAACTGATTAATATAACAGCTAAAAAACAATAAAGCACATGACCCAAGAATCAAAAGAATGGAAGAAAGATAATGGAATGGAAAATGCTATCCCCACCGCTTGAGCATACCGCTTGCACTTCTCGCTTGATGTGGCATCTAAGTGGCTGACTTTAATGGTATAAAAAAAGGAGTAGTGCTAGGGACAACCGTCCCATAACCCCGTTGCGGCCTCGCAGCTTGCGTGGCAACTACCACGTCAGCCTATATAAAATATTTATAAAAAAAAAAAGTAGAAACAAAACGCAGGAGGGAAGGAAATTTGTCCATTTTGAAAAAACAAAGCAGAAACCACAAAATTAGTCTCCACAAAATAATGGAGCTTTGCTATTTATGTCTTTCTTGTTAGACTTTTGAATTTATGCTGGGTTAACATGTCTGCCACGGTGATAAATGCACGCCTTATGTGAGACCTATTTCTTTCTATAGAACCAGAGGAAAATACAGAAGGATTTAGTAGAAATAAAACGACGCCGTTTTCTTTCTTATGCCACATTACACGAGGCCGCGGCGGGGATATGGGGCGGTTGTCCATAGAGTTTTCCTAAAAGATGACTGCATCTTCGTCTTGACTTAAAGAAAAAACCGTCTCAATCACCGACTCTCTCTCTCTCTCTCCCCATTTTCTCGCTCCCTCTCTGTTCCACTCACTCCCTCTCATCCTCTCTCTCTAATGAAATTGGGTCTGTGGCAGTGGAGGATAACCAAAGCTTTGCTGGAGTCTCGCCGTGGTTTTTCATCAGCGGATTGAGATCACAGAGAGAGAGATCGAGGGAAAGACTAACGGGCGTCGATGAAGGCCACTTGCAGCGGTGGTATGGGACGTTGATGGATTGCGGAGCTCACGAAAATCGTAGCAGTGATGAAGATGCAGCCGACTATGCGGTCCTGAACAGCCCCCCCTCCCAACCCAAAAAATAAATAAATGAAAAAAGAAATTTTTAAAGTTCATTCTTGCACCTTATTTTCTGTACTTTCTGTGTTGCGAGTATGGTATATTGTTTGTATCTGAAAATTTACCCAAGATCTACAAGGTTGAACCTTCTTCCTTCTCTCCTCTGTTATTTGTGGATTGTGCATGGTCTGTTTGGCTGTGTAGAAAGTGGAGAAAATATGAATAATCGATAAAGCACAGCCATTACTGCATTACATGTGACAGCCAAGCACCTTCACAAATTGGGAGCTCTGCAAGGGGCTGGATCTGTCGGGGAGGGGATTGGGGGTAGTTTTCATTCAGGAGGGAAGAGTAAATCACGCAAAATCAAAAAAAAAAAAAAAAAAGCAACGTGGCTTTTCCACGTCAAGCGAGAACCGAAAACGGGAAGACACAGCGGTTGCTGTAGCATCACCCGCTAATGAAATATGCAAATTTAAACAAAACAAAACCAACCCAGAAACAAAAACGAAGAAAATGAATCATTTTGGAACCTGTAGTGGCGGTCATTTGGCGATATAATCAATCTCCTAAGCTTGACTCTGCGATTGCTTCTTGCTCCAAGGGACGGCAAAATCCCCGTAGAGAGACTGTAATGGCTCCCGTCCCTCGACAATTGTTCAATCTCTTCTCTACCGCACATTGAAACCCGAAAGACCCCTTTGTTCATCAAAGGCTCCATTATTGATACACAGCCAAAGAAGCAAACAGAAAAAGAACACTCTACTCTCGTTGCTTAAGCAAAGGCTCTGCTCTCTCTATCTCTTTCTTCTACATGTAAACACGCATCGGGAAGGATGCCATGAACAACGTTTCTTTGTTTGCTTCTCGTATTAAGAGTCGGGTCTAGTTTATATAATACACGCCCTAAGGTGTCTTCTCGCTCTGCAATTACCTTAAAACGCTGCTTCTATTCTGCTATTTTCCTTTGCCGCCGAGTCTCACACCTGTCTTTTTACCTTAAATGAACGCTGCATTTGTCATTACTATATACTCAAATGGTTCTTTGTTTGCACGTCGTTTCTTTGACTGCCATGAACACGGTTTGCTTCTCGTATATCGGACTACTTTTACAACACGGTTTGGATTGCGTGGCATTTCTTTATTGGAGCAAAGCGATGTCGGCAGGGACTGGCACACTGATAAGACCGAGATCCAAAAGTTCCGCCAGATTCGGTTTGGATTGCGTGGCATTTCTTTATTGGAGCAGATCGAGCGGTATCGAACGAACAAATAAGTTTGAGAAACTCTGACTTCTAATATTTCTTTAATGTTCAATCTCAATTTGAATACGATATTTTCATGTTTAAAGTCAACTAGAGATTGATTAAAAATTAAGCCGAGTGCTAGAATTGACTAACTTATCACTTTTTTATAAAAGAAAATGAGTTTAATAAATAAAAAATAACATATTAGAATATTTTACTCACATTATACAGTTAGATAAATATGTTTTCTTGCAGTCACAATATTTAACATAATAGAATTAAATGTCGATAAGACTATATGACTATTTGGCTGATCTTATACAACTCTTATCAATTATACTTAAATAAAATAACAATATTTTTATAATATTTTATACTTCTGCTCATAAAATAATGAATTATATATATATGTGTGTGTGTGTGTATATTTCTTAAGGGAGCCGATGCTTGAAAAATAAAATTTTAAAACTCATGAGTTTTAATTTCCACCATTTGTTGGGAAAGAATATACAAATATACGTATCAATGCTTAGTTATTAAAACAGGAAATGTCCTGTTAATGATAAACTGGAGGGAAGCCAAACCCTACTCGATTATTATTATTTTTTGTACTTAATGTAGTATATTTCTACATAATTTATACCCCAGAGACTAGAGGGTGGACTTTTTATTTTTTGGACAGAAAGTTTCCCTTTGACAATTGTATGTGTCCCAACCACTTATAGGCAATAAATTCATTTTTGGTCAACCTCGTGAAAATCAATATTTTAATTTAAACATTTGCTTTTAACGTCCTGACCTGTATCGATTGTATTTTATTTTATAATTTAATTTTCATAAAAATTATAAAATTATGATGTAGATCTTTCGTTCCACATTAATATTATAAAACACCATCTATTTTCGCTATTTTAATATTGATAATTTGCCAAAAAATGATATATAATTAAAGATGATATGTTATGAAATCAATTTGTAATTATTTCGTTCATGTACTAGTGAAAAGCAGTAGAGTTGACCATTATTTGGTGTATGATTATTATTTGGATTTCGATTCAGTTGTTGGTAGTAATGTTGGAGATTCGAGGAGCTGTCCAATAGGAAAATGCTGTACATGCATATAAATTCATCTTATTTTTGTTTTTAATTTATTATTATTGAAAATAGAGTCTGAATTAATAGTTTATCAACCGAATCAACACAATATAAATGAAGTTTTATTGTTACCAGATGTTTGAGACTACATACTCAGCAAGGGATTTTTTGGCAATTACACCTCAAATAATCTGATGGCCTCAACAGTATGAATGTAGAATTTTCATTGCGTGAATGAGAGTTATGCTATGAAATGAAATAAGTTATAATATAGAGAAATGTTTTAATCATAAAAAGATCATATAAAAGTAAACTCATTACTTTGACATGGTATGTTAAATTGTAAAGTTACTTTTATTGTGAAGTAGATCTGAACATATCATATGAAATTATGAGGACTGCTACGAATACAAAGAGATTATACAAAATAGACCCACAAACTGATGTGGTTTCATGAAATATATTAGATCTATTTTATAATAAAAGTAATTTTACAATATGACATATTACAATAAGGCACATCAGTTTGTGAGTTTACTTTTGTATAATCTCTTTATGATTAAAATATTTTCATATATATATTTGAAGTTTAATTATGGGTACTATGAAATTTGGTTTCTCTATTTTTACAGCAGCATTGCATGCCTGCAGCAACGTAACAAAGAGAATAGCTTAAACATTGCATGTTTTGGATTGCGGTAGGAAATATAGCTTATAACTTCAGAGCTTATAACTTATAACTTAAATAATAAGCTCTATACTTCAAAAGCTATTTAGTGTTTGATAAACATGTATCCAAAGTACTTTTAAAGTTAGTTATATTAATTTTTTTTTTTAAAATATACACTTATCTACAAGAGCTTTTCGATAAAAGTTTCAATTTGGTGTTTTTTAAAAAAGTAGACTTTTGTTATGAAACTTATGAATTCCTTAAAGGATACAACGATATATATAGGAGTACAAAGGAGACTATGCATTTGATGGCTAGTACTATGCATTTGACGGCTAGATGAAGGTGGTCATACAATTTATTTTACAACACTCCCCCTTTGGATGATCACATATAAAGAATATGGCTCGTTAAAACCTTGTCAAGGAAAAACCCAGTGGGAAAAAACCAATGACGAAAGAAAAAGAGTACAATATTCTTTATATCGCCAAATGTTTTAAGATTGCCTCATTAAAACCTTGCAAAGGAAAACCCAGTGGGATAAAACCTTAGCGAAGGAAAAAGAGTACAATCAGTACAAGTTTTCAAGACTTTACTCCCCCTAAAAAGTGCATGATAATAGGCCTTCAAGTTTCCGCATTCCAATGTTCTGCACAATCTTCAATTTCACATTTCTTCTCATGAATTGTAATGATCTTCTTGTGTGGATCTGATAGATAACTCGCATCTGTATATCCATCTAATTGTGGACTTGATTCAAATAATCACATATTCAGGGCTTCAATTGAACTGGAGATAAGGTACTTCAGGACCAAGAATTTCTCCATCATCTTCACAAGGACGAAATGGATTTTTCTACTCATCAAATTATCGAGCAACCATTGGAATACTCAGGAGATGAGTTTTTTCCATATAAAAGTGCTTCAAGACTTTATAGTGAAATTCACCATATTGATCCAAGATCATTTTAATATTGAATTCACTACTCTTCTGGAGTTGTGCTCTTCTGGAGTTCTTGTAAATAACACAGTTAGTGAAGAATTCATCAATATTAAACAGCCAACCTCATTTTTCAACAAAAACGGTGTCCAGCTTTTTAGATCAGACAAACACCGCAAGCTTTTTCAGCTTTTCTGTAACTATCAGGCGCCGCAGAGCTATGATGCTACATCTTCTTGTCTCTTGTAAAGAGATGCTTCACGAGATATGCCGTGAAGCAATAGAGGTGTTTAGTCATAATTTTCTCTATAAAAGAGATATTCAGCTCATCTTCATTCGCATCTCATCTTCTTCACTTTTCTGTAATAATACTGCATTCTTACTCTGCAATCTCTTTCTGCATTCTTATTCTACAATAGCTCAGCAATCTTCTCATGGCTAATATATAAGGTATTATGCACCTCGTTCATCAGCTGTTCCTGCTTCTACCACAGGTGCTATAATACAATACAATAATGATCTGACTAATAAGTCAGATGTTGAAGCTATCTACGAGCTTGTGAATCTCGGTACCCATTACTCATCAACTATTTATGCATTTTCTCAGCGACTACAATCCAAACCTTATGATTTGGACAAACTCAATGAGAAAATTTCTATCATTCAGCGACTTCTTTTAGGAGTCTAACATGAAGATAGAATCATTAAAGCAAGAGAATAGGAAATTAAAATACTTACTTAAGTCTTCTTTTAGATTGCCTACTCCTTTAGACAGAGATGTCATGCAAATTTTAGAGGAGCAAGATCGTTTAAAGAATGAGGCGAAGAGCCTCAAATTTCTGTAATTTTGTTTCGAGATAATAAAATAATATCTCACAAATATTCATATTGTGTATCTATATTCTGGTAGATATTCTGTGTGCTCCATTTTATTTCTCATTTAACAATGCACATTTATCTCCCCCTTGAAACCGAAAGGGTTTCTGATTTATATTTCAAATATGTGCAGTTCTTCTGATCTCTTCAGAAGTTCCAACAAGATTTAAATCATCAACCGCAAAAATAACAGATCCGGAATCTCTTAATAAAAACACATGGGTATATTGGATTATTTGTCAAATCCTTCTTTCAATAAATATTCGCTAATGCGTTTATACCACATACGTCCGGATTGTTTTCTCGATGTACTCAGATAAGAAGTTTCAAGCATTTTATATCCTTCAGAGATTTTCATATATATTTCTGGAAGTATTCAGATTAGAAGTTTCAGGCATTTTATATCCTTCAGGGATTTTCATATATATGTCATGGTCTAATGACCCATATAAA
Source organism: Carya cathayensis (assembly GCA_011037825.1). NCBI lineage: Eukaryota > Viridiplantae > Streptophyta > Magnoliopsida > Fagales > Juglandaceae > Carya > Carya cathayensis. The sequence continues at coordinate 229,735 of QGSO01000196.1, forward strand.
TATGCAGTGACCACATCCATTAACTGCATATCCAATCTTTTTGTAACTACCAAGTTTAATTAAAAATCTGAATGTGATTGCATCCATAATAGGAGAGTATGTTTCCTCATAATCAATCCCTGATTTCTGCAGTTTTCATGAGCTCTTCTGGAGCCTCAATGACATTTAAATTATCTATATAAACTGCAATAAAAGATAATATAAATACAGAAAATATATGGAAAATAATATGTTCCACATGCGTTTAGCTTGCATTAGATCATATAAGGATTTTAAGACTTGATAGAATATGTACTTCAGAACTATATGCTTCATGCATACCCAAACTCTTGGTAACTATCAAGTTAATACAAATCTCAATATGATCTCTTTAACTTCAAAAACATATCAATATTATTTTTGCGGGAAATATATTCGTAATTTATAAATCACATTTTCATTTCCTTTATACAAATACTCACTGATATTCAACAAGCATCACCTCATAGGTGTTTGGATTACAAGTCCATATGCATCACTTTTTACTAGTGATATCAATTCTGCAAGAATTGTTTCTTTCAAATTTGGCCAATATTTTATGTCGGTATTCTTCGACGGTTCTTGATTCACTTTCTCCATTACTTCTGGTAATGTCAATTGCCATCTCATATGGAAATACGTTGTCGACAACGGTTTTATTTCTCTCCATAATTTCTCAATTACTCATGAAATGTAATATCGAGATCTCGTTATTTTCAGGTATCTGTCCCTCTTCAAGAGAAGACATTTCATGAAAACCTCTTCAGGAGGTACTCTTCAGGAGTATTATACTCTTCAAGAGTTTTCATTAAGAGAGAATTTTGTATAGAAAGTTTAGATGGATCTTATTGCTTGTTTTGTGGGTACGGCCTCTTCAGGAGCACCGATTTCTTTTCTTTGTGCTTTTTTCTTTCGAGATGCTTTATCATTTGTATCAATAGGTCTCACATGCTTTCAGACATGTCTTATATTCATTAGACTGCTAACTTTCTCAATTGTCCTACGGGGACTTCAATCCTCACTGGGATTTTAGCAGCTAGAATATGAGACCTTTTATCTTATTGCATTCATAAATTAATTATCATATGAACTTCCAGTTCACCTATGATAATCATGATAACGTCGAATTATTTCATTTTATTTGTTTCTAACGAATTTTTCTTTCCCCTCATAGTGGGAAGACTTTATAGTAAAAGAATCTTCTGGTTCTTTTATGGACGTCCATATGAAAATCATTCGACTTATCGTAATTGATTTTGGATGATCAAGATAATCATGAAAAGATACAAATATTTTGAATCGTATCACTTTTGATGCATCATAATATTTGATTCAATAATTGTATAATATCATCTCAAAGAGAAAGCTGATAGTTTTTCCAATACGAGCTTCTGGCCCGAAATCATTGAAGTACTATAAAGATATTCATTACCACGTCCAATCTCTTGGTCTCTTTGAAAACAATTCATCATTCTCTTCTGGGAATGATATAAATCCAATTTCATTCATTTCAGGGAATGATGTGGAACTAGGAGGACGTGGCTCATGATTTCTTAGCAAAATCTCATTATTTTGCTTAGCCACTAGAAAACCAGATATAAATTTAGAATATATTATGAAATTTTGCACTCAATATTGCTACTTCAGGAGCACATTCGAGGCATTCATTTTAAACATATATTCTTTAGTGGTTTTTCTCAACACACTTTCAATTATACAACTTTAGGTGCATTAATCATAATGAGCTTTTTGTACACGTATCACTCATTTAAACTATCTCATAGAATCAATAGATCTTTTATTATGAGATACTCAATAAAATTATTGATTTAGAACAATCCTTCAGGGATGTTCAATTTTTATTCCAAGATGAATCTTATCATCGATTTAGAACAATCCTTCAGGGATGTTCAATTTCTATTCCAAGATGAATCTTATCATCAATAATTCATAACAAGTATATAAATAAATGAAACTTGTATATAAATTGAATGAGAATAAACATAGAATTTAATCAAGTAATAATAATGAATATAATTTTAATATTCATCTTGGGGATTGCAAATAATATATTAAAAGACTTACTTGAAGTACAAGACCACTAACTTCAGAATCAACAAAACTAACTTTAGAATCAACAGAAGCTCATGCTGCATATAATCCTGGTCACTATAGGTGAGGACCATTTCTTTGCAATAATTTTCAAGATTGTTGGAACAGTTATTACAAGAATCACATGCTCCAATTATGTAACCCACGCCAACCTTATTTATTTATTTTTTATTACAAAAATCACATGGCGTCTAGAAGGTGGGGCTGCCTACCTCACCTTTGTCTTCATTCAAACATGCTGCACAATTTCTTCAGCAAAGACGGTCACCTCCCTTAAAAGTCAAGAAAGGCTGTTGTAAGGCCCATATGTTGCAACCCTCGCGCTTAGCCAAAAACAAATGAAGGGTTATTCCAAGATAAAAATCATAGATCACACCTAGAAATTCAGATCCATGGAGTTTTCGAATGTTTCAATATCATTTCCTCATGATCAAATGTCCTTAAAACCCACCATAAACATGACTAACTCATCTGAACCAAAGAAAGCAATTAGATCAGAAAAGACATGACCAACAAACAAAAGTGTTTACCATAAAACCAAGATCTGGACAAAGAAAATATTTTTATCAACTTTTCTTCATAGAAACGTAACCCTCAAGAAAACAAAGTGAAAACAACTCCACAACGATCCTCGAACGGCGACCTCTAAGACCCTGCAACTCTACTACAGATTTTTTTATTTTATTTTATTTTATTTTATTATTATTATTTTTTCTTTCATCCGGTTTGAGAGTTTGGTTTTAGAGCAGAAATATTGAATGGCTTTGGTCTAGGCGTTTCAGAGAGAGAGAGAGAGAAGAAGTAGAAAACTTTCCTCTTCGGGTCAACTCAGGCGAGTTGGACATCTCCATGACTGGATCTCCCCGCCTGGCCGCACCATCGTCGACTCCTTCACGTTGATGATCATTTGTTTTCGTTTTTTGTTTTGGTCCGTTGCTACTTGCTAAGCTGCGCCGGTTCTTGTCTGACCCAGTACGAGGAGTGTAGGTCCTACGTACGTACGTACCCACGAATCACTGTTGGCTCCGATGAAGCTTGCCTTCATAGGCTCCGTTGGGTGCTGTTGTTTGGTTGAGCCATAGCATGGTGGCCCATGTGCGTGGGGGCTGTTGTTTGGATTAATTGCAAGGTTTTTGGTGAGAAAAATATTTTCTGGGGCAAACGCAATTCACCTGCTCAGCAAGCTTATCGACCTCAGATTCAGAGAATTGAGAGAAAAGAAAAAGTTGAGAGTTGAAGAAGATGAGGCGGCTGCTGATAAGGCTGGAAGTTTTTAGAATAGGGAGAGAGCAAATTCGTGCTGATAACGTGTTATGAAACTTATGAATTCCTTAAAGGATACAACGATATATATAGGAGTACAAATGAGACTATGCATTTGACGGCTAGACGAAGGTGGTCATACAATTTATTTTATAACAACTTTCAGCTTTTTTAAGTGATTAAAGTACTTTTTATAAATTTACCAAACATATCATTTTTTCTTTAAAAGAGTTTTTAAATAATTAAAAATACTTTTTAAAATTTCAAACTCAACTCCAAACAGGCTCTAAGATGAGTGGAACATGAATGAGCCCAACGCGTGGGCCATGGCCAGCTGTAGGGGAGAACAGTGATGGACTCACGGGGGGCTGCTTTCTGGGCAGGAAAGTAACCGGACGCGGACGCGGACGCGGTGTTCAAAGTTGCCCAACTCCCCTTGCACACGACAAAGAACAGAACAGGGCCGGCTTTTTAGTTTACCTTTGACAACTGTATGTGTCCCAAGTTCCAACCGCTTGTAGGCAATAAATTCATTTTGGAAAATGATGGGATGCCGCCTGAGGTTGACCGCTCAGGTTGACCGCTAGCCAAAAAAATATTTTTTTTTTTTTTTTACTTAGTGATTAAGGAAGTGATTTTAAGTGTATTGGTGTATTTTTTTTTTTTACTTAATGATTAAGAAAGTGATTAAAAAAATGTGAAATGAAAAATAAAAAATAAAAAAAAAATAATTTTGCACTGGGCAGCACGCCCAGCGGTCAAACCCAGGCGGCACCCTAGTGCCGTCCATTCATTTTTGGTCAACCTCATGAAAATCAATATTTTAATTTGAATATTTGCTTTTAACCTTCTGACCTGTATCGATTGCATTTTATTTTATAATTTAATTTTCATAAAAATTATAAAATTATGATGTAGATCTTTCGTTCCACATTAATATTATAAAACACCATCTATTTTCGCTATTTTAATATTGATAATTTGCCCAAAAATGATATATAATTAAAGATGATATGTTATGATATAAGTGGGAGGTATAGAATATACGTACTTTTCCTTTTTGGGATGTAAAATACTCTAAAGAAAATTAAAATGAGGAATATTTGCACCCTGAGATTATTTGTCAGTTCATATTAATTCAAACGCCAATTGGGAGTGGCAGCAATGACATCGGGGATCATGAGGGGAAGGGCACGGGGGAGGAGGGGAGGGGGGAAAATGAAAAAAACTGATGTGGCACATTCCATCCCAATTTGTGGTATCCCTTTCTATCTTTAGTAACCCTAAAATATTAATAAATTGAAAGGACTTGAATTTTATCCATTTAGTATACACTTGTCTCTAATAATTAAACATAAAATATCATCTTCAATAATTAAAAACCATTGAAACCTAGCAATTTTTTTAGCTTTTTATTGCCATCTCTACACTTTCTTTCGATTTCTCACAACACTTATACTTTCTCTTCCCCTTCTTATCCTCCTCCTCCGTTGTCTTCCTCGCCTTCATTGTGATAGGCAGTAGCCAAACAAGATAGGTAGTTTGGTGTGAAAACATGGGATTTAATCAAATATGTGGACTGGAGAAAAGGAGGAAGCACGTACGAGATCGAGCTTTGGTAAAGAACGGCTTCCCTGAATTTGAAAGAAAAGAACAATTAAGCAATGTGCATCCTTGTCTCCTATCCTTTTTTTTCCTTCAAAATAGGAGATCGATCTCTTAAGAAATGCATGCCTTGCATATAAGCTCTAATTATATAATGTGTGTGCCATATCCCACAAGCACCGACATCTTTAATTTACATGTACTCTTGTGTAATTTAGTGGGTTACATATATTAATTATGTTATTTTTGTTATAAGTTGATTAGATAATGTTGCCATTTTATTCTCATTTAGTGTCTCAAACTGATTGATTAGGAACAATTCATAACAGAAAGTTTGATTAAGGAATTATTTTTTGTGACGGAAGAAGTCGCTGCTAATTGAATGGATACATATTGCAATGAATATATTCGTTGGTATTGTAATTAAGATCGTTGGGAACTAAGTTTACATACCTAAGCACTGCAATGAAAATATTTCATTTTAATTATAACTATTTGCAAATATATAAGTCCGATCGTTGCAAAAAGAGTATTATTAACAAGGAAAATAATTTTCGTTGCAAAAACTCTTTTATGTTGTAATTAATGTTTTTAATAACAATTGTAAGATTGTGTGTGTTTGAAATTAGCACTACATTACAGTTTCTAATGAACTATAGTTTTTTTATTTTTTATTTTTAAAGTAAAGGATGAGACTTTATATTATAAATATATGATTAAATTATTTAACACTTATTACTGTAGTTTTGAATTTTAAAATTAACACATTATATATTTATTCTGGGAATAAAAAACATACAACATATACATTCATCAACTATAATGGTTAATTCCCCTTCTTTATCAAGCCATTGACGTCTCTCTCTCTAGAGAACAAAGCCGATAATCCTCCCCAGAGGGACAGCCCACCTCCCTCCCATCCCTCCATTTAGTTTCTATTAATAAGACTGGGGGTGGTTGTTCTATCGGTGGCTTTAGGCATTTTTTTGGTGTATTCTCTCTCGCAGTTTTTGTTCTATGTTTGGTGTTCGTTCTGGCCTCCGAAACTAGGTATCGGCATGCGTTCGTGAGCTCTGTTCTCATCTTGAAAAGCAGAGGTTTTGTTCACGTCCGAGCTGGTTGAGATAGGTGGTTCATGACCGTAGCCTACTACCAGCCACTCATAAGCATTTTACCAGTCAATCCGTAGCCGCTTGCGAGTGGACCGTGAAGATCTCAAACCGAAGTATGTTGCGCCGGACTATTTTATGGACGATTTCCGAAGCATGCTAAGCACGTTTGCCAGACTGGGTTAAGACAGGGAAAGAGACGGAGGCATGAGGGCGAGGGCCGGGGTGAACCTTCAGTGATCTTGTGATGCGGCCTTTCTCGTTCGCTGGTGCTGAGGCCTTTCTCGTACGCTGGTGCAGGGGACTCGGCGGGGGAAGATGCAGGGGAAGGATAGAGGAGATAAGGGTGGCGGTGGCAGATTTCCTTTTGGAAACCCTAACGGGTTTGGGCCCCCACAAGCTCTCAGCTGGGCTTTGTCTCAGGCTGGGCCTTCTGATTTCACAGCCCATTAGCCAGTTTTTTTGTTTTATTAGTTTAGTTTTGTTTTTAATAATAAAAAAAAAATAGTCTTGTGTCCCACTCCTCTTTTAGAGGTAGAATGTGGGTGTTAGTCCTACTTCTCATTTGGAGGAGGTAGGTGTTTGGTACTCCTTCTCCTTGGGAGGATGGTGTGTGTTTGTACCTCTCTTCTTTGGAAGAAAGGTCGTTTAGTTCTGTTTGTCAGAGCGCTTTCTCTTTTGATTGCAGTCAGAAGAGAAGGTGTAGAAGTTTAGACAATGTCCGTCACAGAGAAATTTGTTGACGGGGAAGCTCCTGAGCAGTTGCGTTAGTTGACTTATAGTCTAGTTCTCCTGTATTGATAAGTCACAGTTGTAACTTCATTTATGTTTGAATGCTATGAAGCATATTCCCATAAAAAAAAAAAAAAACTATAATGGTTAATTAAGAGTAATAATAGTAGGTTGGTTAGTATAATTATAAATTTTCATAAGGAAATAAATTATAATTTCTTAATAATTTAAAATTATAATATGTCATTATTACTATTTTATTTATCTAAGTGTGAAAATGTTAAATAAGTTAATGTTTTCCAGTGTTATTATTTCTTATAGTGTCTTTGAAAAATTAAATTATATTAATTAATGACACTTTTTTCCTAACAGACATTATATATTTTTTAATTTTGATTATTTTACATGTGAATTGTTAGAACTTGGGAATTAATAAAAAGGTGCTTCTGTTTTAATAATATTATAAAAAAGATTATGAAAACTTTTGAAGTAAATTAAGATGATCTGGTTTACATTCTTAAACTAATTAAGAGCTAAACTGCCTTAATTTGGAGTAACACAAAGATTAAATCATTATTTATAGTACTGAATAATATGGTCTAGAATGTGTTAATATATATTAGAACATTTTTTATTTTTTCCTTCTCTGAAAATTTATATAATGTTGGAATTTTTTTTTTTTTACATATTTATGAATAAATGTTTAATAATTACTAACAAATTATCTTCTCATGATAAAGAAGATAAAATTAAAATAAAAAAATTTTTCACTAATCTGTCAGTGTAATCCGTAATTTAAAAACGTTTTCTCATGTAACCATATGAATTCACCCCATCTTTTTTTTATATATATAGAAACCTAACAAGATTATCATTAACATTAATTTTAATTATCAAATTGTAATAAACATATTTTATATATATTAATTTTATTTAAATATGTTCTTGATACTTTTGATATATTATATAACTAAATAAAACACTGACTCATGTGAATCTATCTATTATTTCTGTTAACTTCATATTAGGTTTAAATCTATGACTTGTTTTAATTTTGTTTAAAAAAATTTCCTCACTTTCATTTCTCTATCAATTTTACTTTTTATATATTTGTAACTAATGCACGTGTCCCTTACTGGTATCATGTATATGTGTATATATATGAAAGAGGAGTTGTCTCTATTCCGAGATGGAATTTTATCAGGCGTGACTGATGATTGATAGTGAGTTATCAAGTTCTTATAACGTGTCCTAATTAGCTGGTGGATTGAAATACTTGGTCAACCATGGGGCGCATATACTTTCGCTCGGTTGAACTGACGTGTAATGGTGATGTTACCCATGACACCATGCATATTGTGCATCCTCGGTTGAAAATTTCTCTTTCTGCTGGTTTGTTTTTTTAAGATTATCTTTTGAATGGTAAGTTAAATTGAGTTGAATTTAATTTTTTATTAATAGTAATGAGTTTAGATGATAAAGTGAGTTTTATAGAATATATTTAAGATGACTTTAAATATATTTAGATATTAAAATGAATTTAATACTATTTATGATAAGTTAAAGAATGTTATATATCTCCCATATAAAAAAATATTAAATTGAAAAAAGTTATAGGTCTTACGTGTAAAGAGGTTTTGAATTGATATGAATTTAGTAATTTGAGAGTTATGTATTTAGATATTAAACTCAGTTTAAAATTAAACTGAACTAAGTTCATTTCAATGCATTAGAGTTGTTGGTAGTAATGTTGGAGATTCGAAGAGCTTTCCAATAAGAAAATGCTGTATATGCATATAAATTCATCTTATTTTTGTTTTTAATTTATTATTATTAAAAATAGAGTCTGAGTTAATAGTTTATCAACCGCATCAACACAATATAAATGAAGTTTTATTATTTCCAGATGTTTGAGACTACAGGCTCAGCGAGGGATTTTTGACAATTACACCTCAAATAATCTGATAGCCTCAACAGTATGAATGTAGAATTTTCATGCGTGAATGAGAATTATGCTACGAAATGAAATAAGTTATAACATAAAGAAATGTTTTAACCATAAAAAGATCATATAAAAGTAAATTCATCAGTTTGACGTGGTATGTTAAATTGTAAAGTTATTTTTATTATAAAATATATCTGAACATATCATATGAAATCATGAGAACTACTACGAATACAAATAGATTATACAAAATAAACCTACAAACTGATATAGTTTTATAAAATACATTTAATCTATTTTATAATAAAAGTAACTTTATAATCTGATGTATCACATCAATCCACATTAATTTGTAAATTTTATTTTATATAATTACTTTTTTGACTAAAATATTTTCTTATTTATATATATTTGAAGTTTAATTATGGGTACCATGAAATTTGGTTTCTCTATTTTAACAGCTGCATTGCATGCCTGCAGCAACGTAACAAGGAGAGAATAAGACGAGTGGAACATGAATGAGCCCAACGCGTGGGCCATGGCCAGCTGTAGGGGAGAACAGTGATGGACTCACGTGGGGCTGCTTTCTGGGCAGGAAGTAACCGGACGTGGACATGGACGCGGTGCCTGTTCAAAGTTGCCCAACTTCCCTTGCACACGACAAAGAACAGAACAGGGCCGGCTTTCACGAAACTTATAATTCATACGTGTCGTTTATGTAAAATTCTCCGAGTGACACCTTCATATATAATATACCTCCAAAACAAAAACAAGGCCACCTTGCTTTCTCCACATATACCACGTGCCTGTAATAAGAATTTTTTCCTCCCCAATCCAAACTTTCATTTGGCATCAAATATTGACCGTGAAATGCCCGTAAAATCCTCCGAGTCGCCCCGCCCAACTCAACTGCTTCTCCTCTTTAAGATGTGGCTCCTAGATTGATCGTTGATCTTCGTGTGCGCCACACGTGTTCCTGCATATCTCTATAATCCCGAGCATCCCAGCCCCAATCCACCACAAGGGGAATCAGAAGCAAGTGGGAAAAAGGAAATGAGGGGACAAAAAGAAATAGATGCTTGAGAAAAGCAAGAAAAATGAGAGGACATGACGGGGCGGAACTAGAATTTGGGAGATCTGCACAGTGTGTCAATGAAGTGGAAATAGAACCCCATTTGTTGCAATGGATTATTTGGAAAGGAAAAATAGTAAATCTTACTTATTATATGAATATACGATAGTTATGAATTTATTTTTATATAAACAGTCTGTGAAGGAAGCACTTCTAATTGATACCATTTTCACAACTACCATATTGACTTAGAAGGTTATAAAATGTTGCCAACTTTATTTGTGGTACCTAATCATTTTACCTTTATATTAAAAGTATTTTAATTTTTTCTAATAGCAAATGTTCATATTGGCTTAGAGTGGCCACCACTCCAATTGGCTTAGTTTATTTTTACAGATGAAATGAGATGAGATTAAAGTTAAAAATTAAATAAAATATTATTAGAATATATTATTTTTAATATTATTTTGTTTTGAGATTTGAAAAAATTAATTTTTTTTTTTGGTGAAAATTTTAAAAAAATTATAATGAGACTTAAAGTCTTGCTCAAAATTGATATTGCACTCACTCAAAATCAATCGGATAATAAAAAGGTCAATATTATTCTACAAATACATTATAAGAGCATAAGCAAATGATAAAAATTAATTAAACAAAAATTAACTTTTTGTTATAAGATTGAACATTGTAAAGTCTATATAATATCGATAGAAGAATAATGCTACTCATTATTTCATGATGTCGTATTAGATGATTAAATACTATTTATTATATTTCACTTGTGAGCCTATAATTTAATGTCATATCATAAAATGATGAGATTATAATAAGAAAATAGATGATGAATATATTTTTTCTAGATAGAAATAGGCATGTGAGTGAGATTTGTTGCCTTCACTCCTGATTGTTAACTTGATGCCTATTAATTGTAGTATATATGTACTTACTAACACAACTTATCCAAATAAGCTAGCTAGTGGAAGACTTTAAAAGAAAAGTGTCAATAATTAGGGAAAATAAGGTTATAAACCAAATAGCTTGTAAAAATAGGCCAAGGTATTTTATTGTCTTTTAAGAGATGTGAAAAAAGAAATCAATGTGAGAATGTGAAATTTTTAATCACAAAAAAATAGGTGCAAGTATGAAAGAAGAAACCTAGACAACTAAATATTAAGTGTGATTTTTATAAATGGTTTTTTTTAGGGTGAGTGGGGGATCCCCCAACATAGATCCGCCCTTGAGGACAGGGACAAACATGCAAAAAAAGGAAAAACGGTCGAAGTGATGTAAAGCTAATTCTTTTTGGCCAATTACTATTACAGGTGCTTAATAAAAGGGATAGGAGATTAGATAGTTAGGGACTTTGAGGTAATTAAAAGTGAGAGCTTCTTCAACTTTTAAATGAAAGCTTCAATTTTATTAATTTTTTTTCTAGACAGCAAGGGTCGCTGATCCATTTGTATAGTAAATTACGAGAGATTATGAGAGACTGTAAAATATACTATTTATAATATATTTGTCCTCCAAACGACTCGTAGACATAGGTTGTGTGCCGAACAACATAAATATGTGTGTCTCATTCTCTATTTATATTTGCTATATGTATTTTCTATTTACTGAAATGACAGTAAGATGGTTCTGATTTCCGTAATCTCTTTATGTTACGAGTTTCCTTCAAGACCGAAACCACAACATTCAATTTTAGAATAATCACAAAACTACACCAGCAGCAGCAGCAACACCACTACATGTGGGGGGGGGGGGGGGGGGGGGGGGGAGATGTTGATGCCCCACATCCCGTCGCAATTCATCCGTTTATTGACTGTTGCAACTTAAGAGCCAGAAAGTTATAAAAGATGTAAAACTAGTGTATGATTTTTTTTTTTTTTTTTGGGTATCAACCCTAATTAATAATGCAAATTGGCGGAGTCTTTGACACATATAAATCAATGGCACGATGTTACGGTTAATGCCATGTTTAGGCAACGAGATAAGATGAGAAATTCTCAAAACGTCTTATAATTTTTTAACTAAATATTATTTAAATATAAAATATTTTTTTAATTTTAAATCTTTAACTTTCGTATAATTATTATTTAATCAAGACAACTTTTACAAACTTTAAAATAAAATACAAAAATTAATATAACACTTTTAAATTTCAATATAAAAATTATATTCAAATAATGAAAAGACTGATTTTGAATTTACATAACTAAATATTATATTTTTGAACTCTAATATTAAAGAATGAGTAATTCTACATACAGTCGTGCAGTGTGCAAATACCGCGTAATCATTTTGAAAAAGAGTGGGGTCCACTATTAAAAAGTTAGTTTTTTTTTCATGTGGGTCACGTATTAATTCATTTTTTTCAAAAAGACTGCGTAGCGCTTGCACAACCACGACTGCAAATATCATTTTTCTTAAAAAATTTTACTATATATTATGCCTTTTTTTTATCATAGTACTATATGTTATACTTATAGTTGATATTATGCCTTTTTCTAGATTCAAGAATAAACTGAAATCATAACTACGCATTAATATATACATCAATTTAATGTAATTGATTAAAAAATAAATTTTATTAAAAATAATATTAATTTAAATTTTAAATATAAAAAAATTAATATTAATATATAGATTAATATTCTTAACAAAACTCGAACGGAAAAGTAAGACGAGAATGCAATATTTTTCTCCCCTAAATGACAAATTCCTGCCATCGGTCGGTGAGGAATTATATCTGAAAGCCGGCAAGATGCCGTTGCGGGACCCCTGAAACCTCAAAGAAGGTGCAAAAGTGACCGGAATAGCCGGTAAAAAGGTCATTAAGAAAGCGAAAGGAAACCCACAAGCCTCTCATATCAAACCGCCACGTGGCCGATCTTATCCGTTTCCCATCCCTCCACGCCGGCTCCATCCTTTAAAAATAGTAAACCCCCAACTATTAAGCCACCATCTCTCCCATCTTCTTTTCCATTGTCGCTGTCAAAAAAAGCTCTCTCTCACACACACTTCTCTCTTTCTCTGAAAATCTTAAGCTTTATCACTCCGAACCCGTTCTATATGGCTGCGAATCTCATCCCCTTCCGACCATCCGGGATCCGAGCTTGTGCGATGTCGGACCCTCGGAATCCCGATCTGAACCGTCCAACAAGCGCCTCGTCGCCCAACTGGTGGACCCCGATCTTCGGATGGTCCGCTGAACCCGACTACATCGACTCCGGGAGCAACAAGCAGATCCACAAAGGCTCCGAGAAATCGGACCAGGATCTCGACCCGAAGTCTTCCCGAACCAGGTTCGCCCCGGGTTCCTTCACGGAGGAGAAGGCGAGACAGCTCCGGATGATGACGATGGAGACGGAGTCGTTTCACGACGTCATGTACCACTCCGCCATCGCCTCCCGCCTAGCCTCGGATTTCAAGAAACGCTCCGATCTGTGACCCGCGGCGAGCTAAGGACATATTTGGAGATCCCTAGTTTCGGAATTTTATATGTATCTTTTTCTAAATTTCTATTTAACCTTTTTCTTGCAATATTTAAGATAAGGAAAAGTGGAAAATGTTAATAGTAGGTGATGTAATTACGTAGTTAATGCTGTTAATTAATTGCGTGATGGAGACGACGATGTAGAATTTATGGATAAAGATATATGTAATGGTGTTTTCAGAGCTTGCTTTCTTTTTGTCAAAGATGATTCAACGTAGAGCAGATTAGCAGCTAACAATTGGATCCCTCTCTCTGAAATGTCATATAGGCATGAGATCGTACTCGTAGTCCCGTGTACATGGCTTTATGCTAATTCGACTTCATCCTGCAACTATTTCCAAGTTGTAATCAAGAATAGCATCCAAAGACGAATGTGCTTCATGTGTCATTTTAATTCCACAAAACCTTGATGAAAGATGAATATTATAACTTTTGATAATTTGAGTAATTTAGGATATAAAATGAAGAATGTTTGTTTGATTAGGTTGGGAAATTACTCAATCCTAAATTCAAAGCAATGGTGGTTAAAGAGTTGGAAATAAAAAATTGCATAATCATTCTTTGTTGGAGTCTTATGGAGAAAAGAAAGAAGAACGTCGACTTCGGTCAACAGTTAGGAAAGTAAATAATAAACTACAAACCTTCAATAATAGAGATGTCCCAAACCCTAATGCACAAATTTTAAGTAATTATTTTGTAAAAAAAGTACACTCTAAAAAAAAAATCACACTTTCTTTATTATAAGTCCACTTTTTATAAAATTTTCTTATAAAAGACCGTGCGAGGCTTAAATACTTAAAATTTATATATATATATATAATTATTCTACGGTATTAAATAGTAAAAATATTTCATCTCATTTCATAATTAAAATTTTTTTAAATTTTTATACAAAATAAAATAAATAATTAAACATTTTCAATTACTAAAATAATAATAATATTATTAAAAATTAATATTCTAATAATATTTTATTTAATTTTTAATTAAAATTATCTTACCTCGTCCTTCTGTTATAATTGATTGCATTTTACTGTTCCTTTTTTTATTCATAGACATATTAATCCTCAATTATCATAATGCTTGGCAGACAAGGAAGTTGAGAAAAGTGTTGGCTGTAAGTGGGACAGCAAAAGCGTACACTCTTGACCAGACTTTTCTTCCCCCTCTTGTTTCCTTATGGTCACCATCCTCATCCATGAATTTCGAGGAACTCTGCAAATTAGTCCATCTATAGCAATTTCCTGTTAAGACCTTCAACGGCATAGTATGTCATTGGTGAATAACATAGAAGTCAACAAATCAGAAGCCACCACCCGGTATTTTGCTTCCACCTCAATGTAACATACGAACCTAGAATAGGACCTTAGATTAATTAAATTAGGATCTATTTATTTTATTTAATCATTTTATCATTTACCTATATCTTTCTATCAGTTGTTTTTTTTTTTAATTGGGATAATAGACCAGATTAATTAGAGTTTTTAAAGCAGTTCCCCTTATCTCAGTCCATCTGTTATCAGATAAGTTTCAAATGTTTTTAAAAAGGATTCCTAGATTAGAGCCAACACTTCAAACTCAAACTTTATCCAATTTATCCTGAAGACTCACGGCATCTCTCTCTCCCTTATTTATAAAAATCCCACAAGACCTTCAGTTTTAAACATAAGAAAATCTAGTTGACACATAGAGAGACTTACTTGCGCAGCCCCCTCATTTTTCTAGCCACCGCCAACCATTTTCAATAAGTTTCTGGCAGGATTTCTCTCTCTCTCTCTCGCCTTGCATCCTTGTTTTTTTTCATCTGCTCTGCTCTCCCTGATATCACATGCTATCTTTAACTCTCATATGTTTTTCCAGCCTTTGGAGTTCTACAAATAAATTATGTGTTTAAGGCTTAATTTTCCAGTTGGTCAAACTGAAACATGAGGTCTCCTTTTATGGTTTATTTCCGCTTTTCCCAAAATATCCATGTTGTTTTGAGTTAATTCCAAAAATATGCCATGAGTTTTGTTATGTATGTATCACCAACTTGACTTTCAAATCTTATCTTTTAACTGTAGTAAGAAGTCTCTAGATTTCATTGATGGTGACATTCCTTTTGTGTCCATAAAACTTTGCTGTTGAATTTCCAAAAAGCCAATTATAGTTTCAGCCTTTTAAGGGTATATGACTTAATGGGCTTTAAAGGTGTTTTTATTTACATGGGCTTTGCTGTATGACTGGAGTTGATTTTAAACTTGGGCTGTGTTTGTTTTAAATTGAGTTTGATTCTAGTATATTTTAGAAATTATCTTAATAGTTAAGCAAGTTGTTTTCTTGTGGGCTTGATTATTTTAATGGGCTGGTTGTATTTACAGAAACTGGTCTAGTAACTTTAAATGGGTTTTTCTGTAATTGGAGTTGGGCTGAATGTTAAATCAGACCAAAGTTTTACTTAAATAAATATATTAGTCATAGACTTGTTTTTCTAGAAAACATTTAAGAGCTTTTAAGCATATTTTAGAGTATTCTTTTATATTGTTTCAACTTTATATTTTAGTTAATATTCCAATTGACCTTTAACTAATTTTTTATAAAATTATTAAGATATATGTTTTAAGTATTATGATATGAGTTTTAAATATTATTATTTTATGAAATCTTTGTATATTTGAATTAAATTATCCATTTGGTATTATTTTAAGTAATTAGATTGCTACGACAAGTTGTCTAGGAAGTTTAGTAACGTCTAGTGTCTCGTATAGTTCACGAGCTACGACATGAGTTTTCGGAAGCAGCGCTAAGAGGTAAATAGTATGATCATATAAATGTATGCATAATGTAAATATTATAATTGGGTATGATAATATGATATGGTTTTAATGGTTATCTACGTTGCGCTGAGAGCCAAGTCAAGATTAGATCGCTTTCACGAACTTCTATGAATTACGATGATTATATGAAAGTAAGCTTATGTATGTTATGCTATTATTGATTATTGATTGATGGATTGAATGTCATTAAAATCACATGGAAGCCATGATATGATCATATAATAATTTAAGATAAGTATGCTATGAATTAAAATGGCCAGATCATGCATGCTATATTCATATAGTACTTAGACCATGTAGGCTTGTATTGCTCATTCAATAACTTAAGTCAAGCATGCCATGTAATAAATAGCTAGATCATGTATGCTATATTCATGTAGTACTTAGACCATGTATGCCATGTATTGTTCATACAATAACTTAAGTTAAGCATGCCATGTAATAAATAGCCAGATCATGTATGCCATGTCCATGTAGCTCTCAGATCATGCATGCCATGAAATGTTATAAAATGTTTAAATCATGTTAGGACATGTCATGTCATGCTACACTACGTACAAGAAAATACCATGTATAATTTACACAAGTTAAGTGAAACACGGACTCAAGCGTGTTTCACTTTATGTTAAACAAGTTAAGTAAAACACGAACCCAAGCGTGTTTTACTCCACGTTATACAAGTTAGGTGAAACACGGATCCAAGCGTGTTTCACTCCAAGTTATACAAGATAAGTAAAACACGGACTCAAGCGTGTTTCACTCCATGTTATGCAATATAAGTGAGACACGGACTCAAGCGTATTTCACTTCATGTTATGCAAGATAAGTGAAACACGGACTCAAGCGTGTTTCATTACATGACAAGTTATGTGGTGCCATGTACTCAAACGTGATTCACCATGTAATAAGTAAAATTCAAGATAAATAAGTTACTCATACATTCACGTTTTATGTTGCCATGATTTTGTATGTTTCCGCCCATATTAATAATGTAAAGCATGTTATGAGAATCTGTGACTAATATATATTTGTTTGAAGAGTCTTGCAAAAATTAAGTCTTGTTAAAATTAAGTCTTGTTAATTAATATTTATGATATAATGTGCTATTTGCTGAATATTCGACTCATTTTTGTTGTTTGTCGTTTTGTTTTCTTCTATGTTGATTGCCACAGATGGTGATGATTATGATGATGCAGAACTGGATGGCCATGAGTATTTTTAGTATAAAGACTTAGGGATGATTAAGTGTCATTTACACAAGGATTAAGTTTTCTTTCAAGTCATTTCAATAACTAGTCTTGTTTAAGACTAGCTCATGTTTTGCTTTATTTTAGTTTCAAGTTTCAAGACTATTTATGTCCTTTCAATTAAGTTTTTTTTTTCAATAAATGAGATATTTCAAAATAATGAGTCTCTTTACCGGACATTTTGTCATGTATCTTTACCGGACATTTTGTCATGTATGTTAGTAACATCTCTATCCTACGGGAACGGGGTGTTACACTCAACCATCTCATTTAAAAAATAAATTATAAGATGAGTGAAATTCGTGTTAGCTTTTAATTGGCTAGCAAACCTCATATAGCTATCATAGAAGTCATCAAGTGTTGCCTTGTTTAGTTACACAAATCAAACTATCTCATCTCATATAATTATTCAACTTTGTCAAACTCCCACACAAAATATAATAAACAATTCAACTTTTTCAAATCACAAAATAAAAATAATATTATAATAATATTTTATTCAACTTTCAATTTTTATCTCATCTCATTTATGTAACCAAACGCGACCTTAGCTTTTACACTTGACCTGGAAATGCATACAATATTAACCAAACCTTTTATAGATAAATTCAAGATGGATATCCCATGGTAGACAGTTCCACCATGGCACAAGCAAAAGCAGCTGTATTGTGTCGTTCATTCTTAAACACACCATTCAAGCACTTTACTCCAACGATAATGTTTTCTGAGATCTAAAACTCAAATTGAAGGACCCCTCTACCACAGCAAGAACTACAACCGATTTCAGATCCACATTTCCTCTCAAACTCAGTAATATGTTCCAAAAATAAGAAATTTGTGTAAAGAAAAGCAGCTTCACCATTTGGCAAATGGCAATTATTTCAGTTGCAACATGAGATGCAACACGTTGCAGGTCTCAAATGTTTGGCTAAATGAAAAAAAGTAAAAGATGCAGGAACTATAGTTTAATCGATGAGAAAAATACAATCAAAATTTCCATTTTCCGTAATCTATTCCTCAAGTTAATAGATTATCTGAGCTGCATAACATCTGCAAACCAATTAGAGGGGAGAAATATAGGCAATCAAATATCTAAATCCATGCTCCAAGCTTTCACTTGCTCTCTATGTCGTACTGATCCGTTCTGAGTATGTCTATAAAGGAAAACAATAGAACATATAGAATACAAAAAATATAGGGTCCTTGTCAACGGTAAGAGAGGATCCATGACCACATAGAATGACAAATTCTTGAATTAGCACCGCAATAAAACAAAGTTGTAGTTCCTCATAATTCAGTGCAACTTATTTGACAACTTGAGTCTGGATAATATAAGAAAGCCAGTCCAAAAAACAGGATAAGAATTGCAAGGAGGAATATGATCTTTTAAAGATTTGAGTAAAAATAAAGGGGCGTGAATAACATTGTAGCCAAATCCAAATTACTTCTACCAAAGGCAAGAATAAAGAAAGACTGGTCGGAAGCCAATTCAAATGCAAACAAAAGCCAAATAACGCATAACCATCCCAACAATTATAAATGGTCAGTAGTTATGCCACATGGATGAATTTACTACTGCACAGTATTTTTTTTACAAAGTTGTCAATTTTACACTAGTTGATTTCGGAACCAACTCTTGTCCACATATTTGCCAGAGGTTCAAGAAATATCATTTCTTCTGGTCGGTTCCAAAATAAATGACTCGGTTATTGGGGAAATTGTCTTCTCAAACTCCAAAAGATGAAAAACAAATCATCCCACTTTAATGTGTTTCAATTATCATGAATGATGAGAAAAGACGTTAGACTGCAATAACATACAGACAGCAGTTCAGTTACGAAACTCATGGTTTTTTTCCTTTATTGGTTATGAGAGCAGAATATAATCATGCAGATGACATCCCCATGACTTCAGCTGACAAATATGTTTTACATGCTTTCACCAAAGCATCCTACCCATACTGATAATGCTCCTGATATCTTTGTGAAACCAAAAGACTTTTTACAAGGACCTACCAACTCTTAAACATCAAAACTTCCCAAAGGATTACATTATTGCCACATTATAGGAGATAGACATGCCAAAAATCTTGAGTCTTTAGAAAGAGAAATTACTCTTTCATTGTCAACATGAAATGTCATAGTGACAGCCACTATGAATTGCTAGAGCCTAGACAAATTAAGAAGGAATACAAATTCTACCAAGCCGTGCTTTTTTGACAAGTACAAATTCCATTACACCATGCTTCATAAGCTATTAAAAAAAGCCATAAGTTTTTATTTTATTTATCTACCATATAGTGTCCAATAGTTTTTATAAGTAATTTTTTTATAGCTATTGTATAGTGTCCAATAAAAAACATGAAGATATGATCTAGTATATGTTTTTATACTAAGACCTCTATTACCTAATCACGAAAGAGAAACATTTATAACTATAGGAGCTAGGAAATTTCTAAATATATGTACACATTGAGAAGTGCTTCGAATACGATAAAACTAATTCCACTGGTTCAATTACCCAACTAATTGTATTCAATAAGATTCTTTCAGGTGCAAACATGCAGGGACACAATCTCCAGAACTGGGATAGTTGCCTTCCTCAAACACAGAAGGAGAAAGATCACCCAGCTTTCTGAGGAAAGGTATATCTATTTAATTCAGTAAATAAAAAGTAGTAGAAACTATCAATACCAAGTGCCAACCTGCTCTGGTTATAAACGAAGTCTAGGAGGAACCATCAGGAAATTTAGTTCATTTTACCACAACAGTATTCACTTCATGAGACATAATAGTTAAAGTCATTGTATCACGAATCTAACACAGCTTGAAGAGTGGTTTTAGTGAAGCAGTATAACAAAAACAAAATTTATATCAAAATAAAGAGTTTTTCAATTTCCATATGGCATACAACACACAAGGTGAAAAGTCAATTAATCCATTCGCAATGTAATCAATTGGTAAAAGCAACCCAGGATCAGATAGCATAGTAACACAAAAAATACATGCAAATTGAAAAGGATACACCAAATACATGCCATGAGCAAATGCCCCGGCCAGCACAAGCGTAAACAAACGGTCCCTTAAAACCGGGTTCTTCCTCAGAGAGAGTCGGACTGAAAATCAAAATTCCCACAAACCGTATTGTAACTATTACTCGATTTGAAAAGGCTGAAATTGCACAAATGAATAGATGAAATTAAAAAGAAAGGCGAGACTTACTGAGAGGAAGGGCAGGGGCATAGATAAGTGGAACCAAGAACTTAATTGGGGGTCCTTTTCGTCGCCTTTTTATCGCGGCTTCCCTTTGATAAATTCATGCACACAAATTGACAGAATAATTAAAGATCAATCTTCAAAAGAAAAAAAAAATGGACGTGGGCGTTTGATTTGTTGTTAAGGAACTTACTGGCCGGAAGGATCGGACGGCGAGGCCATGGCGGTGATGAAATTGAAAAGGGTCGGCCTTCTATTGCCCGAGAAGTACGACTGCGAAAAAATATATCTAAGTTGGCGGGCGATAATGGGAAGTGCGACCCGCTTGACGCTTGGGCACACTATAAAATTATAAATTTCGATTTTGTTTTTTTAAACGATAAACACGCGACTTTTCGTAACCTAATAAACGAAGTGTATGTTTGGAGACGGAGTAAAAAATATTACTTTTCATTTAAGGTTTATAGTTTAAAGTTTAATATGTTAAATTTTATTATTAAAAAATTATTTAATTTTTAAAATTCGTATATTAAAATACTTTTAAATATATTAAATTTGTTTAGAAATGAATTAAAATATCACTTTTTAAGATAGAAATGATATAAACGGGTATATACTTAATAAAAATAAAATATTATAATAAAATAATAACAAAAATAGTGTAATAGATTTTTCAGTAATTATAATAAAAAAGAAAATATTTTCAACGATGAATAAGTGATAGGAGAATAATGAAAAATATTGATGGGCAAAGTCTTGAATAGATTATATGAGAATAATGAAAAATATAGATGAACAAAGTTATCATTATGTTAAAATAATGAGGGAAAATATAAACTATTTTTTCTGAAGTACTTTTGATAGAAAGCATCACTTTGATATTTTTATTGAAACGTAGTTTTTTATTTTTATTTTTGTTTAAAAGTACTTTGATGTAAAACTATCAAACAGATAAATTTTATTATTTAAGTACTTTAGACCGTTCTACTGTACTTTTTAAATCTCTCATCGTAATTCTAAACATGCTCGAATTATAAGTTGTATAAATCGTCGCGTATTTTTTAAAAAATAAGGGAATGAAATTTATTATTAAAAAATTATTTTTTTAAAAAATATATTATATATATTTATTTTGTTAAAAATATTAGTGACACTTACTCTATAAATATGTTCCTGGAGCGCTCCGATTTGCCTCCTGAGCAAATGTTTTTTTAAATATTAAAAAATTTATAAAAAAAGCACACCTTCAAAGTGAGGTAATTTGGGAGATAAATTAGCATTGAAAAGAAAAAAAGACTATACTTTTGTCGTTAGATTGCTTTTAAATATTGAGATGGGTTAAATTGAATTATAAATAATAATATTTTATAAATTTTATTAAAATAGATTTAATTTTTTTAAATTGATATGAGTTTAATTTTTTAAATTGAAATATATAAAATATTTTGAGATGAATTTAATTTTTTAAAAGAAATTAAAATAATAATAAATTTATTAATAATTAATTTAAAATAAATTGAGTTGAAATTAATAACCACGTTTAGAGAGTGGACTGTGGGGGGTTCGAGGCAAACTAGCGTTTAAAAAGAAAACGGAATGAAGAGCGAAAGGGCACAATAATCGGACGGTCAAAGAGTTTCTAGAACAGAGCAGAAAGAAAGTAATCAAATCCAATGGTTAAACGAGTTGCGTGAAATTAAAGCCACACAGAAAGTGAGAAAACCTTATAAGGCCCCCCCACCCTTCCCTTCCCTCCCCTCTCCTCCCATCATTTCTTCAAAACTTGTCGCCGTCTTCTCTGTCACTTCGCTGTTCTCTAAAGTTTTGGATTCCCTCTTAGCTCCGACGTAAATCAAATGGTACGTCTCTCTCTCGGAGTTTGGCAGCTGATCGTTGAGTTTGATGCCCATTTCCCGTGGTTAGGGTTACGGTTAGGGTCTAGGGTTTTAGCTCATCGATCTCTTTCCTTCTCTCTTTTTCCAATTAAGTTTTTAGTTTTCTAATTTTATTTTGTAGGCTCTACCGAATCAACAGACTGTTGACTACCCTAGTTTCAAGCTCGTCATCGTCGGTGATGGAGGCACTGGTATATATATATATATATATATATATATATATATTCTTTTACTTTTTATTGAAAATTGAATTTTTATGTTTGTTTATAGCAATTTGTGAAGGTAGGACTGGAGTTTACTCGTACGTGGTCTTATCATTTAAACTGATTCTATCACCGATAAGAAATTCTGATTAGGCTATGGTGGTTCCGATTGATAATTCGACTCTTTGTACTATATAATATAGGCTCTATTTGGGCTTTGCCTACTTCATTAGTATCAATATAATTTTCATTTTACTTATAAAAAAATAATATAGGCTCTATTTGTTTCGGAAGAGAGTTGTTACTGGACATATTTTCTGTAAACTGGTACACTATTTCACAAATGAATTAGTTTGTGAAAAAGATGACCACATGCTCTCGGTGAAACTAGAGAAATATGCCAATCGCATCGAGTCTTTCATGTTTTTTTGGTGATTTCTCCTGTCGTTTTGATACTGTAAGAGTCATTACATTTTGAAATGAAATGAAATAAATAATCAATGTGCATGTCGTTATTTATGAATTGGTGTGCAGCTCATGCTATGTAAGTATATTTGTACATATGTATATTGCCCTGTGGTATTGATTAAGCTGAATGTTTTTTAACCGGACAGGGAAAACAACTTTTGTGAAGAGACATTTGACCGGGGAGTTCGAGAAGAAATATGAACGTATGTCTCGAATTGTGCCTTGCTTTTAGTTAATTTTAATCAGTGTACTCAAAATATGAAGATATCATGGAGCTTGATATGTCTGAATTTCTTATTTGAACATTTTAACTTCTAAGATCACTGTTGTAATAATTTTTTTTAAGTAACAAGGTAATTTTTTATTCATGTCTTTGGTTTTTTGGCAAATAGCTACTATTGGCGTGGAGGTTCACCCATTGGACTTCTTCACTAATTGTGGGAAGATCCGGTTTTACTGCTGGGACACTGCTGGCCAAGAGAAATTTGGTGGTCTTAGAGATGGATACTAGTGAGTAAATGTTTTTGGATTCATGATATTGTTGTTGCCTTTGTTGTCATATTTAAATGATTGTTCCTATTCTTTATGTTGCATTGAGTTAGCCAGATATAAATTCTGATTACCTTTTTATTTTCCCATTATAGAAACGTATAATGTCTGACCTTCCGGAGCTTCTATGGTGTCAGAAGAATCAGTAGAATAGCTAATAGCATAAAAACAGGATTCTTGATAGCTTAGCTCCAACAATTTGCTGCAGATTCCAGTGAAGTATGAAGGAAAATAGGGTTTGGGATTTCTTGTTAGTCATGCAAGCTGAAACATGACAAATCAATTTTGATTTGTGGATCTAGATGGATATCCATAAATTTGATTATGCTGTGGTAGGATAGACAAGATTCAAAGGAGAATTAACCTGTAGAAAGAACATTGTCGAACTCCTCTACTATTGGGAGAGAGGGAGAGGAGCAGAAAACCAGTGGAGGTTATTTTGTTTGTTAGTTATGGTTTGATATATGATGTTTAATACTTGTGTTAATATATGATGTTTAATACTTGTGTTAAGGATTTCTTCTCATTTGTCAAAAAGTTTAAATTTCATTTCTCCAATGTCGATGTAAGTAGTTGCTTTACATGTTGATATGACTGGTTGGTTATATTGATTTCTCTGATGGCTCCCTTGTGCTGCCAGGTTGGTCTCACATTACATTTTCTATTTATTTTTTGCAGCATTCATGGGCAATGTGCAATAATTATGTTTGATGTTACAGCCCGGTTGACATACAAGAATGT
This sequence comes from Carya cathayensis, assembly GCA_011037825.1. Classification (NCBI taxonomy): domain Eukaryota; kingdom Viridiplantae; phylum Streptophyta; class Magnoliopsida; order Fagales; family Juglandaceae; genus Carya; species Carya cathayensis. Next base: position 254,221 of record QGSO01000196.1, read on the forward strand.
TCCTACATGGCACCGTGACCTCTGCCGGTGAGTTAAAAAATGCTCCACTTTAAATGATTTTTTTTTTTAATTTTAATTTTTTAATTTTTATTTATTTTTATCTTCTCATTTTGTGATGTTTTTACATGGCTTCTGCATTTCATTCATAGGGTTTGTGAGAATATACCAATTGTTCTTTGTGGAAACAAAGTTGATGTGAAGAACAGGCAAGTTAAGGCAAAGCAGGTTACATTCCACAGGAAGAAGAATCTGCAGTACTATGAGATATCTGCAAAGAGCAATTACAATTTTGAGAAGCCTTTCCTATATCTTGCCAGAAAGCTTGCTGGGTAATGAAATATCATAGTTTTATAATTTTATTTTTAGTATGCAAGGTTTTGATTGAAACTTGAGATTGACGACTTCTTTTGTAATTTAGGGACTCTACTCTCCACTTTGTGGAGTCTCCTGCTCTTGCTCCTCCAGAAGTACAAATTGACTTGGCGGCACAGAAACAGTATAGACTTCCCCTTTGCCTTCTATTGATTTGGCGTAGAATATTTTTTTACTTTTGTGGGACCATTTTCCTGTCTACAAGAATATGTTAAAAGTTACTCCTAACAGAAAGCAATTGGGGTCACTAGAATGTTCTCCACGTGCATGTTCTCGTTGATATTTTTACTTCACTTGGTTATTTTCAATTGAACGGTCTTCGGAAATTCTTTTTTAACACAACTTGATTAAAGCAAATGCTCCTTATTCAGAAGCTAATTGATTCTGGTATTTTAAAGTATTTGAGTTGTGTAGGTCCTGGGGCAGTCTTAAGTTTGTACAGAGGTTTATGTGTAAATTCATTTAATCACTTTTTATCTACGCAGATAGTTAGTTGTTTCTTCCTTCTCTTCTCGACTCACGGTTAGTTGTGCTGTTTCCTACAGGCATGAAGATGAGCTTGCTGCTGCGGCCAGTCAGCCGCTTCCTGATGACGATGATGATACATTCGAGTGAAGCTGGAAATCTTGGAGAGGGCTTTGAATCCATCCTTTATTTTTGTCTCTCTTATATGCTGCCTTTATATGTGCCCTATCTATCCCCCTTCCCCTTCGAATTTTTCAGCAATATATATGGCAGGGTTTAGAATTCATGGAGACCTTATGTTAGTTAGGTTTTTCATTGAGCTATTGTTATGTCGTTGGTTGTGCTGGTTTTAGTTTGTTATTATTGGAATCTCATGTGGGTGTTTTGAGAGTTACCGAACTAAATAGCAGTTTATGCATCTAAATTCATTCACCGTCTCGCTACATATCGAATATATCACCCGATGCCTTGCTGTATGCCTACTACCAAACCAGTTAGAATATTATATCATTTTTCCGTGAGTGAACCTCTTTTTTAGGGAGGGCGAAGGACTTATGAAGCGACTTTATTTTGGCCCAACTTGGAGATTGAAATCCTCTCTATTTCTTTCTTGATGATGAAGATAAACTAGCCGGACTCGAGCTTTGATAGAGTTTTCTTTCAAATTGGGAGGAAGTTTCAACCTATTTAAGGGATTGCCATGAGTGTATTTTGACTGCGAGAAAGAAGTACATGTAGTTTTACGAGTTAAAATAAACACTTGTCATTCTTATAGATGGATTGAGGGAAATCCAGTTTTAAGGAAAATTCTGCCTGTCCAAACTTTCCTTTAATTGGCAATTTACCTAAGAAAATAGGCAGGAGGAATATAATATTAACTTTTACCAGTGAAGCTCGAGCAGATCCAGCTTATCAATTGATTCATCAAAAAATATGAAACAAAACAAGTGCGAGTCGGGTATTAAATTTTGTACTGTAGCCTATTTTGTTATGCAGTGGCAGTGAGAGAGCATTGGGTCCGGGTGCTTCCAGGAATGTTAACATAACCCACAATATATGGGGATGCCTTTCGAGTCAGACAGGCCGAAATATCTGAGCCCGAAGGTAAAAAGTATTACGGTTGAATGAATGTCTTCAAAGACATTTTCTATTTTGTGTCTGCAGTTTGAACAAGTCAGAGCCGGCACAAACCTGACTACATTTCAATGTACCAAAACAACACCAAGGCCCAAAACCTGACTCACATGTGAAATATCACATGGGCATAAGGTACTTACCGCATGCATATATATATATATATATATATATATATATTTATGCATTTACATTTCTTTTGGTGGCACAAGAACACAGAGCACCCACTTGCCCACAAAAATGTCTCAAAACTATCCAATTTGCCAATGCAAATGCTGCTGTTGCTGCATTGCCCGTTGGCACCAAAAACAAAATGGGCTCCCTCGACCTAGGTCTTCTCCCCCTCCTAAGTTAAAAACATGAGTTGCAGTCAGTCTCTCCCACATTGGCATTTGGACTTGTCCTTATCGGTGTCGGTTCGAAGAACACTAGATGCAACCTTTTGGGGGCGATCATTGTGGACACTGCACTCAATGCACGCCCACTACTCGTCTACATCATTCCAACCAAGAGTGGGGCATGTGAAAGCTGTTCCTTAGCCCTTGCCAGCATTTGTCTACCAATTTTTTTTTTTAAATTTTTTTTATGTGGGGTTTTCTCCATAGGACCCCAGTCCAAATTTCAGGAACCTTATTACCTCTCACTAAAACAACAAAAAGGCCCCATACATAAGAGTGCAGGGGTTAAATTTTTTAGACATTATGCAGCAAACTGTGGCTTTCACTGTCGGTCGGTGGTCGGAGGAGTTTGCTTGGGCTCGGTCCAAATCATTCAAAAAAGCCATACTCTCTCTAAAATCTTTTCAAAAGTCAGTTTCTATTGCTATTATCCTCAATGGGCTCCCTTTGCTCTGACCGTCCATCCCCCTCCTCCTATCTAGCTTCTTTCTGGTTGGAATGGCTATTCTTTCTTTTTCTTCTTCATAAGTGATAACTCCTTTCTTTTATTCTTTATTTTTTAAGTCCCTCTGTTTTTTGTATTTTGGGTCGAAGATTTTATTATTATTCTTTCAATGTATACGTTTGTGCATGTGTATTTCCTCTGCATATCTTACTGTAAAATAATGCCAAGAAAGAGGGGCAGATGGATATGACATGACACCTAATTTAGGCGGTAAATTAAAAGTCTCTCATGGGTATGATATTGGAGATCTTTCTGTCCCAAATACACTTAAGTACCAAACAAAACCATTTGTCCCCAAAAAAAGGAAGAAAGAACAAGAAAACATAACATGTATACATTACATAAAGGAAGGGGGAAAAAAAACCAAAACAAAAAAAAAAAAGAGTGGGGAGGAGGAGTACTAATGAAAGATTGTGACTTATCATCAGAAGGCCCATCATGTGAATATACGAAATTTAAATACAGAACAGAACATAAATATGGAGTAGTCGTCATGGTAGGGCAAAGGGAGCATTATGAAAAGAAAAGATAAAAATAAAAGAAAAGAAATTGAATGTTGCCTGTATATCATGTAAACTTGAAACAGGACATGTTCTGAAAAGAGCGCATGTGCCTACACATAAACGGGGAAAGGGGGCATAAATAGGAGGATAGGAAGCAACTGTCATTGTCTATGCCATATGCATGCATTGTTGATGGGAGTTTGAGAATAGGGAAACCTGAATTTATTGTCCAAAACACTGGTAGGTTCGCCTCTCTGTCTCTGTCTCACCCTGCTTGCCCATCATCATCTCCTCAGATTTTCATTTTTCACTCTTTCTACCTCATTTATCACCTAAAATGCTCGACCACCATTCATTTTTTTCCTTCTTTTTGGGAAGTAATCAAGCCACATTCTTCATTTTTTCTTTATCGATACTGGATGGTCTACGTATTCGACAAGGAATTTTCTGCAATTACATCCTAATCAGAAGATCCCAGAATGCCTAAGCAGCATTATTTCATTTATACATAGACTTTTGGCCTGCATTCCCATGTTTTGTGCAGCTATACAAGAACAAGAATAAAGAGTATTTGATGTATTTCTGTTCGTTTTGAAGAATTTTTCCAGACAATATACTCTGCATTTTTAATGACAGTGCAATAATGGTTTTTCTTTATTCATTATGGAACAGATGAAGATGAAGGGAAAAGGGTTTCGGGGACTGGGCTAAGAAAATACAAGACGTTCTATCATGTCAAGAAACGATATGTATAAGACTCCAACCAGTTAGAGAATTTATGCTTGGATCTGAAGCTTGTGCTTTTCTGCATAAAGCATATCATCATTTTTCCTGTCATTTCTTGGTATTGACGTTCATTTGGCCTTCATATTTATTGGCTGTATTCCCCTAAAAGTTGATACAAAATCCTCCATTCTTACACCTTTTAATCAGTTTTGGATATGCATGTGACTACAAGTGTTCACACCTACTTGTTTATGAGTAAAGAAAAAAAAAATTTCTAAAATCAAAGCAACTTCTTTCGTATGTTTGATTGAGAGGTCCAACACATAGAATATTTCATTTAAATGAGATGAATTATAGAGTCAGTGTTCGAAATCAAGATTTCTACTATAATATCATGTTAAATCACTATTTTTCTTAAAAGTTTAAACTCTTAAAAAGATATAGATTTTATTATTTAATATATATCTCAACAATAATCTTAAAAAAATCAGATAATTAGTGGAAGGAAAAGTCTTCTTGCAAGCATATTTTGCGCACCAATTCGCGCACCGATATTGATTTATAAGATATATGCTTAATGAAATGATGTGAATTGAAGGAGGAAATAATTTTCATGAAATAGAAAATTTTCTTCTTTTCTCAAAATTTTTTTTATAATCTTTTTACATTAAAAAAATGATCGGTGCACGAATTAGTGTACAAAATCTGCTTGTATCTAGCATAGCTCTGGAAGGAATATCAAATTCAGGCAGTAAGAATTTATTGTTAATTTCTTCCACTAACGTTTTGTGCTCTCCGTTTTTAGGATATATGTATCTTTCATAAATAAACAACACAAAAAGATATTCCTTGGGGGTCATTAAAATGATATTGCACCACATATTTGAGTGGTAGTTTTGTTTTGTTTTTTTTTTTAATTATTTAGGAAAAAATTGCTTATATTTTATTAAAACAAAAAGTTTTTTTAATTGAAATATTATATTTTTAAATTACCAAAAAATTAAAAAAATATATAATTTATATAATTCAACTTTTAAAATTATGTCATTATGTCATGTCAGTACTTGCCCATCCATATTAGATATTACAATGTAGTTAAAATGCATAAAATATAATTTTATTTTAATATATATATATACACGAACTTTAATTCTTCCCTTGAGTATTTATTATTAAAGAAGAGAAATGGAGAAAATAAAAAAGAAGAAAATAGACGCTTATTAATTAATTAAAAGTACAAGTGAGAAGACATGGCCGTTGGAGAGAGACATAAATGGACAAGGACGGTTTTAAAGAGACAAAACATGCAACATGAAATGTAGTACATTGTGTTTAGTTGCCCTTTTTATTGAAATAAATAAATTAATTAATTAAATTATTACAAAGTTGTGATGTTTCTGAGAAAATCTGGGCAAAGTCAGAAGGAAAAGGTTAAATAGTCATCATAGGTGGCAGTGAATTGTAAATCAAACAAATAATAAAGAAGAGAGAGAGAATTATTATTTTTTTTTTAATTTTTAATTTTAATTTTTTTTTTAAAACTGAAAAGGTGAAAACACTGACCCTCGATTCACGAGGGTTGTGGTTGAAATTAAAAAAATTTAAAAAAAGGTACGGAATTTCCTTTGCCTCTGATTCTTATATATCACTGCAACTGCCAGAGGTTGTTATCTTTGTACTCAAAAACAAACCTGACCCTGCCCTGCCTGCTGCCCCTCTCTCTCTCTCTCTCTCTCTCTCTCTCTCTCTCAATCTCTCTCTCTATTATATACATCAGAAGATTTTTGGAATCATGTGATTTTTCTCCTTTATTTTCCCAAAATGCCCTTGTCATTCAAGATTGGGATGGCACAATTCACCGGGAATAACTCATGATTTCATCATTACACATATCAGATACAGATCAGCTTTTTCTTTTTCTTTTCCTATTTTAATATTTTTTTTTTATAATTTAGAGAGATAAACACGAGTTATGAACTCCTGAAAAAATTATAAAAAAATATATATACTCAGAGACTTTTTTTTATAATTTTATTTTTAATAGAGAGTAATTAGGTAAAATTAAATTGTAAAATATACTAATTAAATGTGAAATAAATTGTAAAAATATAAATTATAAGTGTATTATACAAATTTGTACAAGTTCATAATTGTAAGTGAATTAATTAAATGTATTTAATAATTATGCCGAGAGTAAGATTATTGGATTCTGCTATAGTTATAGACAAAAATTACAAAAAATGATTGCCAAGTAAGCTATTCTTTTTGTTTTTTTTCTTTATATATATATATTTTATATTTTTAAATATACTTTTTTATAATTTTGGATAAGCATTAAGATTATTTTGACAGTTAGAACAAAGTTGTTAGCTAGGTGGAACCTATGAAGTTGGGAGAGATGAGTAGCTCCTAATTATGGAGGAAGATCTAGGAAATAATAACACCTTTTGATATTTAATTTAATAATAATAAAAAGCCAAAGAGATAAAAAGGCAAGATACCGTTACTCATTACACCCCCTCTACAAGTTTAACGTTTTTCTATAGACTATAGCATAATAAAATGCTTGCCTAGTACCTAAGTAGCTAGGTCACAAGTGATTCTTGCTTTGAATTCATTCAAAAAAAAAAAAAAAGCACTCAATTAATAAATATAAATAAAATAATATAGACAAGGCCAATCTCTCTTATCACCCATATGGCATCAAGATTCACCTCCAACTTTGTTTGACATGGAATGCAAATAAAGGATCTCATGTCACAACACCAATTTTAGGTTACATAACTTGATGAGTTGTATAATTTTTGTAATTATTTAAGGAAAGTTCAAGCCACTCTGTATTTTTATTTTAAAAAGTAATTCAAAACATTACAGCTCGCCATTAAAAAAAACGAAGTATTCCTAATTTTGATTTAGGATATGATTTTCCAAACTCAATCCATATTTCTTATTTTAAGAGACTGATAAGGGTGTGAATGATCATCATATTGCTTTTGAAAAAAGATGAAAGTAAAAGAGAAATATAGAACTTTTGTTTTGGTAAAATTGTAGTATTGGGCAAAAGTTAAGAAAAGTTAAGATGGGGAAATACAAGTAGGAGAAGATAATAAAGAAGTGCTAGTGTTGGATTGTTGTAGGACTTGCCAAAGCTTGAGTTGATTGAACAAAAGAGTTATGCATATTGGACAAAAAGGGCTAGAAAATTAAACCATTGAATGTCACATGGTAGGACTTGATTTCACAAAGTCGTGGATCATAAAAAAGAGACACAGTGTAGTAATATGAATGACTCATCGTAATGCTCATTGCGTGTGTGAAAATTGCTTATACATTATGTTTGTTCCTTGTGCACATGGTCAAGTTAAATGCGACATGTTGTTCTCACAAATTATCTATTTAAAAATATATCACACAATTTTGATTGAACTATTCGATACTGATTTATGATTGATATAACTACACAATGACAGGGAGGATACGATTTTGAGTACTCAATCTGAAAAATCCTCAATCCAAAAACAAAATCATACTTTTTTAGGGTGGGAAAATCGTTTTGTTTTGATAATCTTTTGGGTATCATTTCTAAGTCATGAAGAAGATGTTATAATCATGAATCGCTTAGATCTTGCTTTTATTAGTTTTGAGTTGACATTTGGTCTATGATTTGTTTTGTCATTGATCCATTAATTAGGATAATGTAATGCATGTAATGATACAAAGGGAGAAAAAAACATTTGAGAACATGATAACTAGCTAGCTTGCTCTCCACCAAGTCGATGAATAAGAACATTAATGGATCGATGCAAGTTTTATATATGCACCTTAGTCCTTCCTTGTGCATGGTAGAAGCATGACCTGATCCTGTGATTTCTTATTTGCCAAATCATGTCGAATCACTTTGATTTTCCTAGTCTATAATTTGTGTAATCAATTGAGAGATATTGGATTACAAATTAAGATCAACTTACATCATTCTCCACTACATATGGTACTGGAAAGGTAGGAAGAGGATTTTCTAATTAAGTTGACCTCAAAATCAAACACAAACCGAGAGAAAGAGCTAGGTAGCTAGCTTGCTTTTGGCAAAAGCATGCGCGCAAAACAAACGTACGCATGCTAATCTTTGGTGGTAATTATAAATAAAATTGAGCTTTTAAACGTTGATTTTGAATCTCAAAGTGCGCATGCATGTCTTCACCATCATCGATTGACAATATATGCATATTTTAAGCAAAATGTATGTAGTTGTTACTATTGGCATTATCCCCACTAATCAAAACTTAGATTCAAATTCTCATTGAATTGGATTTGGCATCGAGTAGCCATGGATTCTTCAAGAGCTAGAGCTAGAGCTAGCTAGTTTTTATATTAATTATTTTGTGCATGTTGAGGTCAATGAATTAATTTCTTGTGAAAAAGATCAATGGCCAGGAAAGAAAATACTCTTATCACTGCAAGAAAAACGAGCAATTTTGACTGATTATTTTGCAATAATAATGACTATTTATAACAAAAATATATTCATTTTAACAAAAAATAGTCATTTTTACAAGAAATAATTGGCTACAAATAAGCAGTTTTCTTGTAGTATATATCTTTTGACGTTGTTTGAATTAGGCAAAGGATGATCATATATATTTTGACTAATAAATCATGGGAAATAAATAAAATAAAATAAAAGATCATATCGTGGGGACAGGGATTTGCCAACAAATCCTAAGAACATATCCCCTTTTTTGCTGCTCTTATGTGGCTTATAATGTTCACCAACTAAATCTTTTATCACGCACTTTCTAAAGTTTCTTAATTATTTCTTGATCTTCTACAATTATTATCAATTAGATTTCCATGGAATTAAGCAGCTCCAAATTAAAGTCTCGTATATATATAGATATATATATAGAGAGAGAGATAGAGAGAGAGAGAGAGGTTTCTTCATCATGTCCTTCTAGTTGTATACGACTGTTTTCAGTCATTTCTTCTCAATTATTCAACCTATCATGTTATACTTTGCGCATTACAAACTTTAAACTTTTCATTCAAGTTTTAAGATTTAGGATTGAATATATATATATATATATATATATATAGATAAAATATTATTATCTTTGTAATAACAAAATTTTTTAATATAAAATAATTATTAAATTCTGTTACATTAACGAAATGTTAAAAAAAAAAATACGCAGAATTCGTTGTCTGTACGTATATATCTTTGAATAGCATTAAATGCGGCAACACATTTAAAGACATTTTCACAAAACCCGACACATTGAACATTCCACTAGGATTGACAATCTTGATGATAGTGTCACATCTATCTTAATTCACATCATTTTCAGTAAAAAACTAACAAATACATATATATATATAGATTTATCTTAAATTAATAAATATTTTAATTTTTAGATTGAAGAGTGCAATGTTTCAATTTTAATAATTTGGGTGTAAAATATAAAGCTTTTATTAGTGCCGACAAACTCAATTTTCTTCTCGATGACTTCTCTGTTATATTCCAAAGTGACCAACGGCTATTTATAGAAATTACAGATACATCATACAACATATAAGAAAGCATTAATTGCTTAAATTCTAGAATTTTCAGCTAGCTATTTCTACTTGGCCTCATGAGTTTGCCTCTTCATAATTATCGCTTAGGTATTTTATTTTATTTTTTATTATTTTTATTTTATTAATAATTAAGAAAGTGATTATTAATAAACTGGTGTAGTTTTTTATTTTAATTTTTTTAAAGATGTTTAAAAATTGTTTGAAAGAAAAAAAAAAGGTTCAATTACACAAGTTATGATAAGTTTGAGAAGGCAAACTCATGGAATTAAGTAGCAGCACCATTCCTTCGAGATAACCATTGAGTGGTTGGCATACATGCATTACTTGAAAAATAGGTGCTTAATTAATTATCAAAATCGAATTTAAATGCTATATATATATATATATATATATATATATATATATATATTTCTCTAAGTTTTCAAACTCCGAAGTGACCCAACTGAAAATGAGATGTGAGGTCGTTATTCCATAAAATATAAGCAATGAACATATATATAAGATCATTCTATAAATTCAAGTTCTGCAATTTCTTATCATTTTCATAAGAACTCTATAAAAAGAGTTCACGTTTGGTTATACAGTTAAGATCATAAGATAAGATGAGATATTTTGTTAAAAGTTGAATAAAATAATATTATAATATAATTTTTTAATATTAGTTTTATTTTAGAATTTGAAAAAATTGAATTGTTTATTATATTTTATGTGAAAATTTGAAAATTTTTTAATTACTATCTAGTTTGATTTTGTGTAATCAAACGAGCCTGTCTTTCGATTTGACTCTATTTATTATCTAATAATTGATTGTTCTTTAACATAAAAGTCTATATGCAAGTAATGTTATCCAAATCCATTTTATTATTATTATTTTCCCACCATCCCATTAATTGGTATTAAATCATTAGAAATTATTTATTTTGTCCAACTTGTGAGTCAATCATTTGATACTATATGATGAGATGTTGACAGCAATATGCATGATGGTAAAATACAATGATAAATACTTTTTTTTACTTGGGCGCTAAGCCTTTAACAACACAAATTTAGATTGAAATAAATCAGAAACCCATCAAACTTATCACCAGTTATCACATCATGACAACATTTTACAATAAATAGATCAAGGTATTAGTGATTAATGGAGATTAATTGTCTCCATTAATATATATAGAAGTACTTATTACTTAGCATTCAGCAGATAGATAGAAGAGCATCTGGTTGGAAATTGTGTTGATCATCATCATGATGTTCATGTGTAAAACAAAATCTTCATAAAGAAACCAAAAGAAAAAAAAAAAAAAAAAAAAAAGGAATGAAAATTGCTGAAATAAAGCAAAGGGCGGGGGGTTGCCTATATGCCTGATGAGATGCAGGCTTTTACTGGTTGGATTATTTTGGTCACTTTCGAAAACTCCACCACAGGTTCAAGTGATTGGATATTCAAGCTTGTCCTCTTGTTTTCTTTTATACAGAGAAAAAATATTTGTAGGGCAATGCCTTCGATCCCGATTCTCTTATTTTCCCCCGGCCCTGGCCATGGCCCTTTTCAGTGTTTCGTTTGTATCGGCCAATATCTAACTAAAGTTAGACAGTCATGAACAGAAGTTGGAGGACGAATTCAGATCTTCCTTGGAACTCTACAATAATTGGATGATCTCTCTCTCTCTCTCTCTCTCGCAGAAAAATATGCATTCAGGACCCTTTAGACATATCATTTTGTGCTATTTGGAAAGTGGTGCTTGAGGTCCTTCATTCCAATCTACATCTTTTGCATAATTAAGACGTGCATGCTAAAGCCATATAATCAGAATCATTAATATAAATTCATACCAAATTATATATATATATATAAGCCTTGCCATATACATATGTGAATTGCATGAGGCTGAGTCTAAACCATGCTATGCACTTTGCAATATTATACACTCTTAGCCTTTATGAGTGAAATCCAGTTATCTCATTGAGAAACTTAATTATAATTAAGGCTGATGCCATCTCGTTATGATCTCATCCGATCCTTGCAACGTCAAGTTTACCTTATAATTAATATAAAATTTTATAATTTTTTTTAAACATCGGTTGCCACTCAAAAGTCACTAAACGCCCAGGATTTTGTTTATACATGAAAAAGTTGAGCAGACTCCAAGTGTAAATCATGTGGGGTATTTTTTTTAAATTTTAAGTTGAAAAAGAACGAGGAAAAAAAGAAGAAGAAGAAAGAAATAGAAATGGTAGGACCAAGAGAGGGGCACAGAGCCCCAACATGTCTTGGGCCTATTAAGACAAGATTAAGGAAGGGTGCCTCTGAGTGGGCACCCCATGGTTGGGTCAACCGGAGCATATATCCCCACCTAAACCACACAAAGAAACCCTATAATAGACAGCCTTGTTCCCATGTGCACAAATTTAAGAGCAACATTCCAAAACAACAACCTCCTTTGTGCCCCTCTCTCTCTCTCTTCCCAAATCATCTTTTCGGGAACAAGCTAGGAGATCAAAGCAAGCTAGCCAGCTAGCTGTTGGGAACCACACCCAGCCCAACCCAACCCAGCCTCCCCGGCTTCTCACTCTTCTATCCCCACTACTACTTGTTCTTTTCCTCCAAGCTGCGCAATTTCATGACTAGCTAGAGTGCATTCTAAGAGATGAACAGCCCCCACCATTTTCGATATATATTTTTTCTTAATTAGATGAAAAGAAAAGGAAAAGAAAGAAGAGAATTAAGAAAGAAAGGATGATCAGATGATGCATAGAGTTGACTACTCATATATATATATAAATATATATATATATATAAATGCAGCCTGGCCTGGACCGTTTTGCAGCAATATTATGAGTTTTGTCACTTTCAATACACAAAACCAATAGCTATATTCATAATTTAATGCGTCCCCACTCCTTTTCTTATTACTTGGACCGATCGCTCACTCTTATTATAAGTACTCTTATATTGTTTCCTAGAAAATAGTTTCTAAATTTTTCTTTTAAAAAAAAAATAATAATTATATTAATTACTGCTTGCATATTGCACGGCAGGCCATCAAATTATCCTACCTATATATATATATATTAAATGTAGATGATGATCTAATTAACTAATTCATCCCATAATTAACATGATGATGATGGTGATTAATTATGTTCCGGCCAGTATCATTTTTGTCGTGAGTTTTCATTAATTTGGGAATTAATTGATCTCAAAATAGTAGTGTCTTACGTGGGTAATTAAATGAATTACATTATCCCTAGCTTGTTTACATCATGATCTGATCATCATCTCATGCACGTAAATCATCAACCCACTATATACATATATATATATATATATATATATATATATATATATATACACGCGTACGTACGTATCTGCTTAATTTTTCATCAACATTAATGCACTTGTTTTCAAAATGATCAGTCATTGCTAATTACAGCTAGCTATATACATACGCATTATATATATATGGTTGTTTTTTCCTAATGAAACATATATAGATCAGTACTTATCCATCTTGATACTTATATATATATATATATATATAAAAGTAAAATGAGTATTTATGATAAATTATTTGTAATAAGAATTATTATTTGTGACAAGAATAGACTCATTTTTATAGAAATTTTAATTAATTTCTCTTACTCAAAGAATATTGATTTTCCATTGTATATATGCATAGTACGTTGTGATCATCCCTTTGGCTTAATTATATATATTACTATAAAAAAAAAATCATATATGCGTGGTGATGCTATATATACAATATTTAATGCACATGTTATATTATCTAGATCAATTAGATCATCTAAGTTAATTATATTCATATTTAAGAATATAAATTTCTCTACTATTGATCATATTTAGATATGAAAATTTTCATTCACAAGTCGGTGTTTAGTGCACACTTAATAATATACTTACAAGACATAATTTGATTAGTAAGATAAATTTTAAAATTTAACTCTTATAAATCAAATCTTATCATTTAAATAATATAAATAGTATGTACATACTAGTTTAAGAATAAAATAATTGATCTTTTAGATAGCAGCCGAAAGAATAACTCTTTAGATATTTGGAAACTATTTCATTTCATATGATCATTATAATTTTCTTAAATTTTTACACAAAATATAATAAAGAATTCAGCTTTTTCAAATTTTAAAACAAAACTAATATTAAAAAATTATATTAATTATAAAAAAATTTTATTCAACTTTTAACAAAATATCTCATTTTATCTCATTCGAACTATATCAATGTAACCAAACGAGAAATGTATAAACCTTCTATTGATGCTACTCGGTTGATCTGTCGAATCAATAGGTCAAATGGCACTAAAAGAGTTTTACCAAATTAAAAAAGTTAATTGGAAAGTATTTTAGCAATTAATTAATACTTACCTTTATCGAAAATCGGTTAGTTCATAATGTTCATTAATTCTTGACCACATAAATCAGCCTTTCACTACAATATTCTATAATGTGCACATTCGAATGTCCTCGATCCTTTGATTTACTTCCATAATTTACATCCTAATTTAGTTTTTAAAAATAGAAATGTTATTTACAGTCGTAGAATATGTAAGCGACCCACACTCATTTTAAAAAAAGTGAATAAATATGAGACCTACATAAAAATTTTAATTTTTTAATAATAAATTCTACACTTTTTCAAAAGTAATACGCAGCATTTGTACAACTATAATTATATTTAGTATTACTCAAATCAAATAGCGTCCCCTCAAATCAGGCTCCTAAAAATAATCGACTTTTAGTTTAATTTCCATCCATCCCTCGGTAAAATATAATTTTTTATTCAATTTAATACTCATTATAAATTCTCTCTTTATCCTCTTAATTGCTAGAAAAGAAATATAAATAAATTAAAAATATTTTTCTATATATAGAATAGAGAGGAAGGTTACGGAAGGAGATACAACTGAAATAGGAAAAAAAAGAGTTTTTTTCAGTCAAAATTTGGCTAATTAGAGAGAAAAGAAAAGGAATTCAGATACCTAATTAAGAAAGACAGCCAACATTTTTCATACAGCTTATTACATACACACAGACACAGTTTTATAACTAAAAAGATAGTAACAGAAGAAGACAAGGGTAATATCGTCTTAAAAAGGATTAAAAAATGAAAACACCTTCCTCATTCGTTGACCCTTAGAATTCCAATGGCGGCCCCTACGCCGTTGGCCTTGCTTTGCGCCTCCCTCCTAACTAAAATCTCTCTTTCTCTCTCTCATCTATGTAGTATTAAAGCCAGCACACTACACAACAAGTAAACAGCATACATAGGCAAAGCAGATAAGAAGCAACTACTAAGGCTTCTCTGCTACAAACAGACGAGAGAGAGAGAGAGAGAGGTAATTTTAAAGAAGAATTCAAAGCTAAAACAAGATATGGAGGAGCTCTTGTCTTGGCTTAAGCTTCTCGTCATATGGGTGATGTTCTTAGTGTTAGTGCTGAAGGTGGTGGTATCGCTTTGGTGGAGGCCCAGAAGAATTGAAGACCATTTCTCCAGGCAAGGGATCAGAGGACCCCCATACCGTTTCTTCATTGGAAATGTTAAAGAACTCGGAGGGATGATGTTAAAAGCCTCCTCTCAGCCCATGCCTTTCTCTCACAACATACTCCCCAGAGTCCTCTCCTTCTACCACCACTGGAAAAAGATCTATGGTATTGCTTTTCTTCGTTTTGTTTTTGATCAGTCACGGACACAGACACAGACACACAAAACCAGTAATTCTTTTTCTTCTTGTTCTTAACATGGCAGGGGTTCATTGCATTAACAATGAGTTTTATTGTTTTAATAAACATTTTGGAGCCGTTTAAGGAGTATTAATGTGGGTTTCCGAGCCTTCTCTTTCTTAGCTTTCTATGGCTCATACTTGATAATTATCCTATTCTGGGTGTGCCTTCAGTTATGATGTTTCTTTAGCCGGTTTCACGATCAGTCCTCCAGAATTCGTGACTTTTCAGAGGCTTATTTTTTAGTTAGGGTACTTCTTTTCACAACTTTTCAGGCTTTTTCCGAGCTTAGATGCTTGATGTTGAAGCTCAGATTTTGGACTGTTGCACTTCTTTCTATCTTTTCTCTTTCCTCATTTTCTTTTTTCATCCATCCCTCCTCCTCCTCTGGGAAATTCAAGAACGCTTTATGGAATAAGATTTTTTCTATATACATGTCTCTGACCATTCTAACATTGTAGTGATTTCAATTTGTACTTTTCTCTCCCATGGCAGAAAAAAAAAAATTAAAAAGAACCAAACTCCAGAATCCTTATGGTTAAAACTTTTATGACTTTGAGGCCCTTGGATGTGGAGTTTCCGTTTTTACTTTTCAGTTTTCTTTTGTCCTTTTTTTTCGGTTTTGTTTTGTTTTAATAGGAAGGATTGAATTTTGACAATGAGGTTGTGTCTTCGGCAGTGGCTCAAATTTTAGTTGTCTTCTTCCCATCTTTATTTTGTTTTGTGCCTCCTCTGTGGGTGTGTGTGTCTGTGTAGGGTCTACACCATCCATGTTTACTCTGAATTAATGGCTGTCATGTTTCCTGCTCATTCCTCTTTTTGCTAACTTGATACTTACTACTCAAGGTTGTGTGGTAGTTCCCTACTTCGTGAAAAGCTTAGCTTTTTTCCCGGCCTGTGTCTGTTCTAGATGATCTCATTCTAATTACTACCCAATAAACATAATTTTCTTTCTCCCCAAACACTTCCTCTCAAACTTTTTCTTTTTTATCACACTAATTATACCATGAGAGTAACTTATCATGTATCATTAATTATTTCTACAGGTGCAACATTTCTTATGTGGTTAGGACCCACGGTTCGCCTCACCATTTCCGATCCAGACCTCGTCAAAGATATCTTCACCTCCAAGTCAGAGTTTTATGAGAAGATTGAAGCACACCCACTTGTTAAACAGCTCGAAGGTGATGGCCTCCTCAGTCTGAAAGGAGGAGCAAAATGGGCTCACCACAGGAAAATCATCACCCCTACATTCCACATGGAAAATCTCAAAGTAAGTTCATATACATGATCATCAACCTTTTTCTAAAATAATAAATAAAAGCCTATATATAATTAATGTTTTTGTTTTTTTTTACTACAAAAAGGAAAGAAAAGAGAAAGGTACACATATTAGAGATACAAAGTTTACCATTTGTTGTCGTGTACGTATTAGCTGTTGATACCGGTAGTGGCAAAGAGTGTGGTGGACATGTTGGAGCAATGGCAGCTTGTGGCAATGTCCGAGTCGGGAGAGGTTGAGATTGAAGTTTCGGAATGGTTCCAAATCCTAACAGAAGATGTCATCACGAGAGCAGCATTTGGCAGCAGCTATGAAGATGGAAAAAAGGTTTTCAGATTACAAGCACAGCAAATGAAGCTTGCTGCAGATGTTTTTCAGAAAGTTTTCATCCCTTGCTACAGGTAAAAAAAAAAAGAAGAAAGAAAAAAAAGTCATCAGTCTCTACCTTACAGTACCTCTAATCAAATCAATATTTATATGTTCTTGGTGATGATCAATCAATGTCAGTACAAGTCATTATCAGGTGGTCACCTATCTTAACATGCCATATACAAATTACAAGTATAGATGTAGATTAGTGATTAATTAACTGAATGAAAAGAAAGTTAAGATCTTTTTATTGGTTGGATGAACAGATTCCTGCCCACAAAGAGAAACATGAATTGCTGGAAGTTGGATAAGGAAATCAAGAAATCTGTGGTGAACTTAATCGAACGGCGGAAAGATGAGAAAAATAATTCTGGTGGGGATTTATTAATGCAAGAGAAAAGTCCAAAGGATCTGCTGGGCCTCATGATTCAGGCTTCAAAGTCTTGCCCATCATCAAATATCACTGTCCATGACATTGTTGAAGAGTGCAAGAGCTTTTTCTTTGCCGGCAAACAGACCACATCCAATTTGATGACGTGGACTACTGTTCTTCTGGCTATGCACCCTCACTGGCAGGTACAGGCACGTGAGGAGGTCCTGAGGGTGTGTGGATCACGTGATGTACCCAGCAAAGATGATGTTGTCAAGCTTAAGACGGTAAGCTATTGTATTTGTATGTTGGATATTTGTAAGGACAAAGAATCATGTTTTTGTCTCTTAGCACATGTTTGTTTCGTGTTAAAAACCAAACTGCCACCTTTCGCTTTTATTGTTGCTTGTTTTGGTGGGAACATTTAGTGGCATTTTTGTCATTTTGAAAGAGTTGCATAGGAAGATCGATCAACACTGATGAATTAAATCACCTTAGACTTGGGATATATATATATATATATATATATATATATATAAACTACAAAAGATCGATCATGTTAATGTTACGTACTTACACCTCCTCCGAAATAAATAAATTATAATTAATTGGAAATTAGGTTCCTAATTAATTTTGTACTGGGCCATGATCATGATCGATATTCATCTGTTCATGCGCAGCTAAGCATGATCTTTAACGAGTCCCTCCGATTATACCCACCGGCGATCGCAGCAATCAGACGGGCCAAATTTGATGTAGAGCTCGGAGGCTACAAGATCCCATGTGGGACCGAGATTTTGGTTCCGATCTTGGCCATCCATCATGACCAAGCCCTGTGGGGCAACGATGCTAACGAATTCAACCCAGGTCGATTCTCCGAGGGCGGGGCACGGGCAGCAAAGCATCCGGTGGCGTTCATTCCATTTGGCCTTGGTGTCCGCACATGCATCGGACAAAATCTAGCCATATTGCAGGCCAAGTTAACGCTGGCAATCATATTGCAGCGGTTCTCCTTTAGGTTGTCCCCAAGCTATCAGCATGCACCGACGGTCCTGATGCTACTATACCCCCAGTATGGTGCACCCATCCTTTTCCAGTCCCTGTCCCATCCTGATCAGGGCCACAAAGATCAAGGGTCCTCCTAAGATGATGTTGCTATCTCTATAAAGACCCAACATCCCGATCGAGTGTGAGCACGCCTATATATGCTAGCTGCATTAATATTATTGAGTGGGCATACTGCAGAAGTACCCATCATGATTGCCTTGCCTTTGCATTCCTGAGCGAGCTAACTGATCAGAATTATATATATATATATAGGAGCTGCTGCTGCTAAGCTAAAGATCGATCATCTTTTAGGGAGAAATGTTTGTGATATTATTGTTGGTATTGCTTGATGATGATGAGTACTACTGGCATCCATGTCCATGGTTTTTTGTTTTCGTTTTTAACCAGAAGAATGTTTTACCCTGGCATGTAACCCCGGGCGGCACCCCCAAGTCCTCATGTTTTGCTGATCTTTTTTTTTATTTGTATGTAAGCTCTGTTTTTAGTCGTAGGATTTTAGTAAATGGCTAACAGTTGTAGGTATAAAGCTAGCTCCTAGTCATCTCCTATGTATGTATTGTATATTTTTGCACATTTTCTACACAGTTTTGTATTACTATGTTTTCATGAATGTTAATTAATTGGTTGGATATATATCTATATCTATATATCTACAATTTTCATCTCTTTCAATATTTAAGCACCAAAACGTGTTGGATCTGCTTCATTTTTCGTGTAATGATCTCTCTCTCTCTCTCTCTCTCTCTCTCTCTCTCTCCCCGTTTAATTAGCAATGATAAAAAAAAGAAGAGATTACTAAAAAGAAAAGAGAAAAAAAATACTCCATTATATATATATATATATATCCACGATTGGTGAAGATCAAGATGGTATTAAATTTTTTGGTTATATATATATATATATATAGCATTGGCCGAATTATATATGCATGAATGGTAATTAATTAATTAGGTACATTGTGATCACCACCTAAATTAACAAATTAAGAAAGACAGCAAAGACAATTCAAAACTGCTTATAAGTTGTTGCCTAGCCTAATATTATACAAATTAGTAATTAGCTAGCTAGCTAGCTAGGTCTCTTCTTTCATTTTCCTTTTTTTTATTTATTTTCTGAAATGGATTGGAGTACGTTACAACCTATATATATATGCATATATTTAATTACGTGGGGATTTACAATTAATATTGCTTGAGATGATGCACATATATAAAACTTTGCTTGTTTCCCGGGATGATATTGTTTTTTAATTTGGTTTGTTAATTGGTTACGATCAAATTAATTAGATTGTGAAATCCCGCACGTATAAGTTATTTGTTTGCTTCTCTCAATTTCCTTTACTTTGTTTTTATGTAGATGAGTATGAGTATTTAAGGCATTTATATTTATAATTAATGATGATCTTCATCATTTATCTACTTCCCAAAGGGTTAATTGCTCTAATATTATTATAGCAATAATTATAAAAATAATACTGTTCTCAACAAAAGTACTAATTATAACCATTATTCCTTTTATATTTTAAACAACAATTAATATTAGAATGTAGGAGAAAAAGTACTCAAAAAATAATATTTATAATATTAATATACATAACTAGTCTCCTATAATTTATATGAAAAATTATTATTTAATAATAAACTTCTCTGTTTTTTTAAATAAAAAAAAAGTACTTAAAACTATAACAAACCTTATTTACTTAAAAGTAGTTTTTTATATAAATTTGCATTAATTGCTTATTGCTTGTACTATATATTATGGGTTTTTGTTTTGTCAAATCACCCAAATTAATGAGTAGTACTTGTTGCCCAACCACGCATTTAAAATATTTAGGATGGTTCCCATTCCTTCTTGATAGGTTAGTACTATCCAATGAGGTTTTTTTTTTTTTTTTATTAAAAGTAATATAATAGTTTTCTGGGAACTTCTAGGTCCGATTTAAATATAAGAAATCTTTCATCTTATTTTATTAATTTTTTTAAAATTTTTCTATAAAATATAATAAATAATTCAATTTTTTTAAATTTTAAAATAATAATAATATTTTATTTAACTTTTAACTCATTTTATCTCAACTCAATTGTCTATTTATTCTTAAAAATTTTAATAAACTTCATCTGCACTTCATTCTTGATATTATACCAAATTATTGATGAATACATGAAAAATAATAAGATAATTATATTCATAAAGATTTTTAATAATCCCTAATTATGTTAAATTTAATAGATAAATAAGAAAATTAAATCACTTTCTAGTTATTTGATAACACATTCGAATTTTAAAAACAATTAAGCTTTTTTAATAGTATTTTTTTAAAAAAATTAATAATTTATCAGTCATTTAAAATAACCAATAAATAATGATAGCTAAAGGCTTAAAAATATATTATTTTAGAAATGATGGAAAGTGACTTCAATTGGGATATCATTTTTAATATATAAAATTATCAAAAGGCCAAATTGCTATCTTTATCAACTTAGCATAGTTATCACTAACTTCAAAAATAAAGAAATATATCAACTTCATTGGACCATAACATTTAATCCATCAAACTACAACCATGAAAATAATAATAATAATAATTAAAAAAAAAAACTCTCTCTCCCTTAATTATCAATTAGGTCACTTATTATTCTCTGTTTTTCTATGAGAGAGTAAAAAAAAATCTTTACACGTATTGAATTGTTCCCCAAACATTCTTCAAAAAAGAAAGATTTCATGGGACATAATGCAGATGGGATTGTCCACACTGAAGAGAGAAGTTTCCTTCCTCCCTAATCTCTTGCTTTGGGGGAAGGTTCCCTCTCCATTAAAATAAAACAATTAGGAGCACCCAAATCAGTGAGCCTTGTGTTACTACAAGATTAAAAGCAAGGACAAATGCAGTAACCAAGGCATGAAATGTTCTTTAATTAAAAGCAAAGATAACTGTAGTCCAGCATGCAAATGCACTTTTTATTTTGTTTAAACACATTTTCCTTTATGGGGTTTAGGAGTAGTTTGAGTTCATGTAATATAGTAAGAAGCTGTAAGATTTGAGAGAAACAACATTTCGTTTTGTATTACTTTTTGGGATCTTCTCATGCTCGATCTTGTGGGGAGAAGAAGCATTTGATTTTCTGATTTTTATGGTCCCCAGGAAGCATGCGGTCAGATCTCCCACCTCTTCTCTCTGCTACTTGGGGGTGTTTCTTAGCTTTTGTTAAAGGAATCAACAACATGCCATGAAAGCATGTGATCCCATCTCATCTAGAATTACCTAATAATTATTACCCTTCTCTTTCGGCATGTACATGGCCTTTCTCTCCCTCTTATCTCTCTCCTTGCAGACACACCGTGCGGTATTAATGGCCACCATAACCTGTTTATTCTCCCTTATCAGCTTCCTAATCTTGAACAACGTGCATCAAGGACAACCACATTATTATTATTATTATTATTATTATTATTATTATTAATTATGATTTCTATTAATATTTCAAGTTGTTGTTATTATCATTCTTTCTTTCTTTGAGTCCTTGTGGCATTCCCTAAGGGCATGTACCTAAAGAGCCAGCTAACGGCATTGCCTTATAGGGGACCCCAACTGCATAAAAAATGAATATAATATTGTTTCACGTACTCATGATTCTTCACTACCCTCTTTTCTGCATTATTTTTTTTTAATGTGTAACGCGCTTCTCCTAAATAGCAGTAATCTATGTCCTCATATCATAGTCTCAATCCTTTTTTTTTTTTTTTTTTTCCTTTTTGTGTTGGAGGCTTCTGCTCCTTTTTGTTCTTTGTCTTGAGCATGCTTACACATCAACATATAGCCACTGTCTCCTTCCAACTTGCTAGATGACAAAGTTTACATTCCAATGTGTCTATATATCTCAAAAGGTCAAGCTACATTAAAAATGATTACCACTTCGGCTTGTGGTCCTCTTGCCTCTTATATGAGACAGATGAATACAAATTCAAATTAGGATTGCCTGGAAAACTTCATTTGCAAAAACGTTTTGAATTCATAATCTCTTGATTTAAGTCTGTAGATACACAGTAGATGGTTTAGAATCTAGGGCACATTAGATAATATGATTTTTTCTTTAATTTGCAGAGCATGTTCTTGTGCCATAGAAGGTCCTGAATTCAGATTACATGTGCATGTCTGACTTTAAGGAAATAATCAGACTGTTGACAAAAGGAAGTAGTGGAAGTCCAGTTGTGGTGCATATAAACCAATATGATTCAGCTCCAAGGATGTACAAGCTAAGAGCCAAACTATTGAGTTTACTCTTACAAAATAGACTTGAAAAAAGTTTGACAGTACTTGAAAATTGAGAGCCATCTGGTTGAAAATCATTCTAGGGCAGTCCATGTTATGTACATCCGACATGTGCCAGCTCATTGCATTATCCTAGGAAGTAAAATGGATTGTTCCCTTATTATGGCCCAAATTCCAAAGCAAATAATTAAAACCTGTAACTAAGGCAAAGTCATCTCAAATGAAAAACCACCATAAAGTAATCCCAAATGTTCCCTGATTTTGCACTTGCGCCAAAGCAATTGAGCTGGCTAATGTCTGCCCTTGATTAATGCGACCTTGTCGGTCTGTCATATAACAAAGGGCAAGGGCTCTCTGTTTTGCATGATTGGCCAAATTATGCCCCATAAGCATGGCACTTCCCTATTTTTGCACAGCATCCATATCCCAGTGTTTCTGTTAGCAGAGAGGTCTTAATTAATGCCATATGATTACTGAGATGACTATGATCATTGAAAGACCTGGTTGTATTGGGCAGTTTGCCAGATGTAATTGCATTTGTTTTTAGGGAAAAGGTTATAATGAGGGCACCCTTCATGGCTCATGCTAATTGTAATGAGACCTTCTCACATAGACATTAACAAGAAGTGTATGATACAGAAATACATGCAGATCCCAAGATTTGCTCCTATCCACACATTTAAGAGATATATTTTATCTTTGAGGCCGGGCTACCAAAGGTCCAAAGCCCTAAGAAAATAACTATTTACTGCAACCAATATTTGACAAGATCCATCTTAGACTTTCAGATAATGCAACAGGGGAAAGGGCAATTTTTTGGTTTTCTTCTGTAAGTTTTACTTTGTCAGGTGCTTTAATTTCTTTTTGATAAAAACATTATACCATGATGAACATTCTGTTGGTGGAAAGAAAAGAATTTGGAAGTATTTGTGAATTTCCGTCAAGGAACAGCTTGGTGGGGTGGTTTGGCCTAATAGGGTTGAAACAGCAAGAACTTTAGGTCAGGATTTTAGACTGTTAAGCACACAACTCTCTCTCTCTCTCTCTGTGAGAGTCAGAAAGGGGCATGATCACATGGGAGTTCCAATCATGAAGGAAGCAAATGAGACAATGGCAGAGGATTCGGTGGAGCCACATAAATGCATGACTCATTTGTAGGCTTTCTATCTATCAACCCCACTTTTTAAAATCTTTTAAGGCCTTGCAAATAAAAAAGAGGCAACTCAGCAATTAATCTCAAATAAATCCAAGGCATCTGTGAGTACTCCACCCACGCATTTACATTGTGTGCCAATTTAGAATGTAGCAACTGCAAAATGAATGACAGCTTGGAACCTTGTTGGTCACTTCAGTGGCAAAGCCACCGATGCCATTGCCCTTTTAACTAATGTTTGATGAGCATTTTATGTAAACTATAATCTGCAGAAGAAAAAAAAAAAGGAATCTAGATGTGTCCATTTCCATTGAAAACCTGATGCTGAGTACCATTGTGATTTGTGCCAACCAGAGAGAAGCTGTAAAACTTTATTTTCGGTTGCCACAATTGTACTCAGCAATTTAAATATTTTGAAAGCAAACGTTTTAGATGTTTTCTTTTTTCTTCTCAACGAGAAATCATGTCCACAAGGTTATTAAGAGTTATGTAATGCAAGTTAGTGATTATGTGAACTAAAATGAAGTGATACAAATTCGGAAAGTGGCTGAAAAGTAGGCAAATCTTCACCTAAAATTAGACCAATTTACAGCTTTGAGATTCCTATGTAAAATGTTGACGGCTTTGTTTTAAGTTCAACTCCACTCCAAAACCAAACCATTTCTTTACAGATTTTCTTTTTTCAACTTAGTCATGCGGACCAAATACTAACTTCTATAAAGTCATATCATCAACTATTTCATTATGAGAAATTCTATTTGGAAGTCAAAGCAGTAAAGCACATTTTCCGTGTATGACATGGCAAGACTTGATTTGTTAGAGAAATTTAATATTAAAATATCTTACAAATCAAGTCTTATCATGTCAATAAAATAAAAGTTATGCTTTACACATTGGCTTGTAAGTAGAAAAACTATTATGTGAAAATTAGTGCTATAACCCACATTATAGACTTCCCATTTATATAGACTTCCCATTTATTTTATGATTATATGATATATATCATTGACTTAAGCTTAGAAGACAAGAATATAATTTCGAATAATATTTCTAATTTATATTAAAGTAAAATTATTAAATGAGAAATGATATATTTAATCAGATTGTTAATGGTTTTCTTATTTTTGTTTTCATAATGTCCGATTTTATCTCAATTTATGTCGTCGGCAATGGCACAAATGTCAACAATGTTTTGGTAATTGGGCTAGAGACTGGGCCTAAGAAAATGGCCTAAGCCCGGGGCTCAAGTTCATATCAGAGGATGTGATATTTCTTTTTTAGTGAGAATAAGGAGGGGGGACTTCAACCACGATCAGCCAGCCAGCTTCAAAAGTCAAAACATTTAAGTAATCCTCACTGAACATACCAAAGAATCGTTGTTTTCAATTGTAGAAAGTTTTCTCAGATCACAAAGACTGTATGTGGTTCTTTCAAGCAGTCATATGCTGCAAGACAATTATCAGAGTTTCTTTCCAAATTCCACCTGGAAACCGAAAGGTTTTGATAACCGGACGAAATACCATCCACAGCTTTGTGATGAGTTCTATACACTCCATTGATTTAGAACCAAGCTGAAGGTGATATTTCTAACAATAAACAACTGCATCAGGAACCATAAAAAAAGAAAAAGAAAAATAAGATTAGGCCTTCTAAACAAAGTTGTAAATCTTTAAATTGCACTACAACCCAAATAGTTCAATTCGCCATTAGGACAGAACCATATGTTGTTTCATTCTGTTTTTGATCTAAATCCTTATGGAAGCAAACCTTTCCTACGGTGGTTCAAGCAAAAAATTATTCAACCTGGCTAATTATCATGGATCAATCCAAAAATAAACAATAAGTTCAAGCAAAAAAAAAAGGATTACTAAATTGAAAGGTGGTCCATGTGTGTGCTGGGTGTGGGGTTCTTCAGTCACATATATATACATGGAAAAGAGAGATTGAGGACTATCAACACTCTCTGTCAGATCAAATGTAACATTAATGATTCAGAACGCTGCAATAGAAAGAACCGAACAGACATAAGCCACCACAACAGTAAAGAAAACATGACATAGTTACCTGCTTCACCAGGAGAGTTGGCCAATCTCTTAGTTGAAGATCAACAGATTTCCGGCCTAAACAAGCCCGATAAAAAGACCTGAATAACTCAGTCGGTGGATTATGTATTGCCCTGTTTAGCTGCTTATACAACCTTGGCTAGGATCTCATTTATGCAAACAACTTGGGACAGTAATTGTGTGATATGCCTTGGTAATCATAGCCTGCTTAGGAGCAAACTACAGGACTGCTCATATGAGTTACTATAATGAGGATTTACCATTTGGGTACATCTATCTGGCCCAGACTAAAGCTCTCAGAGCATCCCCATCCGTTGCCCTAAAGCACCGGATTCCTTATAATTTGAGGGAATATTTAGAGACTTCATCCCAAACCACCGCCCATCCCATTTCCCATTTTGGGGTTTAGGGATGAGGTTGCTACAGTAAGTCCCCAAATATGGGGATCTACTGTTTGTCCCCAAACCATTATTTTATTTTGATAAAATTGTTTGTAGTTAAGTTTATCAAAGGAGGTGAGAGAAAAATGTAATAAAAAAAGAATAAAGAAATGTTATTTTAATAGAATAGAGAAAATATAGGGAATGAGATGTAGGAGGTTTTTGAAAGATGAGTAAAATTTAGGGAATGTACTTTTTAGCTAAATTATAGGGAATTTTATGGGGAATGGGACGTGAATGCTCTCAGCCAGTCAGATGAATTCCTCATTTTTACACCAGCCAATAAGGATCTGCCACGTAAGCATTGCAGCAAACACAAGTTACACCCACAGGCAGTAGATTACACTTTTGGTATTTCCATCTCTTCCACCCCCCCTCACTCTCCCCCTCCCCCCACCCCTGTCGCCTGCAAGTCTCTCTCTCTCTCTCCAAGCAGATACTCTCTCCTCTGCCAAAACCAGACTCCTATTGTCTCCAAGCAAATACTTGAAGAGAGAGAGTACCCTCCACAAAACCAAAGCCCTTAACTCTAGAATAAAAACCAGATGGAAAAATAAAAATAAATCAAGAACTCAATCGATCTCTCTATGTTAGACCCAACAAAATCCTCCAAGATTTTTACCACCCCAGTCCTCTCTCTCTCTAATAAAGAAGGTAGAGTGACAATTAGGGGTGGGAAGTTTTTTGAAAATTTTTCTTAGAAGATGTAACTAAACCTCGTTTGTTTTCAAAGATGAGATGAGATGAGTTGAGATTAAAGTGAAAAGTTGAATAAAATATTATTAAAATATATTGTTTTAATATTATTTTTGTATTGGTATTTGAAAAAGTTGAGTTTATTTTATTTTGTATGAGAATTTGGGAAAGTTGTAATGATTAGATGAGATGAGATGAAATAAGATAAAAAGTTTTGTGAAAGTGAATGAGGAAGAAGGAAAGCCCGTCTTTTAAGAATCATTTTACTCATTATATGCACAATAAAGCAGAAGATTAAAGCAACCAAACAAAAGCTCAAACATGGTATTAACTTTGATCAGATTATGAACTTCAAAACAACCCAGCTCAACCCAGAAATTCTGTTCGATATATAAAGAATGAACACGATTGCCCCCCTAATCTTTCATTTACAATGAATACCCGAATCACAAATTTCTAACCACTCTTTATTCATTGATGAACCAAATCATACCCTAAAACATCCAAAGTAAACCGAGTAGACAAAAAGGGTATACATAGGGGTTTAATGGGCTTCTTTTTTTTAGGGGGTTGGTATACAAAAGTAAAAGAACTCCTCAAATTATGCAGCTGTTTGATCTTTGGAGCTTGAGGAAGTGTATAAAAATGGCTGAAGGTCAGGGAGGAGGGCCATATCCTGGCAGATCATGAGGCCACCGACCTGGTTTTCGGTAGGTGGAAACCAAAACCAGAGTATTTGCTTGGAGAGAGAGAGAGATAAAAAAGCAAATACTAAAAGTGTAATCTACATTGGGTGTAAACTTGTGTTTGCTGCAATGCCTACGTGGAAGATCCTTATTCGCTGGTGTAAAAATGGGGAATTCACCCGACCGGCTGGGAGCTTTACTCAACTAATATTAGTCTCCCAAATCAACAGAGCATTTCCATTAATCAGTTTCATCAAAGTATGAAACTATGATCCATAAGAACACAGCTTAACAAATTTATGCATTACCCTAGCTGGAAAAAGTTAGCATTGCCAACAGCTTGAGGAATGAGAACCAAAAAAGTGCTCAGACAATCAAGAAAGAATAATATAAGTCTGAAAACTTGTTATTTTTCAATGATGTAATTGCTGGTGTCAAGCTTATATTTTAAGACTTTCACAGGCATCTTGGAATATGTTCCAAAAAGCAGATAAATAGCAAGCAATAAGACGTGGCACCTAGAACATCAATTTGTGATTGGAGGAGGGAATATCATCACAATGGAAGTCTTTCTTTTTTATAGGTAAGATAAACAACAACTGAAGTCTTGATTCAATCTCCCAAACTTTTAAGGCTATAACCTTATTGAATTGAAGTTACAAGCTTCATATAGCTTGTGTTCTTTTTGACAATTTAGCGTATGCATAAGGAAAGAATACTGCCAGTTACATAGAATTTACCCCCATGTCAAAGTATATGTGATCAATCCAAGTACCAGGCTTTAACTAAGTACTCGCAGGCTCAGGTATAAAAAGTAGGAAACCTACATGTGAGACATATACAGACAAGCTGAAGCAAAAGTTAGAAATAAAACCTTCAAGCATCCACATATCAGGTCATCCCGTGGCAGCCACAAGATTCTGGTCTTACATCCTTCAGCAACACAGATATCTAAGGCTCACAGATGGCCTGAAATGGAAGAATGCAGTGACCGCAGAAATTAACAAAATCAGCTGATCATCATCAGATGTCCTAAAAAACCGAGAGGAAGGTAGCAAACCCCAGGATCATCTCTAGAAATTTAGGAGTGAGGTGCACAAGCCTCCTACTTGGGCCCTGGAAAATACAGGGGAAGCATCAATAATGTCCCCAAATGAAATTTGTCACACTGCCTAATGCCAACGGTATAGCGATAATTCATTTCAAATGATAAATCCCATGACATTGTCATATAAACATAGAAAGTGAGGAATAGCTCTCTTTCTACTCAAGGAACCGAGGAAGAGAACAATCATATTAACCCCTTTATATGGAATAAAGTTTAATGAGAAAAATGGCATAAAGTGTAGGAAAGTCATAAGCATAATGTTCAGAGGCCCTTAGTGAGAAAATAAGATCCTACTATAAAAATAAAAATCATATGTCTAGTTCACATGTCAAATATAAATTCACATAGTAAAGCAGAAATCTGATCTGGCATCTCTTTGTATACAATCCTCATTATCTGCCAATTGCTTGCAGCTTTATGGTATACTTCTTTGGTAACATAGAAGATACCAAACACAGAAATAATAGCATGCCTAATAGAATAAGCACACAATAAAAAAGAAAGAAAAAGTCTTATGCACAAGGATGATCATAGAAACATTTATTACTTGGCATAGTTTGTGGTACATACACTTCAAACTAGACCACTCTTTATTATAAAACCAAAACAAAACAAAAATGGGAAATATCTCATCTTGCTTCTTACAATGAAGTGAGGCCATTAAAACGAATGTTTATTAGATCCTACAGTAGACGAAGAAAGTAAAAATAAAAATAAAAAAGTTTCCCAAATTTTCTTGTCATCTAATTCGAATGCAGGGAGAAGAACTTAAGTTTCTTAGCTCCATTAAATGTTCATCATTCGATATATGGAGTGAAAGACGAAGATTTGTCATCAATTCCTCTTGTTCCCAACTTAAAGGTCCTGATGCATGCAATGCCTCTATAGTGCAACGGTAGGCATGCAACTCTAACCTATGTATTTCAGCTGCTAGTTCCCCTTTTGAAGGAAGGAGACAATTTCCTTCCTCATATTTCCACCAAAAAGGGGATTCAGCATCACTAAAATGGCAATCACCATCCTTAATACAACCTGTAGAAACATTATGGGGCACCTTATAGGAGCTGTTGCTAGTAATGCTACAACTACCAACAGAGCATGTAACATCATCAGCAAAATTTGATTCTAAGTTTGCAAATGAACACCCCACAGTGCCAGTTTGTCTCCTCGTTGCAACGTCCACTTCAGGAATGCCAGTTGTTCTGTTGTTAGGGGAAGCATTTTTGAAGTTTTCACCCTGCATGTTTCTCGGGAAAGCAACAGCATCTACCTTCACGGGCAGAGTGGACGAATTAGCAGCCTCCACTCGGTGGCACCTGCCTTCTTTTTCTGTTGCTCTAAATTTCAGGGAAACTCCAGTATACTCTTCAGCTTGAGAATAGCAATAGGGTGACCCTCTCTTCAAAGTTTTGGAAGAAACAACATGGGACTCCTGGAAATTAAATCTGTTCTTAACAGGGAAATGATCATCTTTTACACGTAGATTCGTCCTTGTGCTTTTATTCTGAAAGCTTAATTTTAGCTTGCACTTCAGAGTTGAAGTTTTATCACGTTTTTCATCTTCAAAAGAGCCAGAACCCTGCATGCAGAAGCAAAAGAAGCACAAATTCACACATAGAACACATATAAAAGCCCCGT
The DNA here is from genome assembly GCA_011037825.1 of Carya cathayensis. NCBI lineage: Eukaryota > Viridiplantae > Streptophyta > Magnoliopsida > Fagales > Juglandaceae > Carya > Carya cathayensis. The sequence continues at coordinate 284,798 of QGSO01000196.1, forward strand.
TGGTCAGCACTCACTTGTAGAAAAATGTGCATCGATTGCAAGGTAACAAATATTTTCTAAACTAAATAACTTGCCAATTTTTTTCATTCCGTATTTGAGAATGAGAAATCTAGCTCAACTTCACACTCTTTATGAGACAGAAAATGATCTATTTTCTGGTAAATATTAGCAGACGCTACAATGCAAAAACATAAATCAATTGGAAACAAAATGCATGCAACGAAAACTTGAGGAACACACTAAACTGTTGAATGCATTCAACTGAAATATTGGAGAAGAAAGGGCAGATTAAAATATATTGGTGCCAAATTACCTTTCCGATCACAACCCATTTGTCATCTTGCCAAGACTGTCTAACCCGGATGTCAAACTTGAAGACTTCAAATTCCAGAGAGGATCCAAGCAACCTGACTAGAAAGTGATTTTCCCTCAAAAACTGTGAAACAGTTGCCATTTTCCAGGAAAAGTTGTCAAACACCTCCACAACATCACCGGCAACCCAGTTCTCAGAAACTTCAAGTGGAGGAGGGCAAGGCCTAACGGCCATTCTGGATACGCTCTCTACAAAGGTCCCACCATTGGCAACCTTGCAGCCATCATATCTGACAGTGTAGTTGTGACTGTTAACACAAATGATCTCAGCACAACGCCAGGAGCCTGAAGGTACCTCCTTTTTGGACAATACTTCCACTTTACTCCCTTTCTTGAACCTCATCACCGGTAGGTTTACTCTGAAAAAATCCAGTCCAGAACACCTATTGTCAACGATACAATGAATGCAAGAAACTGGGCAGAACTAACATTATTCAAATTTTAAATTGTGAGCTGAAAACAAGATACAATTTCATAAGAAGGGGTAGAAAAAAATTGATCACGGAGTACATAGTCTATCAAACAAAATTATGAATTTATAATACACATTTACCCAAACAAAATTACGAACTTATTATTCTCCTGTTTTGATTTATTTTGTCATTTATGATTAAAAGAACACAAGAACCAGATTATATGGGTATGTTATTGGATTTCTCGGGTCCGTATCAATAGATTATCTAAGATTCAAAATCTTGATCTTTTTCCTTTTCCTACCTTTTAATAGAGAAATCCACCTGTGGCTCCTGTAGCCAAACAGAGTATCAAGAATAAATACACCTGTAGCTTCTGTAATTTAATAGAGAATACAAGAGACCAGAGAAGAACAAACACATGACATTCCCTCACAACACACACGACACATATATATCAGAAAATTAAATGAAACTTAAGTTGTGCTATGTTTGGCTGCTCAGAAAATGCACGAGAATTCAGAATATCAAATTTCAAGATTCTCGTTGATCATTTAAAAAAGATAAAATTTCACAGAGTAAGCTCAATATAATTTCTGCTCAGGTTTTTTTATATTAATCATCTAAGGTACAGACAAACAGCAAAATAATGCTAACAGAAAAAATGTTTTAAAGGCAGAAGATTTCCTATCCTTTTCCTCCGTTTTCTCAGCAAACAAACGGAGACTCAATCAAATTGGGCTCCAAATCCAAAATCAGAACTTCCCAGAAACACAATAATATTTATACCCAAAAAAATAAAAAATAAAAAACAGAGAAAAATTTGACCAAAAAACTCCAAAAATAAAAAATCCAAGATTACTTGAATTGAATAACAGCGAGGAAGAGATTTCACTGACCTTTCTCGATTCTCAGAGCCCTTCTTTAATCACACAAAATTTTCAGTCTCCCTGAGATTATTGTTGTTGTTGTTGTACAAGCTTTATTGCTTATTGCTAATTGAATATTTATTTATATTTATTTTTTTGGATTTGGAAATATTAAATTATTAAAGAGGAAAATTAGCTTAATAAACAACGAATAAGGTATGCTTTCAATGCCAAGTTGCCAACTGCCACCTGTCTCATTCTTATTGGCAAGCCCGTGTTTGTACTACACGCACTCCAGCCTTCCATTTTTTTTTAAAGACTAATGTTTTTAATAATATATACAACTCAGATAAATTTGGTATAAAATTTTTATAAAAAAGTGAGTTTTATTATTAAAAATATTTTTTTTTGACATTTTTTTAACGTAGGGTCTATTTTTTGTACAAAGACTTGCGAGAGGCTTGTCTATTTGATACTTGTATAAATTGTTTCTTTATATTTTTTAAGATTATATTTTCTTTTAAAAAAAATAATATTAGATATAGTCTTAAGATATGTAAATTTCATATATTTCTTTAAAAAAAAAAGATTTATTATTAAAAAATAATTTTTTTATATGAATATTATATTTACTTATTTTTTCAAAATAATACACTAGATTTGGACAATCACTTTTGTCAATTTCAAAAAGCTAAAGCCTGAAGTGATTGGGTTTCTTGGGCATTTTGTGCGTTTTATTTATTTAAATTATATACCATAGGATGAGTGTAGGATTAGTTCAGTCACGCTTAAGCAATCACCAAGTATTTAATTTCTTCTAAATCATTATTTCCTTGGGTTCATGACTTCTAAAACTTTAATGAATTTGAATATTTCCAACTCTTATCGGCAAATTAGAACAGTGTTAGGTCTATATACAAATTTTATACAAGTTCACACATTCACGTGTTTAATGTAATACGTAAGATCTATTTTACAGTAAAAAAAAAAAAATTAACGGATCACATTAAACTACATCAGTATGTAAACTTTCTTGCGTAAGATATCTGGGTAGTTCAAGCACTTCTCATTAGTCATCACATTTTTTGGCATAATTATTTTTCTAATAAATATATGTGTTTTATGTATTTGATTTATTGCAATTCCATTTTATAAATGATGGATTTATGCATTTTAAACATGAGTCAAGACGCATGGAGTTTTGTCTAAGGTCTCCTAAAGATCTCAAGGGTCAAAACTGTGTCTGGAAATTGTTAGGAGTTTGAATGGCAGCCAACCAGGTAGTTGTTTTATTTGACTAGGGCTTTCTGAATAATTCTAACACGCATATTTTGTAATTTTTTGTTCATCCAACTAAATAAATAATGAAACACCAAAAAAGATTATAGCCATAAACATATGAGAAATAAATTATACTTGCAGTCATGAGTGTACAAGTGTCACGCAATCACTTTGAAAAAAATGAATAAATACGAGCCTTACATTAAAATAAAATTAATTTTTTAATAGTGAATCATATTCTTTTTCAAAGTGGTTATACAGCACTTACACACTTCACGACTGTATATAACATTACTGATATTGGGGTCCAGAGGTGATTCTCCTATTTGGAGACCAGACCTTATGCTATCTAGTCCAAAAGGACCTTGATGAAAGTGACACTAATCTTAATGCTTTTCATTGCCATCAAATTAGAATTAATATAATAAGGTCAAAACATACGAGGGATATATGCGAATGTGGGTTGCAAGACATGTTAGGAAAGAATTAGCTAATGGAGTTGCCCATAGTATATAGCTAGAAATGCTATATACTATTATAATGGCTGAAGTAGTTGTTTCTTGGGTCATAGAGAGTTGAATGATTGATAATAATAAAAAAAAAAAAGTAAAAGGTTTGATTAAACTAATATGATCATGTAGTAAATTACTAATTTGATTCTTAAAATATAGTCTTTGTATAGAACTTGGGATTTTATGCATTTTGATGGTTTGTGATCATGTTATGGCTCAAATTTAACATTGTAATTCCAAAATCAAGTCTTGTTATTCATAAGTTCGCCTGTAAACATATACTACTTAAAGTAGGATCCATTATCGTTAAAACAAAAATAGTCAGAACGCGATTACTTTTTAATGCTATATGATGTTGTCTCAGTGGATAGGAATTACAATGCTATCATGGAAACATCCATATATATGCATAGAGCTTTTAGTACTGTCAATAATGCCATTGGTTACTAGACTTGTTCACACCCTTCTTGTTTTAAAAATTTAATCTATGGTATCTAGAATTTCTTTGTGAAATATGTAAATTTACATATTGCAATGTATAATTTTCATAATTTTCTTTTCAACACATTGTTTCCTTTTGCAGAACACACTCAAAATTTGTGATGCATTTATAAGGACTCTCGTTATTGCTGACCGATGGTGTTACATTAGTAACTGCTTCAAGCAAGCCCGCAAAACTTAAAAGAAAAAATATATAGAGTAGTGCTACTCACCATCTATTTTATAATCAATCATTATTTCATCATTCTATGATGTGGTATTAAATGATTGCATTCTATTTGTTATACTTGACTGTTAAACCCAATCAATTCATGCCACATCAAGAGATGTTGAGCAGATGATAACTAGATTTTTCTAAAAGTATATGACATAAAAAAGTCTGGACAAGCCATTCTCAAGCTTTTCCCAAGTTAATTTCATACCAATCCAAAAATTCCAAACACCAAAAAGAAAAAAAAAAAAAACATTCTATAATTCATCTAACTTTTCGCTGATATACAAGTTTATCATTTTACCCAACTTAATTTTCGTTCTTCCTCTTGTTCTATAATTCATCTTCTTGGTACCATCTCCTTTTTTCTACTAGCAAATCTCTTTTTTGGGGAAAAAAAGCATGAACCTGGAATATACACGTCTTCTCTTGCAAGATATCCCATTGTTTTTTACAGGCCAATACTCTTCTTTGCTTGAAGCTCAAATATCGCTTTTGCCAGCCCCTTTTTCTTTTTAATAATATCTTTTTTATCTGTACACATTGCTTGGAAGCAAAATACACGTTTAGGGGAAAAATGGCACAACCACAACCTCATTTCTTTCATCATTCCAATCTCAAAGATATCAGAATCATCAAAATCAGCATAGAAAGAGATGATATGACAGTTTCCTGGGCCAAATGGAAAGCTTCTTCATTCATCTCATTTCATATAAAGGACCCATGTCAAGGACTTGTCTCCAACTCTAATTGGCTGTTTGACCCTATGACATTGATATGCAATAAATGTCACTCTGGCCAAGTATTTATAAGCATTGATATCGCCTATGCACTAATATTGGCAAATGAGTTCTCTTCCTTAAAAGTCAGTGCATAAACAAATTACTATAAAGAGTAATATTACATACAATCATTTTTATATATTTTTTATACATTTTATTGATATAATTAGTTAAATTAATTTTTTTTAATATAAAACCAATCATATCACTGGAGTGTATAAAAGAATAAGTAAAAGTGATTATACATAAAGTTTTTGTACTATAAATACATTACAATTATAAAGATCATCACGTATTCCTTTTAGTGATAGTAGAATAGTACCTTTTATTGCATCATATCAGACTTTTCCATCAAAAGTTGCCTTCACTAGGTTGGGGGATTAAGGGATATTTAAATATATTTAGGAAGCGATCCGAAAAGATGGGACTAGGTGCATGTTAAAACCATATTTGAGTTTGGGCATGCTTGTTTACTGAATACTAGTATTATAGATATTGTAGAAGTTGATGAGCCAGAGCCAGAGCCAGATAGGTCTTAATTAGTTCTATCATTGGTTCTAATTTTCCATTTTATTTAGTTAGTTTTGAAACCTCCTATCATTACATCCAAAACTGTTAGAAACTACAGCGGAATGCCTCAAGCACATCTTATTGAATTGCTCCACAAGTCTATCCAACCTGAACAAATAATTCAGCAAATCTCAAATGTCTCCTCTCGATGGTAAAGTGTACTACATAGAATAAATTAGAGTAACACTTAAAAGATCTACAGTCTAGATACTTTTTCAAGAGAAAACAAAAAGAAAGATTCTATTCTTTTTGGAATAACCAAAAATCATCTGGGACCTTTATTCACTGCAATAAAGTGGCCGTTGCCACTTTTACTTAGAAGCATGTAACGCATGGCTTAATGCGTTATGTGTTGTGGTCCATTGCAGCACGGGACCGTTGCAGCATGGGAGCTCTAACATTCTCAATCTTGTTCATACAAGTAAATAGGTCTTGCAAGAACAATTACATTCAAAACCAATACACAGTTGAGAACCAAAAAGTACAACACTAAAATCAATCAGCTCTACTTGAGCAGAAGAGGAAGCAAAGCAAGAAAGAATATGGTCACATTTGAGTTACATGTATGGCTTCGTTACACCTTACCTGGATGGGAGAAAATCCAGAGAATCAAACCATAGAGAATTAATATAATTGGAATAAGGTGAATGACATTCTCTCCAGATAACCCAGAATGGAAAGCAACATCTTTTTTGGTTGCATCAGAAATGGAATTGTACATCGGCAAGTCATCAGAAGCTGCAGCTTTCAGAGGTGGCGAGCCTATGTCAGCAGGCAACAGGTTGACCAAAAACTCATCGGAAGCTCGAGACGTGCTCGATGACCTGTACATTCTCGAGAAGAATAAGATGGAATCAAGCAGCTATGAAAGAAAATGAAGAAAAGCCAAGAGCTACGAGATCTTATAGAAGGATCAAGTGGCAAAAAAGAAAACCCAGCAATGAAAAGAATAAAAGCCTGAAGTTAAGGCGATGCAACCCAACTTCCAGAGCCAAAAATGTCTGAAAGAGGTTGAGGGCGTGGCATAGGACTTTCCACGAGTTGACTACAGAGTATATTATGTTCTGAGTTTGATCGGTCATACTTTTTAGGCCGTAAGCTTTCTTTAGAAGCAGCTTAGTGGCATGCTTGCTGTGGCAGAAGATTGTAAAAGGATTCGGCAGCTGTCTAAGCATGGATCCACCAACCGCCTAATCTCTTTAATGAAATTGGATGATCCATTGCGGAGAAAGATAGACACAATATTAAATAGTCATGACTCATGGGTCCCACTTTGCCCAAAAGTCCTGTACAAATAGTAGTAAATAATGTAGAACTCGCACTATGTCTATCTTTAGACTTGAACATCCAATTCGATTAGGCAATTGAAGGAATCTTTATTCCATTGCAAAAAGCAGAATACAAATTGGGGGCCAAGGACTGGGGCTACCTACAATTCATATGATTCTTGACTCTTGAGATCACTTAGCATCAAATGGACAAACCATCCACCCCATATGGCTGTGCCATCACATCGAGCCAAATAGTTTAGGTGTATATATAATATCAAAATAGACAAGCCAAGAACGTGCACATACTCTAATCATGAAGGATTGGACTTGTCAAGTTGCAGCTTTCGAGTCATTTTCAGCTCTAGAATCATAAACAAAATTGCAAGTTGCAACTGGATATGTATTTACTCTTTTGTTTTCCATGTTATATCCTTTTTTGCTTTGAAAATACTAGTAATTCTTACAGTCGCAAGAGCTTGTAAGCCTGAATCATGGAAGACAGAACCACGAGTTCTCTATCAATCCAGTAAGATAATTTCTTCTAACTATAATCCTAGACAGTTGCAAGAACGCGTTTCCCTTTCTGCTATGAACATTTGTATACACATAAAAAACACAAAAAGATAACGGGCTTTAGTATAATGCCGTAGAAACAAAATCCTGGTGAAGTTGAAACATGAATTGTCACCTGTCATTTTGAATCCATTAGAACCGAAAAAATAAAAACAACCCGGGCCAAAAATGGCTGCAAAACTCTTAAAGGAACCCAGAGACATGATTTCTATAATTAGCCAAATCTGAGCATCCAGTCGGCAGTCAAACATATTGGACACGTTCATTGCATCCAAGAATTGGAATGTAGCAACATATTGTAGTAACAGGACTACGGACTTCTTTCCAGTAATTCTCACAAGCGCATCTGCAGACAAACATATCTAGATTGTCATTTGCCAATGAACAAATTATAGGCATGAAATTATAGTATAATTGCACAACACATTAGAAAATTTGAACCCCAAGCTCATGCAGACAGGTCTAGAAGCACCCAATATTATTCAACTATAATGCATACAACCATCAGAATCAGTTGTTGAATTCAGGACGGGCAACTATTGTTAATATTTAATTGTAGTGCCATATGGTGGAAATTTCGGAGAGAAGAAAAATAAAATCACCTTGTACCAGATCATAGGTATTGACAACTTTTCTAGTGAGATTCCTAAAGTTGGGTTATTCTTTTTTTATAAGTAAAAAGCTGGGTTATTCTTAAACTGGATTACTGAACATTGTTTACCAGAATATTTACCAGGCTAAGCATGTTAAGCAGTTTTCTAACAAATCGACTACCAGATCCAATTGCATGCATGAACCTCTTCATGCATCCGAAGGAAGCTTATTATGGCTGGAAGAACCAGGACAATCTAGGGCCAAGGCAATATAAGCATATTGTGTCACAATCGATGTTACATCAAGGATGCATAGATGTACCTGTGTTGATGTTGGATCAAAACTATGTGATCTATCTTCTTTCTCACTCAATGTAGAACGTCTTATTCAAAGGTGGAAGCAGCTTGCCAGCATGCTGCTTGATCTCACAGCTGAGCTCAACCTCCAGAAGTCTATGATTTTCCTTGGAGCGTTTCATTAAGAAAGAAACATTTAAGTCATCCCCTCCACATACTCGAATTGAAGGATGCATGAGGAAAACCTGCCCAATAATCAAGAAGATAGACAATTTAATGGGTAATTTACTAAAGTTGAGTGCAATTTACAAAAGATAAAATAAGAATCATAATAGTACGAGTAATGCAAGAAATGGACAAGCCCAACAATAAGTACTCCAACATAAGTAAAACTTCAAGGCAAATAGATAACACAACACAGATGGACGTTTTTAAAGACCATTCAAATGGACCTAATAATGTCATTATGAAACTTAAGAATGCCTTTCTCCACCATTTTGGCAAAAGTAATTGTATTGAATGGAAATAATCTAAATGATTTTCTTTTAGCATTTCCTAGCTCCTAGTCCCTAGCTTGTATTTAGGTGTTTCCGCTTGTATACTTTCTGTGTACTTGGGCCATGCCTATTTACTCATAAAAAAAAAAAGAAAAGGATTAAGTCAACCCCAGCTGTGAGTATGCTGCATTAAAAAACGACAACAGGAAGACAGTAAACCCAAGACAGCAGGACAGTGGACAATTTCACTCTCGTTACATTTTCTACTGATCCAAAGATTAAGCAATTTACTGAATAGCCGACTAACTGACAAAAAACATGATCCCAAAATAAGCACAATGGCAATATAATCATGAAGCAGACCATGCAGAGAATGGCCTATTGAAGATTTGTTAAGATGTATACAGCATTTTTCCAAATCTTCCTAACAGAACACCAAAGTTCATTATTATTTTCATATACTCTCAAGGGGATCAAAATTAAAAGGCAGATATTTTTGTTTGTGGCAGACCTGTTGGCCCCAATGTGTCCCATTATCAATGCTAGGAGCAGTTGTCAACTCAATTTCTTGCTGAGCTGGGTCCTCCGTTCTTCCCTAATGCAGCAGGAAAAAAAGTATTTTTAAATTATATTAGCATTCAGAATTTCAGATGCGTTAGAGTCCTAGCATGTCATAACCAAAAGGGACATTGAAGGTCAACTCACTCGAAAATGAACATCGAACCATCCCCCAAACCCACAGAGCCTTGTGTCTTCCAGAGTTATTGAAGATGACAAGTTTGATCTAACTTCAAGAATGTCATTCACAGTTACAGTCAGACAATCAATCTCCTTTACTACAGCAGCTGTCCCTATAACTTGATGTGGATGAAGATTGTTCCACAATGCCGTCTACAAAAGTAATGTGGCATACATTTGAAGATGTAGGACACCCAAGAAGAAGCATATCCATATAGACAAGCATGCAAAGCAATGATTGCTTAGATGCCTTGCCGCATCCCCAAGGATCGCCATATCTCTTGGGTGTAGGAGCAATAGAAGAGGTTCAATTACAAGTTCATTCACATTTCACAATTATGCAGCACCAGAAGATGTGAGAAAAGAATCACTCGTTGATTTGTCACTGATGGACTAAAGCAGAATAAAAATTAAATTGACACCAAGAATAGAGAGCAAACCTGAAGATAGTATTTCCTCTGCTCCTCAGAAAAAGGCTTTGTAAGAACACTCATGTCGACACCATAGTTAGTTTTTGTTTCATTTGTAAAATTATACCAATCATCCATAGTTTCCTGATAGTCGCTCACTTTCTGATCTACCAATCCAGACCTGATAGGGGCCACCCACATCCGGGCATGACTAGGATACCTATGAAGACAAAGTTTTCTGGGTCATGTCAACATATATCACTTTGAACCATCCAAAGCGTTTTTTAGATAATTAACAATATCACAGCAGTCCCAACAACCTCAATTCAAATCGCCTTCTTGGATTAGAAATTTATCAAGTACAGGCATCTCTGGTGCAACACTTCATTCATTCCATTTTCAATCCTAGTTATTTTAGAACATTTTTTAAGACAGCATACAAGTTATGCCAAAAGCACATAAATTTTATTTAATTTTATATAAGTAAACAAATTTGATTGATAAAAATAAAGCATAATTGATAGATATAACTAAATGGCAAGCAAACAGTGAAGTAAGGGATCGGCATATAACACAGTCCAACAGGACTACACTACTATTAGCAATAAATCTTACCATGAATGGCTCTATGGCCTTATGGCAATAATGTACAAACATAGTTATGAGTATTTTGTAGGTCAATGATAAATGGCTTGGTTTAATACTGAAATTCCACAAACTCTGAGGACAGAAGAACACATGGCAATGTACAAACACCACAGGATATGTGTGACCTTAACGTAATCTGAGATCATAGGGATGTACGATCGTTTTTTTTTTTTTTCAGAAATTCTTATCTATTTCAGAATGCAAGTCTCACAAGCTTGCTTATCATGAAATTATGACTACCTAAATACAGGCAACCGTGTTTCAATAGCTGGTGTCTTAAAATACATCGGTTGGGAACATTTTTTTTAAAATGGGTAAGGCACGTCATTAAGCAAAAGAAACATCATGTTAAGTGTGGTGGCAGCTGTAGTAGCCGTTAGTATGACACAGAAAAAGTCAAGAAAGGGACAGCTGCAAGGTTTGAACCAAGTAAGAAAAAAAATCAGAATGCATAAATGAGTTGCAACACTTCTTTTATGACTAAATGAATTGCGACACTTACATGATTCCCGTTGGCTTCAGCCAGCGATCACGTGCACAAATCACCGAATCAAACATAGATTCACGCAGAAGAAAGTATCCCATCCACTCCGAGATAATCACATCAACTGCACAACAAACAATATCTGAATTTGTACCCATGGCATATAAGACAAAAAGGGGTAGACCCATTTTGAATTTAAAGGGGAACTAATAACATTTTTTGATTTTTTAATGGGGAACTAATTACTTAATAATACTAACCTTTCTCAGGTAGAGTGACTTCCTCCATGGAACCCTCAATCACTTCAACGACATCTTCGAAGTTATTTGCTTTCACAAGTACACGTGCGTGCTCCGACATTTTAGTTGCTTCGACTGCATAGACCTTCCTTGCACCTGCTTGTGCCGACCAAATAGCAAGAATACCACTGCCAGTTCCCACATCCAACACAGTCTTCTCCAAAAATCCACCAAATTAATCAGAAATATATCCCAAAGGCAACGACATGCTACAATTAAAAGAATTAATACTTTAAAAAAAAAAAAAAAGACCATTACTCCCTAGAAAAGCCAAGAACCCAAACTTTTTTTTTTATCCTTTTATAGGTATGATTCCCATGGGTTCTGTTATAAACCAATAAGAGCGCGCGCACACATTTACAAATGAAGACCATCCTAATTAAGGGTTGAGCTTTATGCACAGTGAAATTGCAGTTCCATATGATTGCATTCAACTAGAGAACGGCTAAAACGGTATTAGATATCAATTGTAACTAAGTTCTCAACAAAAGCCTTGAGTTTGAGATGACAAGCTTAAACCCTCAGTTTTCCCCCAAAAAACAGAAATAAACAGTAATGCTACTCGTCTTGTGTTTACAGTAGTCTTCCCAGATCAAGACCGCAAAACCTATACGAATACTTGTCCAGCCAAAATCAGGTAAGCAAAGCTTCAATGTTTCTCTGAATCCAACCCAATTTTACCAAACAAAAACATACAAATCAAACAAGCTCACATAGCGATAGAGAGAAAGAGATACCTTTCCTTGGAAATGATGCTTGTTCTGGAAGATGGAGTTGAAGTAAGCGTCCATGCGGACCCGGTCAGAGAGCATCTCCTTCTGGTGGTAGAGAAAGGCGTAGGTGCAGAAATACTGGGCAAAATCCACGCCCTTGTCCACCGCAGTGGCGCTACGATCCCCGCCCACGACGCCGTTTTGGAAGCTACCCATGTCCGACACTCACTACCTTCTTCTTCAGAGAGAGAGAGAGAGCGTGTGTTGTTTCTTAGGGCAACTTTGCTATACTGCCTTTGGGTCGCGGTTTTGCTTGTAATTTGCAAAAGCATGCCACGTCATACAGCACCATGTCGGCCGACCCCACTCTAGAGAGTATAATTTTTTTTTTTTTAAACCGTAGAATATTATTTTTCAATTCTGCTGCATACAATCGTGCCAGTGGATCCACCGACAATTGGGCTCCGACTCTGACAAAATCGGAAAGCCCAACTCTAACCTTCGTCCAAAGTTAGAGACCAAGTTGGGTTCTGACTCCGATTCCAACTCAGAGCAAATTCCAACTCCGATCAAAGTTGTTGAAGTCAGAGTAGAGGGTTGGAGCTCTAATCAAAGTTGGAAAAAAAAAAAGAACAGATGAAAATCCCAACATAGAACATTCCACAATTCACAACTTGTTTTCTCTTTTGCAACCCAATATCAAAATCTCCGAACAAAGAACATTTCACAAAGAATAGATAACAAATTATCAAATTAACAAAAGATTTTTGCATCCTAACAAATAAAAAATAACAGAAATTATAAAAATAACAAAAACAGATTCACAGAAGATTTTCGCATCCTACGGTTTTGGATTGCAACAGACTATAGAGAAAGACAAGCGCAATGTAACAAGTCCACCCTGGAAGCTCCTTAATGCGGTGGAGAAGAGGGGGCTGTTAATGGTGAGAAGTGATGGAAAGAGGTTAGGGATGAAACCCTAACCCACGTGCAATGGAACTCAAGCAGATTCAAAACTGAAGTGAAGACGTTAGTTGACTAAGGGAACTTGTGAAAAAACAAATGAGGAATTCATGAGAAAACGAAGGAGGAAGAGAGAAACAATGGCAAGAGAGAAAAGAGAGGCTTTCAGTTCTGAGAAAATGATGGAAGAGGAGAGAAACGACGTAGGGTTTTGGACTTGATTCCTGAAGAGATAAATATATAGGAGGCCGAAACGACGTCGTTTTGAACTTTTAGGGGTTTTAAAAAAAAAAAAAACTTGGCAAAGTACACCATCTCGTACATGGAGAGGTTCGAACGCAAGTCAGTTAGTTAGCAAAACACTGCATCGCACCATTAGGCCACTCAACTACCTATTACTCATGTTACAACATTAAATATATTAAGTCTAAGTATCAGAATTCGGAGCTAGAGTTCGGAGCCAATATAGACTCTAAACTCCGACTCCGACTCCAAATAAGGGAGTTGGAGTAACTCCGGCTCCGATTTTTGAAAATTTCGACTCCGTCGGTGTTGGAGTCTTGTCGGAATTCAACCGGAGTTCGAAGCTCGGTAGTTTTGCCCACCCCTAACCACCATGCACCTGCTGACGTGGCACTTGATAGGAAAAAAAAACAGAGAGAGAGAGAGAGAGAGAGAGAGAGAGTAGTGGACTAAACCCAGCGACTGAAACCTAAAGTAAAAGAAAGAAGAAAAGCCTGCGAGTGAAGTGAAACTTAGAAGGAAGAAAGAAGGATTGAAAAAAGCATTTCTCTAGAGTCCAGCAACTGAACATAACACCTCCCAGTCGCCCAAAACCATTTTTGCAGAGCATTTTGAGTGATTGAAAAATGCTCAAAATCCATTGCTGCATAGCATTTCGAATGACTGAAAAATGCCCAAACTAGTGCTCGACTGTATAGCATTTCAACATAATGGAGGTACCATTTGACTACACATTTCATTTTTTGTTCTCTCAAACCCAATAAATTCTACAAAAAGGCCAACTGTTATGCGTAAGAAATCAGAAGAATAAAATTAAGAATAAAGGGAAGTTCATCAGCAAGAAATTCGAAATCATAAAGATTTTTTGTATTTTCATTGTACATTATTTACATATCACTTGCATTGTGAGACATGCAAGAGAGGTAATCTTTATTCCAGTTCTTTTTTACTCCACTATCATATATACAACCTTGGAGAATTGGAGATGGCTGCTACCGAATATTTTTTGTTAGGGGAGGTGGGGTTTAATCAAAGTAAATTAATAATGGACTATTAATTTCCAATGTAACAAGGATTTAAAAGAATTATCATCATATCCACCATCAAAGAAAAACCTTATGAGAGGCTCTACCCAAACTTTTCGCAAGTTCCTCCCTGTGAGATGCCGAAAATTCTCCCAGAAACAAGCTTTTCAAGCACACTGAATATTCTACTCCCTCGAGCCTAATTCCAACTTACTAAAACACTTATCAACTAAGTTTTTTGATAGCTATGTAAGTGAACTCTCATTGCCATCCTCATTAAAGAACCATTAAACATTAACCGCTTGAGAGAGAGAGAGAGAGAGAGAGAGAGAGAGATCTTATAATTATATACTAAACCGCAACGGAGAAGGGGGAAGGGAGAACGATGGAAAGCAGCCCAAACGAGAGAAGATCAAAATGGTGTGTTTTAATTTAATTGAAACACACCGTTTCACTTAATCCCACTTCCTCGCATGACACCCATCAATTTTAGTCCCCCCCTTTAAATAGACAATATATTTTTTTGTGAATTTTAATTTTTTTTAAAGTATACAGAATTAATAGAATTGATTAAGATTGCATATATGATTTCAATAGTTTTCATCTCAATTCACAATTAATTGTGTGACATGGTATAGGACAATTAAAGAACTTTGGGAAAATTTGACACAGCCCTCTTTATAATGTTTTTAGTTTTGGCCATGATTCTTGCTAAATAAATCTTATAGCTCCATATGACATCATATCCTTTTAAGTCTTCACAGTTGATATAACCCAATTAAAAAGAATAACCAATTATAATGCATTTAAAAACTTAAAAAAACTTTTTCTAATCAAGTAGAGAGATTATTTGTGATACTCCATTTTGTGATAAGACTACAAGATGTATGGAATCCCCATATTATTTGAAAATGAAAAGTTTTTGCTCATTATAATGTTATAATGAGACTTCAATTATATTATTAACTGATTCTTTTGGAGTATATACCCATATGTTACTTAGGCCTCTTTTGGAGTGCTATAAATGATATCAAAATCTATTCCAATCATAAATGTAGAACTTAAGTTGTGCCACCTACGACAAACTGACCCAACGAAGATGTCGGGAACACAACACCAAAAGTTCAAGCACATCATGTTGAGACTCAAATTGGTGGAAACATTTCCTTTTCTAATAAATAAATACTTCATCTATAGAGGTATCTCATAAAAGAAAATTTATAAACTGAAATAACTAAATGTGATGTGTAATACTCTGTTCTCCCAGGGATAAGAATAAGGTTATTTTTAGATATCCTGGGGAACCAAGGTGATATTAACCTTGACTTAAAAAATTTTCTTCTTAACGAAGTGCCAGATACAAAATATATCATAAATAAATTAAGTCAGTCTTTTTTAAAATACTTCAAATCCAAAAGAGCACCTATGAAAATCAACCAAATCTCAAGTGTTTGTCAAGAATAACTTATTAAATTGAAAATCATAAAATTGAGTATGTCATAAACTATTTAGGCCTCTGCTTCATCTCCCTGGACCAAGTCTCATCCTGCAGTTTCAACCTCATAAAGATCATCATCTGGGATGGTTAAAAATATAAAAATATACAAAAATGAGTCGAATACTCATTAAGCAATACATCATATCGTAAACATAATAAAAACATAAGGGTTCCTTGGAAAACATGCATACTCATAATTACTACATAAATAACATGAACATGAATATGATTTGTGCATGAAATGTCTTAACTTGTCATTCACTTGTCATAGGCTGATACCACTACTAACCCCTATGAGTTAGGGTTAGCGAATCTCAGTAGATTTTGATTTCAGCCGTGGTCGCAAGTTGTAGAATTTTTACATAAGGAAGATACATTGAGTGCACTACCAACATGTACAACCCAAATGCAATATGACATTTAACATATGGTACCATCTTCATATCATAACGTAAGTCGTTATGTATCTTATCAATCATACTTCATCATAATCATACATGCATATTTTCTTATCATATCTTGTCTTATCGTATCATAGTCATATATTTGAAATGAAATATTGCCTTGTCATATCATAGATTTCAAATGAAATCGTAATTTTTCACAAAAATATTGTGATATATGTTTTTTCGCATAAAATCATGACCTTTTATAAATATTTTGATGCATAACTCTCCACATAAAATTATGACTTTTCATAAAATATCTTAATGCATAACTCTCACATTAAATCATGACTTGTCATAAATATTTTGATGCATAACTCCCATATAAAACCAATAATTTTCATAAGTATCTTCATGCATGTGTCATGCACCTAACAAAAAACTAATGCCTAAAATCATGACATTCATAAATCTATCATGGCAGTAAAAAATCATTTCATTCATGACTTTGGTACGTAAGAATGGGTCTCTAATGTAAGGCGTACATGCAAATGCTTTTTATAAAAGACATGTTGTTCAACTTACATGCGTGTAAGGATATGATAATGCTACTTATCCTGTAGCGTTAATATGATATTTTCAAGGTACGTAATTTATGTCAATTTCTTATTAATCACGTAATTTAATTTGTAATTAATTCTCAAAATACTAAATTAACATATATTTCCTAAGGTTTAAAATCCTCGTAATCCTAAAATCATATAACTCCATAATATTGATGTTAAAAACCTAGTACTTGTAATCCAACTTCTATTTCTAATTGCCTATAAAATAGTTTAACCTTCCATGGATCCAAAATAGCCTAAACCATGACTGTAAGTGGCTAAAGAATTGGGGGTATATATGTAATCTAACTTATAGAGTCTCAAGCTTTACATGTACATGTCTAAAGCTTGCACTTGAGGGACCAGTGCACTGGATGACTTTAATCTAAAACTGAAGAGAGATAGAGATAGTCTCACGTAAGATGCAACGTGTGGGTGGAGGATCCGAACATGGCGTCAATGGCATCTGCTGGTGCAACATGGAAAGTAAATTGGCTGGTTGAGATTAATTTGTTTTCAGGTGGCTAAAACAGAGGATGGTCGTACATGGGCTGGGGGCTGGTCGTGACCTTGGCATGGTGAACATGGGACATGCAGCTTACTGTTTACGATGAGGGACCGCGGGTGGCTTGTTGGTTGTTCCTATGGTGGTGCATCGTGGTTTAAGCGGTGCTCAATTATTAGGTGGTAGCTAGATGCTCGACATGGTCCGATGCAGATTCTCATAATGACCTGGAGGTGCTCTATTTTGGAAAGGAAAAATAAAACCTTAATCGAGTGGTTTATGGTGGCTAGGTCCTAGTCGTGACTAATAGAGGCGATGGGCAACGGTACCCTGGTGAAAGATAAAACCGTGAAGCTGCAATGTGGAAGAGAGGATGTGCGATGATTGTGTTGCTGCACTCTTTTCCCGTTGATCGTGTAGGGCCGATCTCCAGGGGTTTAGTTTGCTGCTCCGATTTACGTGAAGGTGGAGGAAGGAGAAAGGTATGGTGCAGGACTGGTTGTTATTGTCGATTGGTATGAAGTCGTGAGATGTGGGGGTTGCCTGCTTCTCATTTCATCTCCGTGGAGGAGCAAGGCGCCTAGGCTCATGGTGCGACGTACGTGGTAGCAACGGTGGTGCTATGTGAATTAGCATAGGCTAAGGGCATGGAGGTGCTTGTAAGGGTGAATTCGGTCCGGTCCGGATAGATTTTACGGACCGGACCGGACCTATTCAGTCCAGGGTTTTCCTACCCTGGACCGGACCGAACTTCATACGGACCGGTCGGTACACCCTTTGACTTTTTTTTTTTTTTTTTCAATGACATTTTGTTTAATATTTATTTAATTATATTGTGATATATTTAATATATATACATATAGTATACTATTATATATATATATATTAGTAATACACTACTACTATTAGTCTATTAGTAATAATACTATAACTAATAACTATATGTAATAATAGTAATATATGTAACTATATGTAATACTAATAACTAATACTATTAGTCTATTAGTACTAATAACTATACTCGTACTAATACTATAACTAATAAATATATGTAATGATAGTAATATTATATGTAATACCATATTAAATAATAGTAATACTCTTATTACTAATACTCTATGTAGCTATAGTGATTTAATACTAACATATTACATATTAAACTAACTATACTAATACTATTATAAATTTACAAATATATGATATATTATAATTTATACTATAACTTTTATAATATGTTAATACATTAATATATATACTAGTACTATATATATTTTTGATTAGTTATACTAGTATTATATATTATAGTATTAGTTTTAATTATAGTGATTAGTATAACTATATAATAGTAGACTATTAGTATAACTATATATTAGTATTAGTTATATTGTTATAGTGATTTAGTATAATATTATTAATAATATATTATAGCATTGATACAAATACATTATGGAATATATATTATTATATAATATATGGCAACACATTGATACAAAATACATTATGGAATATATAATACATATTATAAAATTATAAATATATTATAATTTATACCCTTACTCTTAATACTTAATAGTATTAGTAATACATTAAAAAATATAATAATACTTTAATACTAAATATATATAGTTATAGACTTATAAGTTATAGTGATTACTTATTATAATTAGTATAACTATATAATAGTATTAGTATTAACCTATTAGACTACTGGTAATATAGTATAGCTATATATTAGTAATATTAGTTATAGTGTATTAGTGATTTAGTATAAGTTATAACTATATTAATTATTAGTATAAGTATAAGTTGTATAACTATAGTCTATACTCTATATTAAACTATTAGTATTTATTTTATTTTTATACCATATTAGAGTCTAGATTATTAGTATTAGTAATTTAGTATAAATATTTGTATTAGTATAAAATTATACATATATTGTAATTTATACCATAACTCTTAAGACTTAATAGTATTAGTAATTAATATTAAATACATTAAAGAATATAACAATACTTTAATACTAAATATATATAGTTATAGACTTATAGTGATTACTTATTAGTAATATAGTATAGTTATATAATAACTATATAATATAGTATAGTTAAGTTAAGTGATTAGTTATTATAATTAGTATAGTTATACTAATATTAGACTATCATTACTATATTATATTTAGTATAGTATATTAGTAATTACTTAATGGCGAGTTAGTGATATAATTAGGTTAGATGAAAATTATAGTTATAGTATAGTTATAGGTTAGACTATTAGTAATATAGTATAGTTATAAACTTATATATATTAGACTATTAGTAATATTATTTATAGACTACCCACTTAGTTTTTAGTATATGTTATAACTATAGTCCATATTAGTATAAGTTATATAACTATACTCTATATTAGACTATTAGTATTTATTTTATTTTTAAACCATATTAGAGTCTAGTGTCTTCTAATATTAATTTACTCTATTAGTATTAGTAATTTAGTATAAATATTAGTATTAGTATAAAATTCTAAATAATAGTATTAGTTAATAATTACTTAATGGCAAGTTAGTGATAGAATTAGGTTAGATGAAAATTATATAATTAATTATATAATCAATATATTATATATATAAATTATAAAAAAAAAATATTTCATCGGTCCGGTCCGGGGTGAAAAACCCCTGGACCGTGGACCGGACCGAATGACTTCGGTCCACTAAAATCAGGACCTAGATCGGACCGGTCCGGTCCAAATTGGCCGGTCCGGTCGGTTTTTCCGGTCCGGACTGGCCGACTTTCACCCCTAGGTGCTTGGGTCATGGCTTGAGGCTCTAGGTTT
Organism: Carya cathayensis; assembly: GCA_011037825.1. Taxonomy (NCBI): domain Eukaryota; kingdom Viridiplantae; phylum Streptophyta; class Magnoliopsida; order Fagales; family Juglandaceae; genus Carya; species Carya cathayensis. The sequence goes on from QGSO01000196.1 coordinate 304,895, forward strand.
ATGGGGAGAGCATTGCTACTCATAAGCCCTATACACCATACACCTCACATTTTTTATTTTTTTAAATTTTTTAAAATTTTTTCTTAGATTTTTTCTTTTTAAACTATTTCAATTTTTCTATTTATTATTTATATACCAAAAATTTTGATAAAAGAAAAAAACTAAAAGAATAAAAAAAATAGATGGTGTGTGGTGTAGGGGCTTATGTTTAGAATTTTTCTTATGGGGAAGATGACAACTTGCATGTAAGGGGCTGGTTGGGGAAGAAAGGACTTGCTATTAAGAATTATCCAATAAAATTTAATTGAACTTCTATAAATATTGGCTGATTCAACCTAATTTAGGCAGAAGAAAATTATCCATATTTCAACCTTAATAATTTCGGGTTGGGTTGTTATAATATTTCAACCTTAAAAAATTACTTTTATAAAACCTTTTATAGATCTAAGTTCTTTCTAATAAAACTTCATTTTTACGGTCTCAAACAACACCTAATTTTCAAAATTATACCTAAAACTATCAGTTTAATTCATATATATATATATATCCAAACTCACAATTTCTTTAAATTTAGACCATTCATTCAATTGACCCGATGGATAAGATGGAATTCTAAAACTTTTCCATTGAATTGACTAATGACCTCTCATTAAAATTCAATCAAAATACCTTTCAAAAAATAAAAATAAAAACTTAGAATTAAATATTATTGATAATAAATAAAATTAATAATAAGAAGCCAAAGACTTTAAAGTCACTACTATAGCCGGTCAAGTCGGACCACTTTAATGGGTGATTCGATCGGGAGAGCCACATTGTATAGGTTAGGTGGGGGTGGTTGCCGTGGCCATCCAAAGGGTCAGGTCGGTGGCCTTGACAAGGTCGGCTCAATACAAATTGAGCCTTAAATAAAATTTAAATTAGTAATTTATAATTATAATACAGTAAAGTATAAGTTATCATATTAAATATTTTTAAAATTTTTAATAAAATGATATTTTATTTAAAATCTTTAAATAAATTTTTTTCAAATTTTTATTTAATATAACAACTTAAAATGAGGCTTCAATATAAATTTTATACCTCAATTTAATAAGATGTTAAAAATTTATTTAAAATATAGATAATACATTGTATTAAATATTAAATTTAATATTATGGAGCCTTGCACATTTTGAAAAATATAAATTTATTTAAAATTTTATTTAATAAAATGGTTTTTATTTTTTTAAAAAAAATTAAAAAAAAAACATCTCACTTTTAATTTTGGAGACCTTACATAATAATAAGGTGAGGGTCTTAGGCAATGACCTCAATGGCCTTACCATTGAACCGCCCTGGCCTGGCCCTTGGTGGTAGCCACCCGCAATCTAGTTTTGTTCTTCATATTTTTTCTCCAAGATTATTGTAACATTTTTGTTGTAAACTAAAAGCAATTACATCATTTTAATATTTATAGCAATGTGTTTTATATATTTATAATATTTCAGAATTATGTGAATAATAGTAAAATAATTTGAATTAAAATATATTTTAATTGATTTAGGAAATGAGAGAGAAAATGCTGAATAAAGATATTATAAAGTTAAAAATTTATTTAAATATTATGTTTTAATATTATTTTTGTTTTGAAGCTTGAAAAAATTATATTGATTTATGTGTTTTGTTTTGAATTTTGTAAAATTTGTAATAATTAAGTAATAATTAGATGAAAATTTTAAAACTGAAAAGTGTTTTATATATGTTTGAGTGATGTTTGAGAAAAAAATTGTAAAAAATTTTATAAATTCCTCATCTAATCTCTCATCTCATTATCTAAACAATGCGTTATAGAATTCAATTTCATTTGTAAGTCAGACGTAGCCTTCAAAGGAACGATATATGAGATGCAAACTGAAATATGTTGGTAGTTTGCATTCCAAGTTATTGGATGGTAGTTTGGAGTCCGAATGGAGATGATAGTACTATGTTGGAAGTGTAAAACAAAATCTCCCCTTTCCTTCATACTTCTATTAAAAAAAAAAAAACACTTGAAAAGCCTCAAATCATTTTTAAAACACACAAATCTAAAAATAAATTCAAAATTCATAAAATATATTTAAAAATAAAATATAGAAGAAACAAAAATAATACACAACATTTTTTTGAAAAATAAATACAAGAATGATATTATACCATACAAAAAAACTCAACTAAAAACAAAATTGAAAAAATACAAATTAGAAAAGACAAACCATAAAACCAAAACATGAAAATAAAACTTTGAAAACGAAAATGATAAAAACATAAAATCTCGTTTGTTTTCACAAATCATCTCATCTCATCTTATTATTACAAGTTTTCTAAACTCTCATACAAAACACAATAAACAATTCAATTTTTTTAATTTTTTAAATAAAAATTATATTAAAAAATTATATTATAACAATATTTTATTTAATTTTTAGAGTTTTGTTACTCATCATTCCTACGCATCACATACTATTTTTTTATTTTTTAAAAAATTTGTTTTAGTTTTATTTTTCTTAAATTAAAAATTCTCCTACTCATTATTTATATACCACATATTTGGTAAAAAATAAATATAATATTTAGGGTATAAAGATGATGAATAGAATTTTTTATATGAAAAAGTCATAAAAAATGAAAAAAAAAGGTAAGCGAGGCCTGGGTCGGAAAGAGTGGAATATGATGCTTCCCTTCCAAAACCAAGGTGAAACATTACCCATTTTTCCATCAATTCTTAGTTTAGATGGTAAAATCATTTTAATTCATTTTATCTAATTATTATAATTTATTCTTTTTTGATATATTTAGGATAGGGGAGTTTCAAACTCTAGACCTCTATTTTGGAGACTGAAAGTTATGCTAGGCCACAGGCTTTTGACAATTATTATAATTTTCTAAACTTTTAAATAAAATATAATAAACAATTCAACTTTTTCAAATCTTAAAATAAAAATAATATTTTATAATTCACGTGCTTATTTGTTTCACAATTAAAACCTCAAAATTTATTTTAAAAATCATTTGAAATTGAGAAATAAAAATGCAATAATATTCGTTCAACTCTAATAATGGTGATAACAACAGTAATTATTGTCCGATCCCTCAAATTGTTCTACAACTTGCCATATTTCTTTTAAAGGAAAATAGACTTTATAAGGGGGAGGAGGCTGGGGTCATCGGTCTTTATACTGCAACTTGCCAACCATACTTTCAACTGTCATGCTTGTCTTCCAAGTTGTCAACCAACGACATTTATGCACTTTGTTGTACGTAATTCTTTGGGATTAATGGAATAATATTACTCTATATTTTTCAAGTTAATTTCAAATTAAATACTTTTAGTTTTACTACTACAATATTTACGATAATGAGAATTAATTATTTATAACCAAACACAATTTTTTTTAGATTTTAAAAGTATTTATATATATATATATATATATAGAAATTCTTATCCGTATACAGTATTGTTTTTTTTTTTCAAATGAATGTGTCTTTTTCTTCTAGAAATATACATTTTAGAAAAAAAAAAGTCACTTGGTCATGACTCATGAATCATTGGAACATGTTGAAAGCATGGATTACTTCAAACCATGGGTGCGTGGCCTGTTCCATGCCATCTAATTAATTCGTACTAATTTATACGCGATAATTTGGCGTTTTTGTTTTGGAAAATGATATGTATAATTTTAATATACACAAATTTCATGTATTTCATTTGTGAAAAATTAGATAAATTTATAATTTACATAAATAAAACTCAAATTTTAATAATATATTTAAAAAAAAAAAAAGAAAAAAAAGAGAGTGCACGAATTTTATATACCTTAAATCTACAATTAGTATTACTCTTTATTTTTAATCATGTATTTTCTAAGTCTTATTATATTAATATTTTTTTTTATGAAAAAGATGGTATCCCAAGTTTATTAATAGCCCTTATTTCACTACAAGAAAAATGAGTTTTTGTAATTAATTTATTGCAATAAAAAGAATATTTGTTATAATTAATTTTGGTTACGAATAGTTTTTTCGTTACAATAAATTGATCACAAAAATTTATTTCTTTTGTAATGTTTGTGGTAGAGGAAAATCGTAATTACAAACTGAACAGACAGAGTTGCAAATATTTCAATAAGACACAAACTCAGACATCAAAATACTAAAGACATAAAAACCTCAATACAAAATAAACCAAAAGAAACACGTACCGTAACGAAAGCAAAAGCAATACAAATAACTTATAAAAACAAGATTAACCCACGCAAGAAATTTAAATTAACAGTACAAAACCAACCCCAAAATCATAAGTAACATAAATAACATAAAACCGGCAAAAAGTAAACTAAATTAGTAGCAGTGTATATAAAGAAAGAAGACCCGACTTATTCAAATGGATTAAACCTCACAAGAGTCTCGACACTTTCCCAATTACTTGCCGCTCCATGTGATGACCCGCACCATACTTTACTAAGTCTTACTTTTAGGAAACCATTTATTTATTTATTTTTGCAGGTAATAAATATACGAAAGAAATTATATATTGGGTTAACGTTTTTGACATGGAAGCTTTTACAAAGTCATAAGATATCAATTAAGGTGGAGTGAATAAGTCATAGCTCCGATTAATTACAAAGTCATGATCGTGACTCGTGAGTAATGAATGTCGTTACAATTGTGAGTATATAATATCGTGTAATTATCTTTTAAAAAAATAAAAACATATGAAATTTTTTATAAATTTCACTTTTTTTAAATGTTGGAGACTATAAAGTAAAGGACTCCAAAGCGAAGAATGGATCAAATGGTTGTAATGACAAGAAACATAACCTTTTAGAAACCCGGCCATTCTTGTTTGTTTCTTCTGATAATATATAAAGAAGAGAAACTGCCCTAACTTGGTCAACATTTTGATGGGGGTGAAGTAGATGATCAAATGCTTCTAATGACCAGAAACATAACCTTTTTCTTTCCATTTTTATTCAGGGACAACAACGATCAAGCTCTGATATAGTGATATATGGAGGACAAGAAAGCGAATATAATTGCTGTTGCAACAGTGATCGCAGTCATCGTTTTTATCGTTGTTGCTCGTGTTAGTCTCAAGCTTTCCAAGACTTTCTTTCTCATCTGCGGGGCAGGTATTGCAGTGATTCTTGCTGTTCTGGCGTACCTAATAATCAGACGCCATTATAATCGCAGGAGAAAGTTTATGGAGTCAAGGTTAGTCTCAGAAGGCCGAGAGCTTCGTATAGAGTATAGTTTTCTCAGGAAGGTTGCTGGGGTTCCGTCAAAGTTTCGATACAGGGAGCTCGAGGAAGCAACAGATAATTTCCAGTCATTGTTAGGCGAGGGATCTTCTGCAACAGTTTATAAAGGAATCCTAAACGATGGCACTGCTGTTGCCGTGAAACGGATTAATGGAGAAGAGCACGGGGAAAAGGAGTTCAGATCGGAAGTTTCGGCCATTGCAAGTGTGCAACATGTAAATCTTGTGCACCTTCTTGGTTATTGCTGTAATCCTGTGGCACCTCGTTTTCTTGTTTACGAGTTCATCCCAAATGGTTCTTTGGATTATTGGATCTTTCCTAGAAGGGAAAGACAGAATCGGCGTGGGGGGTGCTTGTCGTGGGCGTTAAGGTATAAGGTTGCCATTGATGTTGCTAAAGGACTATCTTACCTCCATCACGATTGCCGATCAAAGGTCTTACACCTTGATCTCAAACCAGAAAACATACTTCTTGATGAGAATTATAGAGCAATTGTTGCAGATTTCGGTCTCTCAAAGCTTATGGGGAAAGATCAGAGTAGAGTTGTCACAACAATCCGAGGTACTAGAGGTTACTTAGCACCGGAGTGGCTATTGGAGCAAGGAATTTCAGAAAAATCTGACATCTATAGTTATGGGATGGTTCTTCTAGAGATGATTGGAGGCTGCAGAAATGTTTCCTTGATAGAATCTAGTACCGGAAACGGGTCTGAAAGGAGATGGAGATATTTTCCGAAAATAGTGAATCAGAAAATCAGAGAAGGGACGCTTATGGAAGTGGTTGACCGGAGGCTAACAGCAGGTGGAGGTGGAGGAGGTGCCATTGATGAGAGGGAGGTAAGGAGATTGGCTTATGTAGCTTTGTGGTGCATACAAGAGAGGGCTGGGATGAGACCTAGCATGGCTCGGGTGGTTGAGATGCTGGAAGGTCTTGTGGCTGTGGACGAGCCTCCTGACACGCGAATGATCGTTGTTGATCTATTGGCAATAGACGAGGATCAGCAATCAGATGCTCGGAACGGGCCACAGGTTGCAGCAATGGCGGCACCACGCCTAGTGGATAGCAATAATCTTCCCATCTCATCAGCAAATTCATTTGCCACGTCAATTATGTCAATTCTATCTCCAAGATAGCTCCAAGAATAATAAGCTTTCCCCTGATCACCAGGTATCTTGATCTTCATACTTTTGTATACTTTTGTTCTTGGCAATTTAACATTTGCTCATAAGATCATGAGTATGACAATTAGCAAGCATATTTTGTTTCAGTTTGCGTATAGAGAGGATGAATTTTAATGCAGTGTGATGTATTTCTTGTCCTCATTAAATCAGGTATTTAAGACTGCTCTCTCTTGCTTTACTCCTTCTACCAATTTAAATGTACATAATCAATCATCTTGATGTTTTTTTAAATGGATAATGCATCTTCCATGCATGGCTCTATATATCTTTTAAAGGACCCATCATTTTTTTTTTCTTTTCGAAATATGATCCTCTCTTAGGAGATTACAGACTAAAAAATGAACATATGAACGACCAACTTGCCTGTTGACAATGGTGGGGAGTTGTGACAATAAATTATAGTCATTGTGCTCTAGCTGTGACTTTAATTTTTGGCAGGTGTAGTTGGTGACTGAATAAATGATGTTTTGTTTTGTTTTTTTTTTTTTTTACCATTTCTTTCGTGTTCTTCATTCTTTGTTTTTTGTTCCTTAAATGTTGATATCTCTGCCAATGTCAGACGTTGTGTGGACGTTCAAGACTTGCAAGAACTGAAGCAAACTACAAGGAAAATTAACAAGAATGCTAGCTCGCTGCTTAGATTAGTCGGATTTCATAACAATAATACCGACTCAGAAAGTGCAAACTAGGATGAAGGTGATCCAATGACCTTATCTCCGAATAGTACAGTTTAATTTTATGTTGATCGATACACGAATTTGTTTGTATATAACAAAACTCTAAGTATTATATGTAGAGAAACAACAGACATGCATTAACATGTTAACTTTGTAACTATATATATGAGTTAAATGTTTTCAGATTTGGTGGTGTACCGATGTTGTTTTGATCACATGAAGAATTAACTATGCTCGAAATTTCGTCGTGTGCAAGCATAATCTCCACATATAATAGCTTCTTGGTTAATATGTTTTATGCTATAATCTATATATTATAAGGGTGTAGAATGGGATCTAGATCCAGATTTCCAACCATAACTTGATCCAAATTTGAGTTTTAAAAACCAGGCGGTTGTCACCCGTCACCCAAATAAGTCTAAAAAAAATCCGGGCGATGACCATATGTAAACCCAGATATCCGGTTACAAACCGGATATCTGGGTTTATTACTTTTTTTTTTTCCTTTTTGAAAAAAGCTTTTTAAAATGTTTTTATAGTACTTTTTTTAAAAAAAATTAATATTATGTTTAATACTCAAATTTTTTCAAAAAAAATATTTTAAATATATTTGTTTTTTTTTAAAATTTTTTTTCTTAATGTTTAAAGAAGTGAATATTATTGAATTTATGTCTTTTTTTTTTAAAATATAAATAAAAATATTAAATAAAAAAAGAAAAGAAAACTAAAATTGCACTTTATCAATTGTACCATGGGTTGGGACATCGGCCAATTAACATCATCCAAAATTAAATGGGTAGTCATGTTTGTCTTTTAAAAAATTAAGTCAACAATGATATACATAAAATTTGAAAAAGAGAGGAGAGTGACTTGAAAAATTAAAAATTGAAAAAGACACCACAGTCATTAGTACCCACCAAATGCCATTTCAAGGTGGAGGCCATCAAGAGCATTTAATTCCAAAGTTATAAGAGTGAGTATTACTACAAATTAGTCACCATTCACATCACACATCCCACGCTTAATTTGGGATGAGGGTGTTTTCTATAAGATACACGTATATTTTTTTTTATAGAGTGTGAGGTGTAGATGGTAAATAATGACCGATGAAAATAGTTATTCTATAAAAATATTTGCATGAATATTTTCCCTTTTGAATGATTGAGTACGTGGCAACACACAAGATGATGATGGAGGGTGGAGAAGGAGGTAGTTTGAATTGTCAATTCATCGAGCTTATTCTGAATACACTCCAACTTAAAAAACAATAGAACGTCCAAATCAAGATGATGATTGATGATCTTCCTTATGGAGACATCATGTTGGGACTATGCAATTTCTTGGAGATAAGTGGTCCAACTACCAATTGCTTTTCCAACCCAAAAATAAAAAAATAAAAAAAAATAAAAAAATAAAAAGAAAAATCAAATAGAATTAAAGAGGTCATTTTCTTTTTTTAAGAGGAAGTTTAGTTATGGTTATTAAGACCTATTTTGGATACATAAACGTTTAGTTTCATCTCATCATTATAATTTTTTTAAATTTTTACATAAAATATAATAAAAATTTAATTTTTTAAAAATTTTAAAAAATAATATTTTAAAAAAATTTATTCTTCTTATCTCATTTCAAAATTCAAAATTCACCTACCTTTATCAAATTTTGAACAGTTCCACTCCAATATTAGGAGAAATATTATATATATAATTAATTAATTAGGAAAAAAATATATAAGAGTTGGGACCATTCTAACTGAAAAAGCCTTCCCAGCCATGGTAATGGGGGTAAGTCTTGTGTATGGAAAACGGATTCTGAAACTCTGTCTACTCGCTGCTATTTATCAACAGGTGGGGTACATCCGTTACATTTCCTCGTAGACTCCGTAACATTCGAATCGACGGTTGAAAATGATCGGATATGTGTGTGCTTTACACCGGAGTTTGTTCTGATAGGGCTCCTTGTAGGCCATGCTTGCAGCTGCAACGACTAGACAGCCAGTACGAAACCGACAAAAACACGCACAAGGTGATAATATTACCAACGGAAAGTTGAGAACTGAGAGATAGAGAGAGATTGTGTTGGTGTTGCCTCGGAGCCTCTGCGGTAGTGATTAAGGTTTGTGCTGGTCGCTAAATCCCTAAAATCCCATTTGGAATTTATCCTTAATTCTTTGATTCGTTTCCATTTATGTCTCTGTTGTGCGATAATCTTGTGCGTGAGCCGCTGTCTGTGTTTGGAATTAACCGGAGTTGAAGCTTTGTTTATTGAGTACCGGGTAGAACTGGGTTTATTATCGTTTTTTATTTTGGGTTTTGAATTTTGATTAGGTGTAATTATGTTGGTTGTTTTAATGAATATTTCTTCTTCGTAGTGAGGAGTTCTTGTGAAGTTTATTGATCGCCTCATTCTTCAATCATGGGTTAAGGCTTGAGATTGGGAAAGATTTTCGACATTCTACGCGAGCTTGACAATCTCTGGGAACTTCGCACTGGCTCTGTTCCAGTCCTCATTTTTTACTTATTCCTTACTTACGATGCCATTTTTAGGAAATAGGCTAGTCTTGTTTGTAATATATTTTGGTGTTATGTCAAGAACTTCTTGTGCTTGGTTAGTAATTTGGGAGTTCATTTTTCTTGCTTTTCAAGCAATCATGATGGCTATTTTGTTTTTAAAAGCAGTACTAGTACTTCTGTAATGCAAATTACATGGTTCCTCCATGTTTGATATTAGAAAGTAGCAAGGAATTAAATGACTCATTAATTCCTTTTTTTTTTTAAAAAAAAAAGATGGGCAGGCTTGCATGTCTGCATGAGCAAATGCTTTTACAGATACAATATATTAGTGAAAAAATGGAGCTTTTACAGATACAATATATTAGTGAAAAAATGGAAATAATTTTCTATTTTCCAGAAAACTGACGTGCCTCCAATTGTATGCATTTATTTTTCTTTTAGAGTTTAAATGACTCATTAAAATATCTGGAATAACACAATGTGATTATGTAAGTTAAACAAAAGGGGAGAAGTTATGGTTGACTCATTCTCCTTCTCTTTCTGCATACATGTTATATTACGAGTTCTTGTTTTCATATCCATTTATATGTTTGGTCGGTCACATGGTTTGAGGCCACCTATATACTAAAGGAACGAGAAGCATTTAGACTTTAACGTATTTGATAATGTAAAATATCCCTTGAGATGTCAACTTTGGTGTCCTAAATGGTCATTCTTTCCTTTTCTTTTCTCTCTCTCTCTCTCTCTCTCTCTCTCTCTCTTTAAAAAAAATTTGATAGAGGGCCTGATCACTGTAGGCACCAGGAGAGCATCCAAGTGATTGTTTATTAAGGGCTTCTTATCGATCTACAACATTGGATCTATATAGTAACAAGAACACTTATGTTTCCTTTGTGCAGGATCTGTTCCACTCTCAATTACTATAGCTGGTTTGGTTAGTGCAATTTTCTTGGGGGCTAAGATGAGCTTTACTGGCCCTTCAGTGGGTTCTGGTTTGTTTATTTCCCTTGCTCTAATTTGCTTTAGTCTGATAAAGATGATATTGGGGTTGTAATTCTTACTGTTCTTCATCTTTTTCCATCGAATTTCATTGCGAATATACTTGAGGTGGTCGAACTGCTAGGAGGTTAGCTGAGTTCGGAAGGACCTATGTGGTGAGACCTAAAGGTAAACACCAAGCCACTGTAGTTTGGCTACACGGCCTTGGTGATAATGGCTCAAGGTAATATGCCATTGCTTTGTCTAGTTGATGTTTAAGGTGGTTTTTCTAGTATTGGTATCTTCCATATTATCAGCTTGTGTTTTGTTTTCTGTACTTTTAGGTGAAACAAAATTTGAGGCATCATTAAGTGTAGAGTGTTTCCTTCCAATGGTTTGCATCTCCACTTTCTAGAGAATTATTAAAAACAAAATTGAGTTTTCAAAAGCAAAATCACATTTTTGTGCTTCATATTCTCGATTCCCACGTTCCCCCATCAAAAAATCTTTAAGACTATTGTTGCTCACCTGGGATAATAATATGGGCATTAATGCCTGTACATTGTTTTGTTTGTCCCCTAAAGAGAGGTCAGGTTCTAGATCTTCCATTTCCTCCTGTAATCATATTTTGATTGACCAGATAACTGTTTAATAAAGGAAAAGAAATCATGGAAAAATTATGACTCGTTGACCTCGTGTTTTAAGGACTTGCAAAGGAAATCATGGACATAATATGACTCATTGACCTATAGTATTTTATATACTGCAAGTCTCTCTGTTGAGTAATATATACTAACCGCAGTCAAATTCATGTTTTGATGCATAGGTGGGTTGTCAACATCAGTTCTTAAATCAGGATAGAAAAGGGTCTGTTGACATGTGTGCATGCATGTTGGCATTGGTTGTGGTTCAGTACAAATGGCTTGTGTTAATTTGTTTTAGCTTCAGCTGTATTTGTAATACTAAATTCCAATGTCAATGGATATTATTTTGTCCAGCTTTATATTGTAACAGATGTTTCCAATTCATTTTGAAATGGAATCAGCCTACTATGTTTCCATTGTTTTTGTCACAACCTTTACTTGGGTCAAGTTAATTTTTTCTGAACACTAGTTTAAGATGAGTGCATTTTGGAATTCATATACATCTGACTGGAAGCACTAATAATTGATTTTTCACATTTCTGGTTCAATGGTGGTCTGATTTTCGTGTGTTTTGGTTCCTTTTTCCCCTCTTTTTGGCAGCTGGTCCCAGCTACTGGAGACCCTTCCTCTTCCAAATGTAAGGATAAGCAATTTTAAGTATACATCAAAACTCTCAACTTTATACTTTTATACTCCAGAAATTGGAGGATAAACTTTGTTTCATTAACATTTCACATATTTTTGGTTCTGATATCAGATAAAATGGATATGTCCAACTGCTCCTACCCAGCCAATTACTGTTTTTGGTGGCTTTCCTTCCACCGCTTGTAAGTTTACTTGCTATGAAGATGCGGTTATATTTCTTCCACTTTCACTGCTTGTAAAGAGTGGAAAGTGCATTGTGTTGAACACTAGAGTTTTGCTATTCCTAATATTAATCCAACATGTACTATGACGTAAATCAGGGTTTGATGTGGGAGACCTGTCTGAAGATGCTCCTGATGACTTAGAGGGTTTGGATGCTTCAGCAGCACATGTTGCAAATTTGTTGTCAACAGAACCTGCCGACAGTAGGTTTTCTTCTGAAGCTTTATCGTATGTGTGATGATGCTGCAATTTTGGATTTTCTGGTTGAAAAGCTTTCGTGAACACAATAATGTGCAGGACACTAATGCTCCATTGATTGCTGGCAGTCTCGAGCATTGGAATCTTGCAACAGCCAGTCTAACCCTTACTGTTTCCTGTTTTCTTTTCTCTTTCAAAGCTCTGTCCAGTTTCAAGATGTCAGGCTTCCTTTTTATTTTCCCTTTATGTTTTCTTGATGATCACATGAAGCATTAGATGTTAAATGCCGCTGGTCTTGACAGAACTTGGAAATGCACTCCATATTAGATAATTTTTTTCTTTTATGGGTTCTTTTCTAGGGTTTCATCTCTATGAGCTAATCAGAAAGGCTCTTATTATCTAGAGCAAAGTCTGTGATAGCCTAGTAACAATATTTTGCCCCCTTTTTCCTTTCAACTTCATTTATGTGTGCTGATTGGCTTAGCCTTAATTGCCTTGTTTGAAATTGTTTTAGCGTGCATATGAGCTGATCTGGTGCATGTCTATTTTCACATAGCACTTTGTTTCCGCCTTCTCTTCAAGGAATTTTTTCTTTTTAAATGTATGTACAAGCATTGTATTTATACTAGATTATCACTTCTTGAATTGCACAATGCACTGAGAGGGCAGTAGGAAATCCTGTGGATATAAGTTTTTGACTTGTTGAAAGCAATGATCTCTTTGATATTAAATACTTTCATCTTACTCTATTTATGATTTGAAAAGAGCATAGTTTATTTCCCAGAGCTGAAAGAACTTTCCTTGGAAAAGTATTTGGAAAAGCAAGGTGCCTTCAAAGGTTGCGTTCTTTGGCTGGTCTGCTACTTTAGGGAAAATTCTGACTTTGGACAACCTTAGGAAGCGTGGTTTAATTGTTATGGATTGGTGTTTCTTATGTAAAAAATCTAGTGAATCGGTGGATCATTTGTTCTTACGTTGTGAGGTGGCTATGGTGTTACGGTATGGAGTGTTTAGTAGGAGTGGAATGGCTTGGGTGATGCCTAGGGGGGCAGTGGATCTTTTTGCTTGTTGCAGAGGTTAAGGGGTAATTTGCAAATTTCTGCTGTAAAATTTTTCTTTTTCACAAAAAAAAAAAAAAAAAAACTTTCTGGAGTCCTTAGTCCTTTGTTAATTTCAATTTTCTGCTGTCATTGACAATGACAGCTGCATTTTATGCTGCATATCTTCTGAGGGATTAATCCATACTTTCTAATGCCACGAGAAATAAATTTAATACCCTTTTGATGTCTTAATGTGACCTTGGATTTATAATTTTGTGAAGTGCTCCCTATCTTGTCACATAATTTTGACAGTGCTCTCTGTTTATTTTTTACAGTTAAACTTGGTGTTGGAGGTTTCAGTATGGGTGCAGCTACTGCACTATATTCTGCCTCTTGCTTTACTCAAGGGAAATATGGAAACGGCAATCCATACCCAGCCCAATTTAGTGCAGTTGTTGGACTGAGTGGCTGGCTTCCTTGTTCAAAGTTTGCATCCCTACAAGCCACCCTTCTCATCTCAACTTTTTTTTTTTTTCTTCTTTTTTATTATTATTATTATTATTATTTTCTTTAATTTGATACCCATGGTTGAGTTATATTTTTCCCAGGACGTTAGCGAACAAGTTACAAGGGGTGGATGAAGCTGCTAGGCGTGCTGCGTCCTTGCCCATTTTGCTCTGTCATGGCAAAGGTATTCACAATTTTTTGGAATATTCAAATGTTACAGGTTTATTTTGGATTTACAGGTTTCTTCATTTACAAGGAGTTGAAATTATATGCTTCTCTCTGTAAGTACCGGTGTAATGAAGAGTTGATGCAGCACCCATTTTGTTAGGGATATGAATTGGAATGAGATGCTTGTATTATCTAAGCCAATTAATACTTCCTCCAGGCTTACTTGCCATTCTACCTGAGATCAATTCAAAACTTTAGGAGTTAGACGTCATGCCTGGCGGTTTTTAGTTAGGCTCAGGGGTCCACACAGGCAAAGCGAAGTCTTGTTTTTCTCTTTAAACATTTTCTAAAAACTATTTTTTGATTGTGACGCATACCTAATATTTGAAGTGCATAGAAGTATACCTTGGGGCAAGCTGGATTATATTTTTGTGGCACGATATTTACCACCATTTCTTAATTGCTGGGAAATTGAATCTTTAGCTAAACTAGTGGCTTCCTACTCTTGTACTTACCCCGATGTGAACAATTTGTGCTAAAATGTTGATCATCAATGCTAGTGATGCATAGTTGTAGTTCCAACTTTTGCGTTGAAGGATTTGCCATTATGGGGTAACTACACATAAACTGATACACGTATTGTTTGTTTCAGCTGATGATGTGGTTCTTTATAAATTTGGTGAGAAATCCTCGCGGTCCTTGAGTTCGTGTGGATTTCAGGACGTGACATTCAAAAGCTATAATGGGTATGCAGTTGGAGATTACCAGCAAAGCAATTTGTGAATTTTGATAAATCTGGAGCAATCTTAGAGTTTTGTTTGAACATGCAGGCTTGGTCACTACACAATCCCTGAAGAGATGGATGAATTCTGCACTTGGCTAACTTCAAAGTTGGCTCTTGAGGGGGCCTCTTCATAAGATGATGTAAGATTTCGAGTAACAGCAAGCGAGCAAGAACAAGAAACCAAAGGGCAAGTATGTCTACAGTTGTTAGCAACAAATATGGGTACCTATGGAGTAACATTGGGTGTTGTTGGATATTGTTTTGGTTGGTTGGCACCTGGACAAGCCATATTCGTGAACTGCGATGCCATTTATTTGGGGTAATTAAAAAGCTGTTTGGAATTGATTATTTTAAAGGCATTCCATCTGCCATCTGAACAGTATCTGCTGGTTCTGTCTCATTTCTGATATCCGACTTATCTATAGACTACATTAGCTGCTAACCTCTTCTGATTGATCTATACATCCGGACCCGAGATATTATTATTATGAAAAAATTTAGTTACAAGTACACATGAGTATTAATACGTGCATTAATTTAATGTGATTTGTCAAAAAATAAATTTTATTAAAAATAATATTAATTTAAATTTTAAATATGAAAGAATCAATATTGGTACCCAGATTAGTACGCGAGTTTGCTTGTACATAGTAAAATTCTATTATTATTTTTTACAAGATTATGAGTGTCAAGACTTAAATAGAAGCCATTGTCGTGTCTGCTCCGTTCCCTGTTTGGCTGGAAGAGAGAAACTTCTCATCTTATTCGGCACTGAGCTATAAATCCTCCTCCGGTGTCTTGGTTGCTCTTGCTTTGCATCCAGTGGATTCCAAGTTTCGTAACATTCAAAAGTGCAGAATTCCAATGTCGTTTACAGACTCGGTCAATATTTTAGGTTCATGTCTCAACCTCAGCCTTACCATTTAGAGACAATAAAGTTTAATGATTTATTCTAGATATAGCCAGGACTTGCATGGAAGTGGAAATCTACACCAACACCAAAGACACATTTGTTGCATGCATCAAAACAACCGTGCGGTTTAAATGGCATGGGAGTTTCCTTGTAGCCTGTAGGTCAGCTAGCCCCACCTTCTGAACTCTTGTCATCAAACAATAGATGATAGAACTGGAATCGAATCCAGCCTGAAACAGGGAAGGAGAGGGTGATCCCCCTTATAAATATATATATGCGCACACAGCAGTTTTGGTGACAAAAATTTCCGGCACTCATTTTCACCAAATTGCTTCACGAAACTGAAGTAGACAGCCATGTTCAGTAGAGATGTCATTTCCCCTTCACAAAAACCGCCATACGGAACAGAACATCCGTAGAAAAATGACCAATTATAAGAGTTCATGATTTTCAGTTCTCAACAGATGAAAGAAACATAAAAGGATAAAAAGTGGAAATATGAGGGAAAAATGAAACAATTACAGCAAGTCAAGCAAAAAGTTTTACATGCAAGCAATGGGAACAATGGATTATATTCCCCTGTTCAGTAAAGCAGCCTAGTTTCACTTGTGTACCTCGTTAACAAAGGCCACATCACCGCTTACAGCCATTGGGGACAGCAGACACTTCTCTTGATCATCATCAATCTCTGTTGACTCGTGTGCAGTGGTGATCGACAGAGATTCTGTACCATCTTCTTCTAAAACAAACAACCACAAAAGCAACCAAAACACTCTATGGTAAAGGAAGCCATTGAATATATGGACTAGATATAGAGTCAAACTAACTTATACAGATAACAGGTTTCAAAAAAGGGTGCTCACCTGAACAGTCGTGGTACTCAGGCAGCTGTTTGACAGTAGATACTTGAAGGCTTTCAGGAAGCAGACAACTACATAAAGCACCTGATAAAAAAAAAGTTGAGTTATAATCTCCATGTTATACTTAAGAATAATGACATCATGTGTGCGTGGCAATCAAAAATATCAATACCCATGCTACTTGTTTCACATTCCAGGAAAAAGGAAAGATCAAAGAACATGGAAAAGACAACCCACAAGCAAACTAATAAATTAAAAATGCTTCTAAAAACATGGTTCATCTTCATTCCATGAAAGTTTTCAGAAATGGCCACCAATTGAAAATCAATCCTTATGCAAGAAGTCAAGGCATAGGATTGGTGACGTAAAGAATCTAAAGAGAAGCTACTCAGTTTCTTCCAAATAATTGTTTCAAAAGAAAGAAATTCAGTCATCAAACGGTGGTGGGGTTTGTGAAGCTTCAAATAAGTTCCAAATCATCTGGCTTGAGTTCAAATATTCTTGACAGAAGTTTACAAACTAAAGTGATTTAATATGACTCACTTTGGATATGATCCGCTATGTGGTGGCTCCAAATTTTTTATTTTTCAATTTAGACTTAATTTCTAAATATTTTTCATTTTTCATTTTTGTGACACGTGGACAAATGTGACTGCATTTATAGTGAGTCTGATGAATTTATAAGGGAAGGATAAATGACTGAAGTTAAGAGGACAAGGATCAAAATGTTTATTTAAAAGTTAGAAAGTAATTTGCTGTGAAACTGAGAACTCTCATTGGATTATGTAAATGTAAAAATAAATAAATAAAAAATAAAAGACTTTTAGCTACAGTAAACCAACCCTTTGGGTCATATTTGAGTTTTCCGAGATTATATTGTTTTAGGATTAATTCCCTGCTCTGTAGTCCCTGTACAAATTACCAACTACATTCATTTACAAAAAGATGAATATCAAAATGACTCACTTTAAATGTTGTACAATGATCCCTAGTGACAGGGCTAACAGCCTTGAGTGGACATGAAGGTCTAGTGTTTTAGAACTCTAACTGCAGCAATGAAGCTGATTGCATCTACTTATATTAAAAAAAATGAAGCTGATTGCATCTATTCTGATCCATCAACAGGACAGGAAAAAAAAAATTCAAACAAAAATGTTTGTGCGAGAGAGAGGGAGGGAGAGAACGAGAGGTGAGTTAACTGTTAAGGAATGTAATAATGAAGAGAAGACGTAAAATTCTTTGTACCTAGTCGGGCAAGCCGATTCACCCAACCTGGGATGTGTTTTGCTGTCAGTCTCCATGAAATGTCGTCTGTAAAATGGTTGCAATTCTTGGAAATGAGGTGATAGGTATCCCCATGGTACTCTGATGCCACATTCTCAATAAATACACGGAATTCTGATGGAAGCATAGTTATGCGGCCCAACGGGACAGAACATCGGTAAACAAAACCTGGGCAAGTCCTTGGCTCCACTTCAAAAACTCCACTTGCTGGGAAGTCATGAGCCCCGAATCCATACTCCTTCCCATGGACTGTCCATAAACAATGATATGGATAGTGTATTTAGACTTATTGATAACAGCCAAAACTAATAATAAAAAATTTCAAGGAAAAATTCACATCAACACTTCACTAGTCTTCAAAAAAGAAGATTGTAAACCTTGCTTTAAACACATGTTCCAAGACATCTCAAATAGAAACCACAATCTCTCATAAGTTGGAAACTTTGGTTTTGATAGAACAGACTTCGGATATAGAACTCAACTACACAAATCTCTCTGTTTCTCTATCCAGTTGATTAGACCAAAACAAAAAGAGAGAGAAAAACACATCCCACTTTAGGCAGTTAGACAAAAGAATACAATTTCACCCTTCTAGATTTTGGTAGATGTAAATACATAGGAGGATTGAATGATGAAACAGGATAACTGCATTTCCATATTCTAAGAATATCAAAATTGACTCAACTGAACTGTTCAAGTATGTCAGTTGAATTGAGTTCTTTTGGGGTAAATTAATTTTTTTACCGCTCTACAGGAACTTCCCTCCTATTGTTTTCTGAAAAATGTACAATATTTCACATTTTCTTCTTTCAAATTTTCTTCAAGGTGAACAATTGAATTTTACATTGAAAGGCAAATGGCTCAACTAAGATGTATTTTTTAATCAAAAGAACTATATTTGCAAGAGATCAAAAGAATTATTTTTTAATCAATAATTATATTTACAACCTCCATACCACTGACATGACGGTTTGATTTGTAAGAGAATTATATTTTAAACTTCTCTTACAGATCAAAACATGCCATGCCAGTAGTGTACAAAGTGTATCCTCTACACCTGATTGGAAGTAGAAGGATTAGTTAGTTAAAGAAGCCCAATTATGTGACCGAAGGGCCTCTGGCAACACCAGTCCTTACCTACAAGATGTCAAGAACTGCCAGATTACCACGACCCAATATATTTAATCCACTTTCTAGTTGGTTACCACCAAACTGAAGTACTATAATGGCATGCAAAAAAATATTCAGCATCACATGCAGGTATATGCATCAATAGCACTCTAAAAAAAAATTAAACTCATAATTTTGTTTGGTCAAGAACCACTAAGTTAAGGTTTGTATAGTTAATTGAGATGAAAGTTGAATAAAATATTATTAAAAGATTTTTTTTTAATATTATTATTGTTTCGGGATTTGAAAAAGTTGAATTGTTTATTATATTTTGTTCGGAAAGTTGGAAAAATTGTAATGAATGAAAATTGTAATGAATAGATGAGATGTGATCAACTACCTAAGTCATAAATAAATGAAAGCCTGTTCACTACAACTCCTTTATTTCGGAACTTCTCGTTATCAAATGTAGATCAATTAACTCATAATCCGCGCGTAACAGATTTTTCCTCAAATTAAATGTTTTGCTGTACTTCCTTTTACCTATCAAAAAAAGTAACGAGATGAAACTTCATGGAAAGGAACATTCAAATAATGATTTGAAAAAACTCACAAATTCTCCCAACTTTCCACACAGCCACTCAAATCTACCGTTCACAAATCAATGACCAAAAGAAGGCGGGGAGATCAAACAAAAAAAATATATATTGCCTACTGGAGAGAAATTGAAGCAAATGGGATGAGAGAGAAAAAATTAGAAAATCCAAAGATAGCATCATCAAGATACAATGAAACGAGCTAAGCCAACATCCAAAACATACAAAAACAAAGACCAAAAGATTTCAGAGAGCGTAAAAATAAGGAAGCCACAATATCATATAATTACCGAACTAACTAACCTTGAATGCCGGAATGGAAGATCCCAAAACCGAACCAAGACATGTAATTGTTGAGAGGGGTGAGATCGTACACGTTCAGCACCACCTGGGTCTCTCTGGTTTTGTTGTTCCCATCGCATTCAGAGGTCGAGTTCGAGGAGCTCTCTGACCCCATCTTCCACACGAAAAGAAAAAGAAATAGAAGGCCTAAATACACCGAAAAAATATTCTTGGCTTTTGTTTCCTTCTCAGGCCTCAGAGGGAAAGAAATAGATATCAGAGATCTCTCTCCGCCACAGAGGGGGAGGAGAAGAAAAAGGTTTGGGGACTTTTGAGGAATTAAAGCAAAAGTGGAACAGCTAGTGGCAAATGGAGAGAGAGAGAGAGACGGGACAGGCAGGACAAAGGTGAAAGGTGCTTATGAGTTATGATTCTGTGCACACAGCACCATAATAATGCTCATCGAGTTGGGCTTAGAGCATCCCATCAGGTCTGCATATTTTTCCTATCTCCATAATTTAGGAAAGAAAAACTCTACTTGCACCCGGCGTGGGGTACCCCCCGCGTACCCGTCCCTCCAAGTGGAAAAATTGAAACGGTGTGTTTTGATTTTAACTCAAATGGCAAAACACGAAACAAACAGGGCAATGTCCGTCTTCTTTCTACCCACAAACAGAGCAAGGGGGTCTTCTTCTCATCTTCTTCGTTAACCCCGTGTACCTGTAGCAGAATTGATTTTGCGAGGAAAAAACTAATGTAGACGATTGCGTGCACCCCTTGCGCAAGAAATCCATGTGGCTGTTAAATATAACGGTGTGCACAGAGAAGCAAAACGAAGACAAAAAATGGTGTCGTCGTTTGAAACGGTGTGACCGAAATGGTCTCATCTTCTCTTTGCTATGCTCTCCGAAATCAAACTTTCTCTTCTTCACAGCTCCCTTCTCTTCTGTAACCCTAACCATAGCCGAAACAACGAAAACCAAATTTTCTCCATTCCGCCGTAGCCTTTGATACCAGCTCATTCTCTCATCTTCTCCTCTCCAATCCCCGGTAAGGACTCTATCGTCATTTTTTCCAAAATCTTCCCATAAGTGCAGTCACAAATTTCACAAATTGATCAGAGTTTTGAACAGAACTACTGAAAACCCAGACCTATCACACCTAACGAATCTCTCTCTCTTGTAAATTCAATAAAATCAACTATCCAAATGACGAGAACTAGAATGATTGGTACAAGATGAACAAAATTATTAAAGGAGATGAAAGTTAGGCACTGATTCCGCAGCCGAACTTGGGGACTGTACGGAAAGGCCGCTGCCTTGAAATTGTAGGAAACTTATTAAAAGATTTTCCTGAGAAAAAATTGATAATTTTTCCTTCAGTTTCTTTTTTTCCTTCCTTTGCTTTCCTTTTACTTCCTGTGAAACACGTGAGAAAGAGGGCAATTGTGTGTATTTTTTATTATTAAAATAAATCAGCCACATCAGTCGATTCCACTAAAGGTACGCAACCCCATGTACCTGTAGCAAAACTCTTTAGGAAAAGTTTTAAGGTTTAAGCCAAAAATCTATCTCCATCCACGTCCCCATTTTGCAGTTATCATTTAGGATCGGTATTGGGATTCCCCATATTTGTCGATTCGCTGTGCGTCCGCATTGTTCACGATTCTCATTCTAGTTTCCCCTTCCCCGTGTCTTCTTCTCTCTCGTTAGGATAAACAGTTGGCCCCTCCCTCGCTCAGCATCTCTGTCGATTGCAGCTCTTCTATTTCATGATTTCCTTTTTCTCTCATTCTCTGTTTCTTTATTTCCCTTGTTCTTTGTCCCAACGCCATGACCCATTTCTTCCCTCAAGTCTGTGAGAGATCTTTGAGAAGAGAAAAATAGAGGTTGTTTGCATGGAGTTTGAAACTTTCACAAGGATATTTTTCTTGATTTTTAGTTAAAGATTTGGGGTTTTTTCGATTTGTTACATTTGCTCAATCCTTGCTCTGAATCCTTGTGTCTGAAATTGTTGAATTTTTTTCGATTTAGTTGATATTCATCTTTTTGAGGAATTGTTGAATCAATTTTTGTTGGTTTTTTTGCATTTGAATCCTTTCTCCATCTATTCGGTTGTTGTTTTTATTTTATTGTGCATTTTCGAATGGTTTTCATTACCCTACTTTCTCTATTATTCTCTCTAAATAAAATTTTTAATCTGTAGAAATTGTTTGTACATGAATTAACCTATGAATTCAGAGATGAGTGCTTGGTTTATTTGTAGGATTTGATTTACCATATGCAGAAAAACCAAAGAGGCATTCTGTATTGCTTTCTAAGCATGGGCTTTTGGTATCTAATGATTTATAACATTGATGTAAAGTGCAGAAAAAAAAAAATAAATGCCAGAGATTTTTAACCATGGCATGTATATTGTGATTTGTGATCTTGTGCTTGCATGTGTATAAACTAGTACATAAGTTTGAATCTTGTAATATAAAAGAGAAGTTGATGAAAATGAGTTGAAAGTCCTAACTTTTTATATCACATGTTTCGGCCATCACATGAGACTTGGGTTTAAGGTCATTGAATCAGCATGGATGTATCTTTTAATGTTGATAACATAAGTTTGATCTTAATTCTAGTACTGTGGCTTTAATAACTTGGTGATATTTGATCACAAATTTGTTTAAAAACTTGGTGATGTTTGATCACAAATTTGTGATAGCCCTTTGTTTTGGTCATGGAGAGAGGCTCTGTTTTGTAGTGGAGAGGGGACCCTCCCTCTTTTTTGGTTGATGGGGAGGGTCCAATGGTATATATTTTGGAAGATAGCTGGTGTATATATATTACATTTGCTTCATTTTTTGGTTAATTAATGAGGGGAGGGTCCAATGGTATATTTGTTCCATTTTTTGAGTTGCAAGATATTTTGTGATGAAGTTACAGTTTTTTGGGAGGGACCAATTGTATATTTGCTCCATTTTTTAGGTTCCTTCATATTTTGTAATGAAACTACATTTTTCTGTTGTTGATTAAATGAAGGAAGGGGCTACATTATGATAGATTTCCCCTATTTGTTTGGATGCCCCCCTTATTGGTGCATTGGGCTTGCTCATTATAACATCAAAAAATTGAGACTTGAACCAAACTGATTTGTGGGTGATCTCCCATAGAAACTGAAACTGTTAAGCAGTTACCTATCCTCTTCTTGAATGTATTGAATCAGAATAGATGGCCAAATTTTTTGCCTTTTATCTAATTGTTTGTTGGGTTAAAATCTTTTCTAGCAGTGAAGATAACTTGATAACAAGGCAATATTATAACAAGGCAATATTCCCCATAAAGTTTGGCTGGAAATTGTCCAACTACTATTTATTCTTAATGGCTATTTAGCACGGGTAGTATGCTAGGAAGATTTACGACATTTGAGGAATTTCTTGGTTGATTTCATGTATCCATAATAGTGAGGACTTTTTGGCTCTTTTAAGTTTGGTTTTGTTTTTGTCTCTAATGTGTTGTGAATCTTTGAAAGACATATATAGTGATTTACATTTCATTAATATTTGTTTGAATATTGATTTGTTGTTAATACCCTAAAGGCAATTGGGTAACCTGTTACATTTTTGTATTTAATTGGGGTGTTTATATTTTGAGTTTTTAACCCTCTCCTATAACATGATGGTTATGTACTACCTGCATTTTGCATTTTTGTGTCTCATATTGATGCTCCTGTTATGTACAGTTATGATTTTTTCCAATGCAAATCGTACTGTGTTATTGTTGGGTCATTCGGATTCTTGTACAGTTATGTGCACTTTCATTACTCTTTTCTAGAAAATAAGTAATTTCTTATGTGTTGTTGGGTCATTTGCAGTGTTTCATTTCTCTCGAGGGAGGGGGGCTGTTATTAGGCTGTGATGATGGGGTTAATTCAAAAGTATTAATGGGGCCCCATCGATATGGCGGGATAATCCTCACCTAGATAGCTATATTGCAGTTTGTGGTACTTTTCACAAAAGGCAATCGGGATTCGGGTGAGGTTTTGCAGCCCTTCAATGTTGGACTCATTGCTTACGCATGCTATCAATATTTACACAATTCTGAGCCACATTTATTAATATATTCGATATAAATGCATCGAATGAGGATGCTCTTATTTGCAATGTTGCGATTTGCATGTTGTTTGTTGTTGTTTTGTATTATGTTGTGATAGAGAAGTAATGTGTAAACTAAACCCCTTTGGCTGTGATGATGACAACCGCATGTGGAGATAAGAGAGATTTATGGTCATTTCCTCAATGGCTAGATAACCTGGACAGCCAACAAGTACTGACAACCGATTGTTGTAGCCATGAGTGGGTGGCCAAATTTCCAAGATGTCACCATTCGGTTCCTGAGCCGACGACCTCGACTAAACCCCAAACGTCAAAATGACGTATCTAACATTTCAATGCATTTTTAGAGATGGATTCATAAGACTCTGGACATATGTACTTCACCAACCTCCTTAGTCAAGATCCTCAACTCGACCCCACTTACGATGGGTAAAGTGGAACCTCTCCTATGACCCTTGATGACTCTCCACCCCTACTTCCTAACGAGTCTATTGGCATTAGGAAATCAGTCAGGGGTGCGAACTTCACCCCCGAAGAAGACAAGTTACTTGTCTCCTCATGACTGAATTGTAGTCTTGATGCAGTCCAGGGAACAGATAAAAAACACTCTCAAATATAGAAAAAAAAATTTTGAATACTTCCAACAACTTAAAGAAACCACAACTGACTGGACCATAAAGTCTTTAATACATCAGTGGTCGGTTATTCAAAAAACGACGAACAAATTTTGTGCGAAACTAGCTTAGGTTGAAGGATTGAATCAAAGTGGCATGACCAAACAAGACAAGGTAGAATTTCCATACTCTTATTTGTTTTACGAATAATTATAGATTTTTGTGTACATTGGTTTAACATGAAATTTTTTGTTTACATGCAAGTTTGACAAGGTCAAGGTTATGTACCAATTGCTAGAGAAATGTTTCTTCCAATTCAAGCATTATTGACACCTATTGAAGGACCAACCTAAGTGGATTTGGCGTTCCACAAAGGAGGATCCAAAGTGAAGGAAGACAATGTCCCCGTCCCCGACCCCAACTCGATGTTCGGGTGCTGCAGTAGATTCAGTTTTTGATCTCGAGACGAATAATGTGATGGGGAATGAGGTGATCAAATTAGACCGACCAATGGGAAGAAAATCTGAGAAAGGAAAATGAAAGACCCAAGGCAGGCAAGTAGAGGAAAATTTTGAATTCAAAAAGATGAAGTATACGTTTTTGGAGGAGTCATGAGCTTAAGACGATAAAGGCCGAGAATATAGAGTATGACAAGGAAAAAGAAGAAAAAAAACTACGTCCCAAGGATGAAAGACTGAGGTTGGAGGCTGAAAAGATGGTAATTGATTGGGAAAAATAGCTAAATAAAATCTGTCAAGAGAACGAAAGACTAAAGTTAGAGGCGCAAAAAGTATAGCTCGCGTTGAAGAAAGATGATCAACACATTATAATGATGGACGTGAGTGCCATGCCAGAAATGTAGCGTTTATATTTCCAGCAACTGCAGAGGGAAATCATGGCGAGACGCAATGCTGCAGTAGATTTGGATTGATTGACTATATTTTTGTAAAAAGTTTATTTCTTATTTTATGTTTCGGACAATAATAGATGAGTAAAAAGTTGATACTAAATTTTTGTATTTTTGTTTTGGTGTAAATTGATATTTTTGTGCAAGGAAATTTGCCCTTACAATTTCAGAAACAATTATAAATAACCTTAAATATAATCACTATTAATATGAAAGAAATACGAACACAAATTTGATTACCATTAATGTAGTCAATACTAACATGAAAGAAATACAAATGCAAAACAGATTAACTCAAACATAGTCACTACTAACACGAAGGAAATACCATACTATAATGTGACATGCCTAATGTAGGGAATATAATAGCCATTGATGTTCAATTAGATCTTCTTGGAGCTGATGATGTGCCAAGCTGTCTTTAATATGATGATGACGCTGGATGAAGTCTGTAAACTCAGTTGTATGATTGCGCGACAATTCCGAGACTTCATCATCAAGTTTATCATACTCAATGTTTAGATCCTCACTATCATCACGCTCGTCTTCAATAATTATATTATGTAGAATAATACATGCTTTCATTATATTTGTTAGTTCCTTCACTTTGAACATTCGAGAAGATTCACGAATGATCACAAAACGTTGTTGAAGTACTCTGAATGCACACTTGACATCTTTTCTTGCGGATTCTTATGCTTTCACAAAATTTTCCTTCTTATTCCCTCGTGGTGATGGAATCTTCTTTACAAAAGTTCGTCACATGGGATAAATATCATCCGCAAGGTAATACCCCATAGTGTAGTCGTTGCCATTGATTGTGTAATTGACTGGAAGAGCATGCCCTTGGGCAAGTTCCGTGAAAATAAAATATCTCTCTAGCACATTAATGTCGTTATGTGAACCGGGCATACCAAAAAATGCATGTCATATCCAGAGATCATATGAAACAACTGCTTCTAAAATAATAGTTGGTTCATGGATGTGGTCGGAGTACATACATTTCCAGGCTGTGGGACAATTTTTCCACTTCCAATGCATGCAGTCAATGCTTCCCAGCATTCTTGAGAATCCCCTTTGTTCAGCAACAGCAAGCAATCGGGCAATATCATTGGCATTTGGAGACTGCAGATATTCATCTAAAAAAATACTTACTATTGTCTCAGAGAATTTTTTGAGGCTCTCCATTGCTATGTTTTCACCAATACGTATGTATTCATCCATAAAATCTCCATTAACTCCATATGCCAGCATTCTAAGTGTTGCGGTTATCTTTTGCATAGAAGATAAACCGAGTCTTTTGGTATTATCTCTTTTTTGGACGAAGTACGGTTTGTAAGATTCTACCTAATTTAGAATATAGAGAAATAGGGGATGACTCATCTGAAATCTCCTTCAAAATAGATTCGAGAAATATACTGGATTTTCTGCGAAATAGGTGCTCGTGTTCCTGAATATGATCACGCCGAATAAACTTATGACGTTAGCGATTGCTACGATGCCTCGATAACTATCCATCGACCTCGTCATTAAGAACAACATTGCTATCATCTTCAGAGGATACGTATGTGACCAATTTGGGAAAAGAATGTATGAGCCATTTGATGAAGGGAGTGGGAAATCAGGGGTGATTGTTGAATTTTGGTTCTATAGATCAAATGAGACTTGAGTTTGTGAGAATGTGAATGCTAGCAATATGTGTATTTATAGAAGAAAAAGTTACCGTTACATATATGATAAAAAATGTTACCGTTGGAGAGAATACAAAAAAAGTTACTGTTAGAGAAAAGATAAAAATGTTATTGTTGGAGAAATGATAAAAAATATTACCGTTATAGAAATGAAAACTTTTTTTATCATCAATACGTGGCTAGGTATTACCATTAGAGAAACCAATAAAGAGTACTAAAAAAAAAAATTGTCCATCACGTTAGAAAATGCACATATTAAAAATAAAAACTATTTTTATAATACAAATTTTGGTTTGAAAAATAATACTGTATTGGGTAGTCAAAATCGTATAAATATTTAGTAGAAAGTGATATTTGAAAAGAAAATAATAAGACAAAAGAGTTGGTTGTTAGGATTGTAAATGAAAGAGAAAAAAAAATTAAAAAAATATTATTTAATAGAATAGACATAGGAATAGGGAATGAGATGTAGGGAATTTTTAGAGGATGAATAAAATTTAAAGATAAATTTAAAGAAATGTGATTTTGAATTAAATTATAGGAAATTTTATAAAGATCCGGATAAAGATGCTCTTGTGATTGCCATCACCCGCTAACCTTCAATTCCATCAAAAGATTAGAGGACACTTTGATTTTAACATTAGTTAACACTCTACGGGGTTCTACCATATCATATAAATTAAATATAAATAAACTTTCTTAATAAAATGCCCCTCAAATTTCTAAAATTCAAATACAGTTAATGAAATCTGTTGTAAGTGGTTACCCCTCATAAAAAATAAAAAATAAATAAAAATAAGTTGCTTTTAAAAGTAATAGCTAGCCTGTATTTTGTAATAAATAAGATAAAGGTCCCGAGCTTAAGTGGAGACGATAGACAGATAGGGAAAATTTTTATATTTTTCTTTCTCCACATAAAGCTTCCAGATTCGAACAAAGACTCGAAAGAATCAAAAGGCAAAATCACTATAAAGTACATTGATTTTTAAGTTCTAAAAATAAATAAAAACATGGTGGAACCTTTTTGTTATTTATGTCAAATATAACATTTAGAGAGTAAGAAGAGTTGGGTAAGGAAATCATAATTTCCCATGGTATCATATACTTTTTTGACCTTAATAATAAATACATCACCCAACTCTTTTACGGTATTCCCCAGATGAGAGTTTCATTATGGCAGGTTTTAGCCAATTCAAATTTCAAGCACCAATGGACGGAGACCAACGTTATGAACATGGATGGATAATAGGACCTTAGCTACAGCCGAGAAGGGAACTTGGCAGCAGCCCAAGTACTGCCAAGAATGAAAATATTTATTACAAGCTTCATTGTTCAAAGAGACTTTGATATAATTGCAGCAAAAGGCAAAATGAAGGAAAGCTTCTAGGGAAAGAAATGTGATTCAATGAAAAGCTTTTCTATAGATTACAATTTCTTTTAGTAACATTCCAGCAACTTTAATCAACAAAACCGTCCCACGTCCAGTGGAACAGAATTCCGATGCACCCAACTCTTCTTCCCTTCTGTCCACCTGAAAATACACAACAGAAGCAGTTAGGATGAATACATTCGTCGCATTATCAATGAAAAGGAAAATAATTGGCAGCTAAGGTTCACGGATTTAAAGCAATACTTTTGAAACCTTGAAACAAAAACAATGAAACAGTGCCCACAAAGTTCTGCAATTATGGCTCCTCATCTGGAGTTGTCCTCCGCCACAATCGGCGCCTCCAAGGAACTGAGCCACCATCAGATGAGTCATTGTCCTCGTCTCGGGAAGAAGATCCAGTTTCACCATCATAGCTCTCCCCCCAAAGTCTACTAGATCTCCTTCTAATGCTCATTTGTGCTCTGGTTCTCGAGGTACCAGACCAGCTGCCGCTTCTTGGACTAGACCCAGGTCGAAAAACCCGAATAAGAAAGAATACAGTCAGCCAACCCCCATCATCAATGGGCAAAATGTTGTCATCACCCCTCTCCTCTCCAAATGAAGATTGCAGTGTGCTGAGCAAGTCTCCAAGGTCCCTCTGTCGCTCCAGCCTCCTCCAATTACGCTGTCGCTCTGGGTCAGCCTCTGATGGGCGCACAAGGGGGTGCTCAAGCCTAGCATGCTTCCTGAGATCTGTATAGGTGCCAGTGAAAGTACATGTCTCACAGGAGCAGCTCCTTAATTTCGCATTCATGAAACGACGAGCAGGCTCAACAACAATCCATTCTTGTATCTGTCCACGACATAGGGGGCACACTAACTTTGGTTGCTCCTGATTCTCACAAGAGATGGGATGCAAAGGGGGGTGCACTTCGTCACTTCTTTCTTCTTGCACCTCAGTAACTGTTAATTCTGATGTCTCATCAGGAGACAAGCGGGTGGTTGAAAGTTGAGTGTCATCAGGTCCTGTCATTGTTGATGAGGTTTCTAAAAATGACTTTCGGAACTGATCAAGACAGTTTGAGTGGCGGTAGCTAGTATCACACATGTATGGTCGGCATCCCTTCTCACGTGATGAGCAGATTAGCAGAACTGCATTGTGAGGATGTTCCATGCAGACAGGGCACCTAGCTTCTTCCCATTCCTTTAAGTTTTCCTTTGTTTCTAAAGGAATTCTTGGTGACGATCGTCTAGCACAACTAGAACTGCATGAAAACGGAGATGCCCTGTACACATCACGAGACATCGAACGGTCTCTTCTCTCCTTTGGCATGTTGAAAAATCTCGAGAAGAAGTCAGGCACCTCCAAAAAGTAGCAAAAGTATAGAAAACTACAAAAAAGAGGACATCAAAATAAGTAACTACACCACTTGGCACCTAAAAAGTATTAAGGTTTTGTGCAATGCTAGTATAGTAAAAAAAGTACCAAATAAACATTATAACTCAACCTAAATTACAAATGATGCATACAATCCCCTGAATAAGCACATGCTGAATTTGCAAAATTGCAAAGATCTATGAAATATTTTATTTTTGATTGGCACCAGATGTCTGGGAACAACGTCCCGACTAATCCCAAGGGTGCATAGACCCTCTTAAAGGAGTTTCCCGCAAGTGCACCTTGGGTAATTCAAGGGGATACCCCCCACCCCCCCTTTTCCCCAGTCCTATAGTCCCTAGAGATTGTTTACACCGAGTGGGATTCGAACAAACAAAAGCTTATATGGATTTGCAAATGTCTAAGAAAATTATGCCATCCATGGATAATCAATAATCCCACCTTCCATTCAAATTCATAGATCTCATGATGAACTGCAGCAGCAAGTTTTAATGTGTGAACAAAAAAATTGCTCAGAAATATGTCAAAGAATAAATATGTCCAGCAGTGCTCAGAGTGCACTAGCAAAATCTGAGATACCTACATCCAATAGAATGGTTCTGCTGTTGAAAACACGGTACTACTATGTCTATATCACAACATAAATATATTATAGTAGCCTTCTTGCAAACAGCACATTGGATTTGGATTTGCTCGGAATACTTGAACAATGCGTCGTGGGTAGAATGATAAAGATGAACTATATGAAGACTACACAACTCAACAAGCCTTTATAACCAACTTCTTGAGATCGGTCAAACATTTTACCTCCGCCTAAATCCACATCCTCAGCTACATCATTGCCATCACTGGCATCCTCCTGGACCTTCTTCTTAAGGTTGGCTACCATATTGACATTTGGGAAATCTTGGGAAAATAGATTTGGAGTCTTCCTTCAGTGCCCTCCATCTTCGTTTGTTAATATTGATATTTCAGAAAACTTTTGTCTAAAAGTTCACAGGCGACTAAATGTACCCGTTAAATTGTGTCCAACAGATGAAACTACCATCCTACACTTGAGAAGTGAAGAATTAATATGAGAGAGAGAGAGAGAGAGAGAGAGTTGAACTAAAACGAAAAGGAGAAACCGATATTCTTTCTCCATGCTTGAGGGTGGCAGAATTTGAAGAATCTCCAAAACTTTTAAAGTTATAGGCTTTAGAGAGTATCTGTTAGCACGAATCCGAATTAACTTAATTAACATGGGGAACATGAACATCTTAAAGCTTCAACGATTCCAATAAAATCTATCAGAAAGCTATCGCCTCATTGGCACAACCACGAAGAACGGTACGCTGTTCTGAATAAAAACGTAAATGCTAGGTTTCCAAAGTTGTGAAATTTCTGTAATTTTATTTTAACCCGGCATATGGAAAAACTGAGCTGTAAAACTCAATCTACGACCAGACGATTCCAAACAGAGTTCTCTGCTATTAATCAGAACCAAACTTTATCGCGTAATAGTTTTCAGGGAATATAAAAATATAAATAAATAAACAAATATAAAAACGAATCCACTACAAGCATCAAGCAAAGAATTAACTATTATTTGCAGAAATTGAGCTCATACAAAGCAAGACAGACAAAGTTCACAACAAAGTGATATCTACAACAACCATTCTCCGCACATCCTCAGCTAAACAACCAGCTCAAACCCCAAATAATCATTTTTCCTAAACACAGCCACCTTAAAAGAATCCCCAACTCCCAAACCCTAATCGGTACAACGTTTCAAAACCGAATCAAAGTGTATCATCGGCCGCCAAAAACTCCGATCCGTACAGACAACCATCCCGCAGATGCACCAAAAATAAAGACTCGCAGATCCGATTACAATCGAACCCGGAGCTGGTAAAAAATCAGAGATCGTATAGTAGATTTACCAGAAGCCCGAGAAGCCGATGGAAGAACTAAATCTTCTCGGATTCTCTAGGAACAAACACTTCCTGATACAGATTCGATTCGATTCGGTAAGGAACCCTAAGCGAGAGAGAGAGACCGAGAGGCGAATTTTCAGGAACGCATGAGAGAATTATAGGGGCAACATACTTAAAGGAATGACCTGACGTGGACTAAACGGGTTCGCTGGTGCTATTTATAAAAATGCTTTTAATTTTCTTTTTCTCTTTCTTTTTTAATTCAAACGTTTATTATTTGAAGTCGGCGCCGTTTTGGCCTATTTGAACTATTTTGAAGGCCTATTCAAGTTTTCTTTTCAAAAAGGAAAAACAAAATTCGCCCGTTATTATTATTAATATTATATTGCGTTTTGGTGGATTCTAGTACCTAATATTAACCATTCAATATGGAACTTTTTTTTAAAGAATATTGTGCGTAGGAAATACCATTCAATATGCATCCTACACACTGCCAGGACAGGTTTAAAACAAAATTTTGAAACATCTAAAGTTTTTAGCATATTCATTTAGGTCTCGTTTGACCATATCAACTCAATTTAGTTTAATCTTAAGTTGAGTTTAATATCAAAATACCTAATTCTCAAATTACTAAACTCATCTCAATTCAAAACATCTTTACACATAGAACTTACAACATTTTTCAACTTAACACCTCTTTATACATGGACCCACAACCTTTTCTAACTTCACATATATATATCTAAACTCATCTTTCAAACACATTAAAACTTATCTTAGATGTATCTTACATAACTTACTCCACTAACTCAACTCACTATTATTCACTACAAGCTCAGTCATGGTCTTGCCTGTTCAGTGACGAGTAAATAGTCAAAATTAAACCAAACTATATAGCTCTTATTTTCACATACATCAAATTCTGCCTATACACTCCCTGCAGCACCAGTTTCTGAAAAAATAACAACTGGCTTGATTAAGGAAGAGTTATAATCAGAGCAGACATGACTTTGGGCGGCAAAATTAACTATGTCACGTCATGCCACCCCGTTACCGATGATGATCCTAGAATATTTACAAAATTATGAAACCTAATTGTTGTCACTTGATGTTCATGGCTGCTGACATGGCGCGGAGCTCCTTTGCAATCTCTGAAAAGGCAGGCCGAGAGTCGGGATCAGATGACCAGCACCTCTCCATTAATGATCTCCATGTGGGGTCACACCAGCTTGGAATTTCAGGTCGGAGGTTGCCATTAATTATACCAGCTGGAATTTATCCAGCAAATTTTAGTCAGCATTGATTGATATGGAAAATAAGTGTTTCCAGTTTAGGTGGCAATTATAATGAAATTTCTTATATATTCAAACGCTTGACGCATTAAATTTCCCAATCCTAAGTCAATCTATCATCATTAAAAACCTAGAGTCATGACATGGCAAATTAAAAAATTAGATGTTCTATGGTATGCCGCTTAATATACTATCTTTCTTTTCTTTTTCTTTTTTTTCTTTTTTCCTTCATTTTTTTTTAACTAGTGGTTGGGAGTTTGAACCGGCTTCTCCAATTTGGAGATCGGGCCTTACACCATCTGGTCTAAAGGACCTTGTCGGTTAATATACTATCTTGATTGCAAAACCAAAACCAAAAACAAAAAATTGATCCAACACTGGCAAGAGCTAACAACTATGTTCTTGACCTCTTACTATCATCAAGTTGTCAGTAGCACAGACTCTATAGGTGCGTGGATTACAGATTAGAAAATATTGCCAACTCATGAATTTATCAAAAGATGCATGGCTCCAGATAGAATGAAATAGCTAAAAGTTATTAAAAATGAAGCATCTCAATTATCGTTAAAAAATAAGAGTTACAGATATCCACTTTCCATCAAGATTTTTGAATTAAAAAGTTACCTATTATTTCCTCTGAAAGCACGTTTGCATAGGGTTCCTCCCCCGTCAAGATTTCCCACATGACTATTCCGAATGAGAAGACATCAACCTAAAATGGTGAAAACACATTTGAAAATCAAAGTGATTTAAAACAGAAATAAAACTTATATAAGCATCTTTACCTTTTCGGTAACCATTCTGCCGTCACTATTCAAAAGCTCTGGAGCCATCCGTGGTATAGTTCCTCGTACCCCACCAGATACAAGCGTCCTTTGTTTAATTTTCGATAAGCCCAGATCACCAATCTGAAAAGAATTATGGTAGATTTTTCAGTAAAAACAATGAAAGTTTCTGAGAAGACCGTGGACCATAGACCAAGTTTAGCAACAAAGAAAGGCAGACCAGATAAGAAATTCTGATCAAAACCAGCAAAATCAGAAGATTACCTTACACACTGGTCGATGAGGGTCCCTCATATTCACAAGGAAGTTGTGAGATTTTAAATCAAAGTGGACAATATTCTTCCCATGTAAATATTCCATACCAAAGGCTGCATCCATTGCTATAATTAGCCTCTTCCTACGATCAATTGTCCTGTGATTCAGAATTGGCAATTTTAGAGAAACGGGTTCCTTCAATGGTTTCCAACAAATTGCCAGTCAAGCATACATATAAAATACGATGAACTGAGATGCAGCAGGAAACATACTAAGAAAATGCACCACAATTTCTAGGGATACAACTGCATATGCTAGCCTTAGGTGAGCGACCAGCAATGTGTAAATATTGCTCCATCTGATTCAACCTACTTGAGTGACAAATCCAGAATGCATAATTAGACATATGATGTGTTCATACCCCTTGCAAGATATACCCCAAAATGCTCACTCCCACAACTCATACTTGATGATGGTAAGCACTCTTTTGGGAAAGGTACTACCCAATTGCATAGAAAGTATATATTAAAAACGCCTAGGTTGAAAGATCTAAAAAATCCAAAAGACTGAAGCTGGCGAAATTTGGGACTGCTGCCAGCCAGTGATATGGAGATCCAAAGAAAAAAAAAAAAAAAACCCCTTTAAATCCTCCGCATTCTTCTCAAATTCTGAAACTCCGATCATTCAACTCCCACCAAGCTCAACCCCAAGGGGTTAAAAAAAGATTTGCCAAATAGCCCTGGCTACTTCACTTGCCTATTTAATTTCCTTCTTATTCCCCAACATTTTCCAAGCACTACATGATTATAACATGGCAGATGTTTACAACGAATCCCTCCCACCCTCCCTCCCTTGCATGGATTTCAAGAAACAAAATAATTTTTTTTTTTTTTTGGTTTTTTGATAAGTAATAATTTTGACAAGAAACAAAATAAAGTTACATATGGTAAGATGGGTGAGGAGCATATGAGGGTTCATATGAAGAGATTTTGTTTTCCATTGATTACCATGTAATAATTATATCAACCAAATCTAGGACTTGCAGTATTCCTGAACACTTTCACACGTTAGGGTGGTCCAAAGACTCACATGGAATAGTAATCAATAAATGTCGACTTTCAGAAAGGTTATATTATATCAGCCAAGGTCTGTTAACATCTATTTAACATGGATCAAATAAAAAAATAAGAAGCAAGAGTGCCCCAAATTGATATGTCTAAACAACTTATCAAGCATTTTTCACAATAAATAGTCAAACTAAATGAATTATAGTTTATACCATTTTTTATAAGCGAGTTAAGGTCACACCATTAAAACAAGATGAGCAACATACTGATCTTTTCTTCGTAAAACTTGTTTCAGGGAACCACTGACCATGTATTCTGTCACTGTTGCCAAATTTGTCATGGGTCCGTCTGTAACTACTCCATAAAATGCCAAAACATTTGGATGGTGAAGCTCACCCAGGATGTGAGCTTCCTTCCAGAAGTCTGCAACCTGCAAAGAAGAAGATAATAAGAATTCGGCTCAGGTAGTGTACAGGATTTCATGTTACGAAAACTGATGACAATGTAGTGAAAAATATATGAAATGGGAGAGAAAACAATCACACACAACACAAGATTTACGTGGTTCGGCAAATTGCCCACGTCCACGGGAGTTGCAAAGGATTTATATATATGAGAGATCATAATACAATGGAGGAAGAGAAATATTGTTCTTCACCGAATTCTGGAGGCACACCCACTGCCAAATGAGTATAAATGGCCTATTTATACTCTTCACGGCGGAAACCCTAATTCTGGCAGAAAAATAGAACATTCGCTCGAGCGGCGCGTCGAGCGCGCGTCGAGCGAACTTCTCTTCCGCATTCGCTCGAGTGAACTGTCGAGCGCACGTCGAGCGTTCGACTCTGCCTGATTTCGCTCGAGCGGCCAATGCCTTCGCTCGAGCGAACTTCCCTTCCTGGAGACATCGCTCGAGCTCACTGTCGAGCGGCCTTCGAGCGTTCGAATCTGCCTGGCTTCGCTCGAGCGGCGGCTCTTTGCCGCTCGAGCGAAGTTGACCAGACTCCATACTCAACAATCTCCCACTTGGAGACTGGTACACTCGCTGCATCATCCTCTTCCTCAAACGTGATATCCTCCACTTCTGCAACTCACTGCCCTTGTCTTCATGCCAGAAGACCAACTGAAGTTGCACACAACTTCAGTTTCTCAAGTGTGACACCTTTTGTCAACATATCAGCCGGGTTCTTGCTACCACAAATTTTTTCAAGTAACAACTGTCCATCATCTAACAATGATCGTATGAAGTGATACCTGATTTGAATGTGTTTTGTCCTGGAATGAAATGCTGGATTCTTGGCAAGGAATATGACACTTTGACTATCACTATAGAGAGTGCCTTTCTGATTCTTTTTACCCAATTCCTCCAAGAAGCCCTGTAGCCATATCATCTCCTTTGCAGCCTCTGATACTGCAACATACTCAGCTTCTGTAGTAGACAAAGAAACTGTTTTCTGCAGATTAGAACCCCATGACACTGCAGTACCACCAAGAGTATAAACAAAACCTGTGGTACTCTTTCTGCTGTCAAT
Source organism: Carya cathayensis (assembly GCA_011037825.1). Taxonomy (NCBI): domain Eukaryota; kingdom Viridiplantae; phylum Streptophyta; class Magnoliopsida; order Fagales; family Juglandaceae; genus Carya; species Carya cathayensis. The sequence continues at coordinate 341,702 of QGSO01000196.1, forward strand.
ATCACCAGCTAAATCAGCATCAACATAGCCTTGCACCTCTAAACTCTTTCCTGAGAAACACAAGCACGTTTCTGAGGAGCCCTTTAGGTACCTCAAAATCCATTTCACTGCTTCCCAATGTTCTTTTCCTGGTTTACTCATGTATCTACTCACAACTCCCACTGCATGGGCAATATCCGGTCTTGTGCAGACCATAACATACATAAGTGAACCAATAGCTGAGGCATAAGGAACCTTACTCATGTAGTCTTGTTCCTCCTCTGACTCGGGTGACTGATTCTTGCTGAGTCTGAAGTGACTTCCCAAGGGTGTGCCAACTGGTTTGGCCTTGTCCATATTGAACCTGCTGAGTACCTTCTTCACATACTCAGCCTGTGAGAGCCTCAACGTACCTCTGGCTCTATCTCTGACAATTCTCATGCCAAGGATTTGCTTTGCAGCTCCCAAATCCTTCATTGCAAAGTGCTCTGACATCTGCTTCTTCAGATTATTGATCTCATCAATACTAGCCCCTGCAATAAGCATGTCATCCACATACAACAGCAGAATAATGTATGAATTGTCAAAATGCTTGACATAACAACAGTGATCTGCTTGACATCTAATGTACCCTGCACTGCACATGAAGTTGTCAAATTTCTTGTACCACTGTCTAGGAGCTTGTTTCAGGCCATACAAGCTCTTCTTCAGTCTGCAAACTGAATCTTCTTTTCCCTGTACTACAAACCCCTCAGGTTGGTGCATGTAGATGTCTTCTTCAAGGTCTCCATGAAGAAATGCTGTCTTCACATCTAGCTGCTCAAGGAATAAATCTTCAGTAGCAACCATAGACAGTACCATCCTGATGGTTGTGATCTTCACCACAGGAGAAAAAATCTCAGAGTAATCAATACCCTGCTTCTGCTGAAAGCCTTTTACAACAAGTCTAGCCTTGTACCTCTTACTGCCATCATGCTCAGTTTTCACCCGGTACACCCACTTGTTGTGTAATGCCTTCTTCCCCGATGGAAGTTCTGTCAACTCCCATGTCTGATTCTCTAGCAGAGAATCCATCTCACCTTTCATGGCCAGCTCCCACTTGCAAGAATTTTCATCTTGCAAGGTTTCTTCATAACTCTGCGGTTCTCCTCCATCTGTCAACAGAATGTAGTTCAAGGTTGGTGAGAAACGCTGTGGAGGACGTCTAGTCCTAGCTGACCGTCGAACTGCAGCTGTGGGAGTGGACGGCTCTGAAGCTGACTGCGGAATAATAGGAATGGGTGCACTGGACCCACTCTCCCCGTCACTCACATCTCTACTCTGCACTGTGACCTCTGGTAGGTCATCCAAGCTTACAAACTCGGACTCCTGAGGAGCTGTTTCAGAAGTTGTACTAGACTTGTCCTTGTACATAGACTTCTCATTGAAAATTACATTTCTGCTTCTTATGATCTTCCGACCCTGATCATCCCAGAAACGATAGCCAAATGCCTCGTCTCCATAGCCAATGAAATAACATTTCTTTGACTTCGCCTCAAGTTTACTTCGAGCATCAGAATCAATATGAACATAAGAAAGACAACCAAATGTTCTAAGGTGAGAAAATTTGACCTCTTTCTCACTCCAAACCTCCTCAGGCAATTCATGATTTAATGGAACTGATGGCCCTCTATTTATCAAGTAGACTGCAGTGCTGGCTGCATCTGCCCAGAAAGTAGGTGGTAGTCCGGCGTGCAGCCTCATGCTTCTAGCACGCTCATTTATGGTTCTGTTCATACGTTCAGCAACTCCATTTTGCTGTGGTGTCCCAGGAATGGTCTTCTCCATTCTAACACCCAGAGCTGCACAATACTCCTTGAACCCACCATCAATATACTCACCACCATTGTCAGACCTCAAACATTTCAGCTTTAGGCCTGTTTCTGTCTCTACCATGGCCTTCCAAGTTTTGAATACATTAAATACATCGGATTTATGCTTCAGAAAATAAATCCACACCTTCCTACTATGATCATCAATGAACGTGACATAGTAACGAGAACCTCCAAGAGATGCCACTGGGGAAGGTCCCCACACATCTGTGTGGACTAAGTCCAGTTTTCCTGTCTTAGGCGTCCTGCCACTTCTCAAGAAACTGACCTTCTTCTGTTTCCCCATAATACAGCTCTCACACATACTGAGATCAACTGTCTTCAGTTCTGGTAGCTTGCCTCTAGACAGAAGTTCTTTCAAACCCTTCTGACTCATATGGCCAAGCCTGCAATGCCACAAATCTGTTGTATTTTCTGCAACGGTAGTAGCAATAGTGTTAACCAAACCGGTAGTCATGTATAGTGTACCAGTTTTCCTACCCCGAGCCAGTACCAATGCCCCTTTTGTGACCTTCCAGGTACTATCTGAGAACACTACTGAGTGCCCACACTCATCCAGCTGCCCAACAGAAATGAGGTTCTTCTTCAACTCAGGAATGTGTCTGACCTTTTGCAAGGTCCATTTGTTCTTGTGAGGGAGTGCAATGTCAATGTCTCCCATCCCTACCACGTTCAAAGCTTCTCCATCAGCCAGATACACTTTCCCAAAATCACCTGCGACATAATTTCGCATTAGCTCCCGGTGGGAAGTTGTATGGAAGGAAGCCCCCGAGTCCAGTATCCAATCATCAACTGGACTATGAACTGCAAGTAATAGTGCATCATGTACTTCTTCAGTTACAACATTAGCACTATCATTCTCGGTCTTTCTAGGATTTTTGCAGTTCTTCCTTATGTGGCCAGCTTTGCCACAATTCCAGCAAGTAACCTGCTGACCAGGCCTCAACTTGCTCTTGCCTCTGTGGTTTGATTTTGACCTTCCTCTATTCGAGTTCCTATCATGTGATCTCCCTCGAGAATCAACATTCAGTGCTGAACTCGAACACGAGGTCTCGCCTGAATCTCTCCTACGCACCTCCTCAGTCAAAATCAAGTCGCGAATATCATCATATTTCAACTTATTTTTACCAGCAGAATTACTAACAGCCATTCTCATGGCTTCCCAACTATTTGGCAATGAAGCCAATAATATCAGTGCACGTATCTCATCATCAAATTCAATTTCAACAGACGACAATTGATTTGTGATAGTATTAAAATCATTCAGATGTTGTGCAACAATCGTACCATCTGTCATCTTTAAGTTGAACAACTTTTTCATTAAATGTACCTTGTTATTCGCTGACGGCTTTTCATACATGCTTGACAAAGCCGTCATGAGATCCGCCGTCGTCTTCTCCTTGATGACGTTGTGTGCAACGGATCTCGACAGGGTTAGTCGAATAACCCCCAAAACTTGTCGATCTAACAATTTCCATTCATCCTCATCCATCTTCTCCGGTTGTTTTCCCAACAATGGAAGATGCAGCTTCTTCCCATAGAGGTAGTCCTCTATTTGCATCCTCCAGTAACCAAAATCCTTGCCATCGAACTTCTCGATCCCCGATACCTTCACTTCATCTCCAGTCATCGTCTTCCTTCAGATCCGAACCACGGCTCTGATACCAATTGTTACGAAAACTGATGACAATGTAGTGAAAAATATATGAAATGGGAGAGAAAACAATCACACACAACACAATATTTACGTGGTTCGGCAAATTGCCCACGTCCACGGGAGTTGCAAAGGATTTATATATATGAGAGATCACAATACAATGGAGGAAGAGAAATATTGTTCTTCACCGAATTCTGGATGCACACCCACTGCCAAATGAGTATAAATGGCCTATTTATACTCTTCACGGCGGAAACCCTAATTCTGGCAGAAAAATAGAACATTCGCTCGAGCGGCGTGTCGAGCGCGCGTCGAGCGAACTTCTCTTCCGCATTCGCTCAAGCGAACTGTCGAGTGCACTTCGAGCGTTCGACTCTGCCTGATTTCGCTCGAGCGGCCAATGCCTTCGTTCGAGCGAACTTCCCTTCCTGGAGACATCGCTCGAGCTCACTGTCGAGCGGCCTTCGAGCGTTCGAATCTGCCTGGCTTCGCTCGAGCGGCGGCTCTTTGCCGCTCGAGCGAAGTTGACCAGACTCCATACTCAACATTTCATTCCTCAACTACAGCGCTGTTGGTAACCTCGAGACATTCCCCTCATCTCTAATTTATTGTTCCCTGGCACGCATCATCTTTAAGGTTCTGTTATCTTAAACCTATGCATACAATTTCCTTCTTGTAAGAGTTTTAACAGATTTCAAGAGAGGAAGCTCCAAATTTATGCTAACTACTGAAGTAGGAAGAACAAGGAATTTGAGTTCAAAAGCTTCAGAATAAATAGCGCATTCATGGATAGCACACATCCAAATCAGCAGCTCAAAAATTAAATTATCTCCAGCTCAGGCGTCAAAACACCGGCATGATTACCAAGAAGTCAAGAACTTTATATGGAATTAGCTTAGAATATAATAGTCACCATCGCATAGTCCCGATCAATACTTAACACAAGGATTAAAACACCGAATTAAAACCGAAATTTGTATGGTTACAATAGACTAGTGATTTTAAGATGAGCAGAAGTTCTTATTAGACAGATCAAATTCGATAAATATTTCATTTATTAGAACACTCAGATAACAGAATAATTTCAGCCCTGGTAATGGGGGAAGAAAATGAGTAATTACCAATCGGTCCTTTTCCAAGGAGACTTCAGTGAAGCAACTTGTATTTATCCTCTTAATGGCAACATCAGACCCCTTCCATTTTCCATAGAAAACAGTTCCATATGTGCCTGAACCAAGCTCCCTTATATATTCAAGGTCAGTATTTCTAATAGTCTGCATGACAAGGCAGAAAGGAGCTTTTCGTGTCAAGTCTCACTGAACGTAACCTCTATCTATCTAAGACATAACCTCTATCTATCTATCTAGCCTGAAGCTCTCTCCTGGCTAGATGAGTATGAAATACAGCCAGCTCACTAGGGATTCCACCAATTACCTTAGAGCACTTGCGACTTTCATTATTGTCAACCTATAAACCAGAAAACCATTAGTAAGTCAAGGGCACTAAAAGTTCACTGCCAATTACTAGCAATGAAGCCAGCATATAATTCTTTCTTCAATTCTCCTTGGTCTTCCATTAAAAAGGAAAAAAGAATAGCTTAGTGAATACATTTTCATCAACACTTGAACCAGATGAATGGTATTGGTGAACATCATCTTCATTGACATGATCCTTAGCCATTTTGTCTTCATTCTGCGAGGAAGAATTAGGTGCAAATCCATTTGATTCATCGACTTGGGCATGGGTGTTTAATTGTCCTTCACCCATAAGATCCACAAGTTTTGATTGATGTATTAGCAAGTCGTCAATAACATTGCTGGTACCATGAGACAAGAGAGCAGAATGTTCGATTTCTTTGGATGATGACAATGAAAGGTTATAAAAACAAACATCCATAGAAGATGCAACTCCACCTTGAAAGTTATCAAAGCCATTTCTGTAACTGCTCAATGAGCTAAAGCCCGCTTCCACACCTTGTCGCTTATTATTGCACCCGACTACTGTTTCATTGCTGTAACCTGTGTTATTTGAAAGACTTGAGATGTTGATCACCTTCTGTTCATCAATAAGGAGCGGCTTCTTCTCAAGATCACAAGCAATGGGCTGCCAACTTGCGGATACTCCATGAAAATTTTCATACAGAGCTTGATACGGTTCCATACAATTAGAACAAGTGGAGAGATTTTCCCGACCGTCAACAGTCATCACAGGTGACAAAGGACTCTCAATACGGGCACATGAACCATGGTAAGCTAAATGAGATTCCTCAGGATTGCAATCTCTGTATTGTGAAATTTCTGGGCCATCCTGCTCTCTTAATTTCTCATTTCCATACTGGAAATTAATAGATGGAATCACTTCATTGAAGACAGGATCCATCGGGTTCGCCCTTCCTTCTAATGCTTGGTCAGAGAAACCAGACCACGGTTTCAAAAACTTGGGATAATAAACCCTCAGAGACTGACCCTGCTTTGAGAATTCGGTCTCAGCCCATGGTAGAACTGTTGCGCCTGAAACCTATCCGAAAATCACACAAAACAATATTTAAGTGGTTCAGCAAATTGCCTACGTCCACTGGAGCCTCTTTTACTGAGTTTGTAAAAATTTTACAAAACTTTCTCAACTCTCTCACGTACCCTCTCTTTTCTCTCTTCTTTTCCCCTCACTTGCTTCTCTCTTGATGCCCACAATTACATGAGCTGAAGCTCTCCTTTTATAGGAGAGTTCAGCCCCAAAGATTGCTGGAAATTTGCCGTAACACACGGTTGATTTCCAACTGCAAAATACAGAGAACATGTTGGTGCCTAATACACCAAAATAGCAAGCGGTGCCTAATGCACCAAAAAATCAAATGGTGCCTAATACATACTTGGGTGGTTTCAACAATCACCCCCTCCACCCAAGTGTGTCATACTAGGATGCTTACAAACTGATTCATTCTTCAAATGAATGCATATGAGAGAGTTCCGTTGTTGAATGCGCTCCACTGCACCCGATGGTGCTCAGCAGTGTACAATACTGATCAAGTCCAAACAGTGTTGGAACTTGACTCCTGTAACGACCTTCGTCAACATATCTGCTGGATTTTCTTCAGTGCCAATCTTCTGAAGTTTGATGTCCTCTTCTTCTAATATTTCACGTACAAAGTGAAATCGGACATCTATATGTTTTGTTCGAGAGTGATACACTTGATTCTTGGCCAAATGAATTGCACTCTGACTGTCACAGTGAACGGTAACCTCTTACTGCTTAAAGCCCAATTCTGTTACCAATCCCTGTAACCAAATAGCTTCTTTCATGGCTTCTGTTACAGCCATGTATTCAGCCTCAGTTGATGATAGCGCAATTGTTGCCTGCAAAGTTGATCGCCAACTAACTGGTCCTCCACCCATAGTGAACACATATCCAGTTGTCGATTGGCGTTTGTCAAGATCACCTGCATAGTCTGAGTCAACATATCCAGTTATTAGACTATTTTTACTCTTCTCGAACTTTAAACCAACATCTACGGTCCCTGAAATGTACCGTAGAATCCACTTAGCCGCATGCCAATGAACCTTTCCAGGATTATGCATATAGCGACTAACTAAGCTGACGGTTTGGGAGATATCAGGTCGTGTACACACCATGGCATACATTAAGCTTCCAATAACACTTGCATATGGGACATTCCTCATGTAGTCCCGCTTTTCATCAGTTTTAGGAGACTGCAATGCACTGAGCTTGAAATATGGGGCCATAGGAGTACTCACCGGCTTCATCTTCGAGTCGATGTTGAATCGTTTCAGTACTTTCTTCAGATACTGCTTCTGAGTAAGGTGAACTGTGCCTTTCACCCTATCTCTGTTGATCTCCATCCCCAATATTTTCCGTGCTTCTCCTAGATCTTTCATTTCAAACTCATGACTTAACTGAGTTTTTAAACGATTTATCTCCCCCTTGCTTTTACATGCTATTAACATATCATCTACATATAAAAGCAAATAAATGAAAGATCCATTTGCAGGTTTTCTGAAATATACATAGTGATCGTATTGGCAACGAGTGTATTTCAGATCCATCATAAAACGGTCAAACCGTTTATACCATTGCCGAGGTGACTGCTTCAAGCCATAGAGAGATTTCTTCAGACTGCATACCCAATTTTCTTTGCCAGCTTCTTTGAATCCTTCTGGTTGAGACAGATAAATCTCCTCTTCCAGATCACCATGTAAGAAAGTTGTTTTCACATCAAGCTGTGCTAACTCAAGATCATACTGTGCAACCAAAGCTAGCAATATCCGAATGGATGAATGCTTCACAACAGGAGAGAATACTTCACTGTAGTCAATTCCCTCTGTTTGAGCGTAGCCCTTGGCTACCAACCTAGCTTTATATCGCACTCCATTTTTAGCACCTTGATCATCTTTCTGATTGAAGATCCACTTACAGCCAATCGTCTTCTTTCCTTTTGGAAGCAGCACAAGCTCCCAAGTCTGATTCTGGTGAAGAGACTGCATCTCTTCATTCATAGCCTTTGTCCATTCCACTTGTTCACTGGACTGTATGGCTTCTCTGTAAGTGGTTGGGATCTCACCCCCTTCAACTGGTAATGCATATGTCACATAGTCTGCTAAACGTGTCGGAACACGTTTCTCTCGTCTCGGTCTGTTGGTTGCTATTGATTCGGGTTGACTTGGAGGTACTGTGACTGGACTATCAACTTCATCTTGTCCATGCTTTCCCGAATTCATTGAAGTAATAAACTTCACAGTCTGCGAATCATCTGATGTTTCGCCATCATTGCTGCCTTCATTGGAATCTTTATGCTTATGTGACTTAAGCATCTCAGATTCGTTGAATGTAACATCTCTACTGATTATTACCTTTTTAGACTCTATGCACCAGAGTCTATACCCTTTTACACCAGTATTGAAGCCTAAGAATTTTGCTTTCTTAGCTCTAGGATCAAGCTTACTTTCTTTAGCATGATAGTAAGCAGGACATCCGAAAACGTGTAAAAAATCATAATCAGTAGCATGTTTACCTCTCCACATTTCAATGGGCGTCTTCCCATCATTGGCAGCTGCGGGTAGTCGGTTGATGAGGTGGCAGGCATATGTCACAGCTTCCGCCCAAAATTGTTTACTGAATCCAGCATCCAGCAACATACATCGCACTTTCTCTAGTAAAGTACGATTCATTCGTTCTGCCACACCGTTCTGCTGCGGTGTACCTCGAACCGTGAAGTGTCTGACAATACCCTCTCTCCGGCATACTTCCATGAAGGGATCTGAAGTGTACTCACCTCCATTATCAGATCTGAGCCGCTTGATCTTTCTGCCGGTCTGAGTTTCAACCATTTTCTTCCAATCAAGGAAGATTTTCAGCACTTCATCTTTACTCTTCATCGTATATACCCATACACGACGAGAATAATCATCTACAAATGTTACAAACCAATGCTTACCTCCCAAAGATGCATTTTGGGTAGGTCCCCAAACATCGGAGTGTACATAGTCAAGAATTCCCTGTGTATTGTGTACAGCGGTTCCGAACTTGATCCGCTTCTGCTTCCCTAATACACAGTGCTCACAGAAGGACAGTTTTCCAGTCTTGGCACCTTTGAGTAAGCCTTGCTTCACCAGTGTTTGCAAAGCTTTTTCTCCGGCGTGTCCCATCCGCATATGCCAAAGACTGGTGGTGTCAGCATCAGTCTGATCTAGCTTCTCACAGCATGTGGAAGCTCTTCCATCAGCAGTACTTCCTTGCAAGAAGTACAGGTTTCCTCGCCTCAAACCCTTCATTGCCACCTGAACTCCCATTAGTACTTTGAGAGTTCCGTCTTCAATGGTGATCCTGAATCCCTTTGAATCCAGAGATCCCAGTGAGATGAGATTCTTCCGCAAGTCCGGAACATACCGAACTTCTGTCAGAGTCTTGACGCTGCCATCGTGCAGCTTTAACCGAATGCTACCTATTCCCTGAGTCTTACAGGCACTATCATTGCCCATAAGTACCGCTCCACCATCAATTTTTGTGAAGTCAGTAAACCAGTCCCGATTGGGACACATATGATAGGTACATCCGGAATCCATAATCCATTCATCGGAATGACAAATGGATGATGAACTTGCCAAGGCAAAATCTGACTCGTCATCTCTGTCCACGACATTGGCTGTGGTGGGTTGATTCTGCTGTTGTCCCTTCAGCTTGGGACAATCCTTCTTCCAGTGTCCTTTGTTGTGACAAAAGGAACACTCATCTTTGGCGAGTTTTCTGCCGACTGATGGACCACGTGATGTGGCCCGGGTTTTCGAGTGAAAACCTTTCCTCCTTCCGGGATTCCTTGACTGTGGTCTCCCCCTTGCTGTTAGCGCTTCACTTGATGTATCTTGATGTACCTGCTTATCCTTTTTGCGGTACTCATTGCTAATCAAAGAGCTGGATACATCATTAAAACTGATCTTTTCCTTCCCATACAATAGAGTAGTAACTAAATGATCATATGTATCAGGCAAGGAATTTAACAGCAGTAAAGCCTTATCTTCGTCTTGGATTTCAACATCCAAGTTTAACAAATCAGCAAGAATTTGGTTGTAACTATTTAGATGCTCAGACATGGAAATACCTTCACGAAATTGGAATCTGAAGAGCTTTTTCTTCAAGTGCAGACGGCTCTCAATGCTCTTCTTCATGAACTTGTCCTCCAATTTCTTCCAAAGTTCCCTAGCATTTGTCTCTCTCATGACAAAATACTTCTGCTCTTTGGTAAGGCATAACCGGATTGTACTGCAAGCTTGGGTATTAAGCTTCCTCCAATCCTTCTCAGTCATCTCATCTGGCTTCTCCTCCAAGGCAATATCCAACTCCTGTTGGATCAACACATCCATAACCTCACATTGCCACATGCCGAAGTTGCTGGTTACATCGAACTTTTCAACTTCAAATTTTGCATTTGACACTGTGGACCGACGTCCTGAGCTACTGACATTTTCAGAGCTCCTATTTTCAGAGCTACTGGCATTTTCAGAGCTCCTATCTCTTCCAGATCCTGCCATTTGAATTTAGAAAATTTAGACTCAAAATTTCAAAATTCTAACCGTTTGGATGAGTCCGGAACGCTCCAAATAGTAGGAAAGCACTATTTGATTGTTGAAATCGGATTCCGAATGACTTAGATCAAGCCGAAATGGATCTAGAAAAACGGACGGTTCTAATCGTCTGGAGCGTGAGATGCACGCGCGGGGCAGTGCGAGTGGCGGGCGCGTTGGCGCATGGGTTACAGGCGCTACAGAGCTGCTGGGCGCGTGGGTGCGCGTGGGGCGCGTGTGATACACGCGCTGAACGTCTGTAGGGCGCGTGGGAGCGCGTCTGGCGCGTGACGGACACGCGTCTTCCTCCTCTGGAGCGCGTGGGGGCGCGTGGGCGCGTGGGACTCACTCGTCTTCAACCTCCGATGCGCGTGGGGCGCGTGAGTTGCAGCAGATGCAAGCGTTGAGCTTCTAGGGGCGCATGTAGGCTCTTCCGACCTCCGTTTTCGATTCCGTTTGCGGTAACGGATTCGTCTCGACGCGAGGAACACCCTGGAGTTGTCAAAAATTGATTTTGAGCAACTTGAATTTTTGGAAAGTTCGAACCAGGGCTCTGATACCAATTGTTGCGCCTGAAACCTGCCCGAAAATCACACAAAACAATATTTAAGTGGTTCAGCAAATTGCCTACGTCCACTGGAGCCTCTTTTACTGAGTTTGTAAAAATTTTACAAAACTTTCTCAACTCTCTCACGTACCCTCTCTTTTCTCTCTTCTTTTCCCCTCACTTGCTTCTCTCTTGATGCCCACAATTACATGAGCTGAAGCTCTCCTTTTATAGAAGAGTTCAGCCCCAAAGATTGCTGGAAATTTTCCGTAACACACGGTTGATTTCCAACTGCAAAATACAGAGAACATGTTGGTGCCTAATACACCAAAATAGCAAGCGGTGCCTAATGCACCAAAAAATCAAACGGTGCCTAATACATACTTGGGTGGTTTCAACAAGAACTTCCCCAGGGAATTCTTCCATCCAATTTAACAGTCCGATGGTTACCCATCTCGACTGGATTGTGCCTATGGTTACGTACATGGTATGAACTAATTCGCTGATTTCTAGTATCATATACACCAAACCTAAGGTTACGTATGCCACGATGTAAGCCACCCGAAAAGCTTTCACCTATACACGAAGACCTCAGAGGATAAGCACTCCTAAGCCAATGATCATGACACAGATGACAAATGGCCTCCCTTGGCATAATGTTCTCCCTGTTCAATATACTCCTCGTAGCCTGCTCAATATTCCCCAACTCTTGACTAGCATTGCTACCATTACAAGTCGAACCCATACAGGGACCATTCGATTGCCTTGAAAATCTTCCTGCGGTTGCAACTGTCTGGCTAGAGACCGCAGCATTCACCCCAACCACGTTACACCCTAAAAGTCTATACTGCCCTGAAAAAAAGGGCACAGAACTCCTAGTCTCCACACATTGATACAGAGGATGCAAGTGAGAATCCGGAAACTCAAGTGGATTCCCATAATTCTCACTCTCCGGCAATTTGATGCTCCCTATTTTATTACCTAGCATATCAACTCTATAACGGTCCTCAAAACCACGATTCATACTATTACATCTCGTTGAAACTTGGGGCTCAGGGGCCAGATCTATCAATGGTGGATCACATTTCTGGTTCTCCCAACTAGAAATACCACATGCGGTCCCATCAATATAATCTGAATGTTTTGCTAACAACTGTTGTTTCAACACCTTTTTCCGAAGCGAATCATCCCCATATGTCACTACATTCTTGGCCACCTTACCATCGAACTGACCTCCTCCAGAAATATGGTTCTCACTCTCACAGCTTGGGGCCTCAAAACCACTGACACTCTTCACACGACAAACCACGTTTTTCCCACACACACAGTCACTTTCCGTACAAGTCACAAGAAAATTACCGCCCACCTCATCAAAGCCACTGACGTTGTCGTTATCATCGGTACAAACGAAGAGCCAAAGCCTGGTGTGCTTACCGTACAGCTCGAGCTTGTCGTACTCTTCCATCATGCAGTGAACGTCGTCGTCGGAGGCGACGGAGACGAGGATAGGATTAGGGACGTCAGTGGAGGTGTTTTGGGGAAGCTGGTATTTGATGGAGAAGGAAAGAGAGCGGGAGGTGGGGAGAAGATCCGAAATCCTAGAGCGGAGCTTTGAGAAGCCGATGGAGCGGTCGACGGAGGTTATTCGGTTCTCAACGCCCGGATGCCAAAGCTTTCCCGAGGGTGGTCTGGTCTGGAACGAATCATTGAAGCTGCAAACAAGCCTGACCTTCTTGGAGGTTCGATTGTTACTTGGCCTCCTTCCCCGAGATAGAACAGGTAGTTCTATCATGGAGGTCGCGCGGGGCTAGAGAGAGAGAGAGTCTTTCGCTCTTCGCAGAGCCCGAGAGAGGAGAGTGAGTGAGTGTGTACGTGTCTGAGAGAGACTCGGAGAGGTTTTTATAGTTGTGGAGAATTGGGAGGTTTGATATTTGATCTTCGATTTTCCTAAATAATTCAACTTTGCCACTACCGTAGCAGTGCGTGACGTCAGGTGTTTTTTTAACTGAATTTTATTATATACAAGCACAGTCGCGTACTAATCTACGTATCAATATTAATTTTTTCATACTTAAAATTTAAATTAATACTATTTTTAATAAAATTTACTTTTTAACTAATAACAATAAATTAATACATATATTAGTGTATAATTATACTTATAATTAGATTTTTCATTTTTGTTTTCAGTTGTTGAATTGTTTTGCCAGTAGAGTTCTGGCACGTTTGGGATTAAGTTTGAAATTCTAAAAGGTATTTTTAATTATTTAAATTTTTTTTTAGAAAAATAATATATTTGATAAATTTATAAAAAATATTTTCATTAATTAAAAAAATTAAAAATCTACTTTTTTTAAAAATAAATACCAAATCGTAGATTTTATAAAAAAACTCTTACACATACCTATATATTTTTAAAAAATTAATATAATTAACTTTAAAAATACTTTAAATACATGTTTATCAAACAATAAATAAATTTTGAAGTATAGAACTTATTTTTTAAATTATAAGCTATAAGCTATATACCTATAAGTTATATTTCACACTGTAATCTTAAATATGTACTTCGTCTTAATTGCGTTATTGCCACTTCATTTAGCTGGCTTTTCAGCCTTTCATGCGGGAATTCTTGTGATCTTGTTTTTTCTTTTTAATTAGCAATGATACATATTACAAACATCCCATAAAATAAATGTATTTTTATCAGTTATAATTTTTTTATAATATATTTTCTAAAATTACTTTTTAAAAAAAAATTATTATTACGTAAAGTGTTATGAAAAATTAAGTGTGTTTATATGTTTTTTAGTCCAATTATTATTATTTTTGTTTACTTACATAAAAGTGAAAATATTATCTCTATTGAAAGATTGAGTTATCTTTATTTCAATTTTAAATTTTATGAAGAATCATTTCCCATCTCAAATTTACTAAGCCAAAAAAAAAAATGATAATATTGTATGAAAATGACAAATAAAAGACAAAATAAGATAGAAGAAGTGGTCAGCGGTGGAGATGCTCTAGAACTTGCCCAAAGGAAGTAGGTTCAGTGGCAAAGTTTTGAAATCTGTTTCGGAGACCATTCAAGTTAAGGCACTGAAACTGAATATTTCAGTACCGATACGTTTTGGTGTACCGTTTCGAGATTAATTATATATTATATATATTTATATATATTTATAAACTAACAACTAATAAAATAAATACATATATGTAAGTGTGTATCATGTATATGTGTATATATATAAAAGAATTGAAGATTTATAAAATGAATATATATTAAAAAAAATCACAAACTTGAGTTAAGACACAAAAATAAAGGAAAAAAATTAAAGAATAGATAAATTATTAAAAATAATAATACTTAAAAAATAGAAAATGAGGGGACATATTTAAAATTATAATAAAAATAAAATTATATAAATATATTTTATATTTTAGAATGAATTAAATACCATTTAGATTTAAAATTTATAAAAATGTCATCTAAGTATAAGAAAATTACAAAAATTGTCTGAAACGGAATGGGGACCAAAACGCTCAATTCCTGCCGAAATGGCTGGAATTTGATCGGAATGGCCGAAATTTGAAGCAAAACAAAATGGGGTGGTAGAATGTACCGGACACTACACCGGAACGGCCAATTCTGATCGGAACGGAATGAAATTTAAAACATTGGTCAGTAGACCTCCATAAGAACATTGAGGAAATTAGGAAAACATGGTGGTTTCTAACAGATTGGGAGGAGGAGATTTAGGTTGCGTTTGGATCCTGAGTTGCGTTTAACTGATCTGAGTTATTTATTAATAGTCTTGAGTTGAGATGGCAGAGTGGGATATGTGTGGCTCATTTGGGATGAGTTTAGATGTGTTTAGATGTTAAAATGAGTTTAATATTATTTATGAGAAGTTGGAAAAAGGTATAAGGCCCACCAATAATTGAAAAGTTGTTGTAATAATTGAATAATTAATTTATTAAATCCTTTATTAATAAATAACATAAATTCCATCAATACATGTAAAAAAAATTACAACAAAATAAAAATAAAATATCTCAGTGCTATAAAAATAAAATTTTCTTACTCTAACTTTATAAAAATAAAATAAAATAATTATCGATAAAATTGCAATAGTATCATGCCCACGTTTTCTTCTATCATTTATTTACATATTATTTAATTAACGGTAAAAAAATGCAAATTAAGACTCGCTTGATTCAGCTCTTGAGACATTTGTCTCTCGCTCGAGCGGGCTCAATTGCTTGAAATGCATCGTGGGTCTGCTACGGATAAAAGAGATTGAGAAATAAGACAGTTTTTTTAGGGGAAAGAGAAACGGAGAGAGAATAAAGGTATGGAAAAAGTTACTTTTCTTTTTGTTTTGTCAGTTGTGGGTCCCACAAAGTCTAAAGTTGAAATGCACTCGGTGAAGACTCACATGTGTTTGAATGTTAAATGCAATTTTAAATTGAACTGCATTCAAATGCTTCTAACATTCAAATGAGTTCTTAAACTGTAGAATGCGTGAAGGTTAGAGATGGGTGGATAATAACAAATTTGATAAGAGAAGTGATATAACCACAAAGAAATTTCATAAAAATAAATTCATAAATTGACGTGATTTCACATGATACATTAAATTTACTTTATAATAAAAGTAGTTTTATAATTTAATGTGTCTTATCAAATCACGTTAATTTATGAATTTAATTTTATGATTTGTTGATAAAATATTTCTCATCTTATATACCATAACTGAAGGGAAAAAAAAAAGAAAAGAAAAGGAAAAAAAAACATGCTTGAACATAAGAGACGGTGAAGAGAGCTGGAAACAAAGGGAAAATAGACTTGATTAGTATAAACAAGTGGAAAATGAAAAAAGCTGAAGAAAAATAAGTCAAAGCCGAGCTTCTCTCCCTTCCCATGTCCCTAACCCTCCACTTCCATTGGACCTATTATTTTTTAAAATTAAAAAAAAAATAGATTTATTATTGGTGAGAGCCTATGTGTCACAATGTTGAATTGGTAATGTTAACGGTGTATTTCATACATATTTGGACTGGGCCCTCAACAGGTCGAATCTTTATTCTTGAGCATGTGGATATAAAGAAAGCATTATGAGACGGTGGCCGAGAAGTATCTAATGCTAAAATTAGTATAGTTTTTCAAAAGTATGTAACAGTGTGAGTAAAAAGAGTTCAGAAACTCTAGAGAGGGAATATTTGATACCTAGTTTCGGCTTATATACCTGACTTTCGGGATTAGATGTCCACTCTTTGTGTCCAAGGTTCATGCCGTCTCCTCTACGCCCTCAGTCAGGTGTCATAAATGCGGCGTGACCCTCTATCTCGCTTGCCTGTGGCAGGTGCAATATGTCTGGTTGCCCTTCCCTCTATGCTTGCTATTAAGGGGTTATGGGCCTCTTGCCTGTACGCCTGCCTGCCCGTTTGAACCTTCCAGGATTAGGTGGCACAGCGGAGGAACTTGAGTGTTCATTATTATTCTTCTTTTAGGGCCCCTGTTGGCTGAGAGGGTTATCTGTTTAGTTCAGGCCTCCTGAGCTTGGGCCTTAGGCTGGGGGGAAAAACCCTCTCTTACAAGTTTGTTATGTTGTTTTGATTTATTGAAATGTTAACACTTTTATTAAGTCTCATGGAGTTCTCAATTTAATTGTTAGATTATTATTTTGATGACCTTGTAGAGGAACATACATGTATATTTGGTGGAAATAAATGAATTTATAATTATGGGGTCTTTGAAAATAAATGAGGTTATGTTTATGGAGTCTTTTGAAATAGTCATTTGTATTGTAAAAGATGGTCTTAGAGCATTGGATTAGCCAAATGTCAATGCAACTTATATTAATAGCTAAGCTCACCAGAATTTGGGCCACATTGGACTAGCTGGATGAAAGTCATCCAACATATTAGTTACAGTAAATTCATCCTCAGTGCATATATGAGTTACACTGTAGCAAAGTCATGTGTTTTTCTATTATTTCCTTAACCCTATCTCGTTTCTTTCCTGCGGCTTTGCTCTGTTCTCTTCCTCCTATGTTTTATCTCCCCAGCTCCTCTCCATTGCTATAAACACTTTCGTCGAAGACAATAGTTCAGAGCCATAAACAATATCATCGCCACTTCGTCCTTGTTGGTAGCCTATTCCCGTCGAGCTCCTCCATCAAAGACAAGTGCCCGTCGCCATTTCACAGGTGAGTTTTCTACTTTATTTCTATTTCAATTTCGATATTGCCATTTCAAATCATGAATCCTGACTAGATATGGTTTTTTATCCATATTTTCTTTTTTTTTTTCCCAAGTTTTTCTCACATGGGGTTCCAATAAAAAAGCTGAAAGAAAATCCAAACACAACCACCAAGCCTATGCACCCACTTCTCTGCAGTAATGGCCAAACACTACGATGCTTTCCCCGAATTCTAATTCATTTCTCCTACAATTAATAAGCCTTGAAGGACAAGACACAAACCCTCCTCAACCACTCATAAACACCCAAAAAACCCACAAAGCCCCCAAATTTCTCAAGCTGGATCTTGCATTTTTGTAGAAAAAGAAAATCATTGGACCTAACAACGTCTCTCACTGTCTCTGAAAAAAATCACAGAAGCCCCAAATTTCTCAAGCAAATGCTCTTCATAACTATCCCATTTATTTAGATTGAGATGTTTCGTTTGGAAAATTCTAGTGGCCATAAGCACAAAATATGGAAAATTCTAGTGGCCATACACAAAATATCATTGAAAAGACTAATGAAAATTGATGTGAGTATGGGAGCATGCCAGTTTTAGGATTGATTTACCTTTGTTATGAGGAGTTGTTAATCTTATTGACAATATGAAAACCCAAGAAACGAGGACAGAGATAGTAGTTGGCAAGTTTGATTGAAGTCTTGTGAGTATTGTGATCGCTATGATTTGACTATGGTTGTATGAATTCATTGGCTACTGTAGTACGCATGAAATTTAATTTTGGTTTTGAAGGCAATCTATGCATGTGTTGCCATGCAATTCATTTGCTGATGATCAGTTTTGTGGCCTTTATCTATGTTGTCTTTTTAAGATTAGCGTAACCTACTATTTATTTTTCCCATGATATTTTCTTATTGAAGTGTCTTTTGAGTTTAAGCTTTTGGTTATTGGGGATTCTGGTGTTAGAAAATCTTGCCGTCTTTCTGAGGTTTGCTGTAAGTTTCAAGTGTCTTTTTATTCCATTTTTATAGCCAATCAAAATTTTTATAATAGAAGCGATTGTTTGTTATATGTGATTGTGTTTTCTATAAGTTTAAGCTGTAAATTTATTTTCACAAATAATTCATATAGGCTAATAATTTACTTGTAAATTTAGTGAGTGATCAGTAAATTTACTTGTATCGGATAACTTCTTTCCCATAGAATTGTGAATGTCCAAAAACTGCCAGTTTTTGGGATGCATAAAAATGAATGTGCATCCAAAAACTATTAATCCCATAAAAGTTAGCATCTCTATGCTGTTGTTTCTCTAGTTGACTATAAAAATAAAAAAAAAGTATTTAACAAATAAAAAAAAAATAATTATAGAAATATAAATAATAAAAAATAATAATATTTTATTATTATAGAGAGTGTGATGGCTAATCTAATATAAATTTTAAGTTTTGAATAATTAATTAAAAGCAAAAAAATTACATATTAGTTAAATTTTAAATATTGAGATTAATAATCCAATATTAATGCTTGCTATAGGTAGTAACTCTCCCCCCCCCCCGGGGGGCGCCCAATAAGGTACCGGAGCGTTACAGAATATGTTGATATAAAATATTCCACGTAAACTTTTTCTGATTTTCTCTGTCCCCACGTGTACTCCACCAAATCGTGTTTCTTCCCAGACCCACTCGTTCTAGCTCATAGTTTTTTTTTTTTTTTGTGATAACAAAGCTCATAAAAAACTTACAATACTGGGAAATTGGGTGAAAATGCCCCGTCTCCACTCCGCGGTGAATTTATCCTCATCAAACTACTCATGAATGTATTTTTTGACTGTGAATCTCTTGTCACCATATCGAAATTGAATTTGTGAAAGTGTGGATTAGATTATCCCGTTTGCCACTCTATTTGATTCTCTCCGTCCGTGTCTCTACCTGTTTCAGCCTTCTCTCTTTTGTGAACTCCAACCGTTTGAATAAGTGCCTCAAAAACGAAGAGACAAAAAAAATGATACCAAAGCCACTGCGAACGTTATGCACCGGCGCTGCTATCATTCTTGGTGGAATACTAACTCTTAATCTTGCTTCCTCCGCTACTATCAGAGCGATTCGTCTCACCAACGAAGCAAAACGGGTAAACTCAAAAGCTACGCCCCCTTGCTCTGAAGTTGTATTCTTTTGTTTTCCTTGTGGCTCTTTGGCTTGTCTTTTGCTGAGTCCTATTTTTTTATTGGCGGGTTTTGGTGCAGAGAAAGGTCGCATTGCCTTGTGGCGTTTGCAGAGGCAAAGGGTTTTATATATGCAAATTGTGCAAAGGAAATGCCACCATAAGTTGGTCGCCTTTGTATGACCCTGTTGCCATCAACCCTTGCCTTTGCCCTACTTGCGATGGAAACAGGTTGGTCTATGATTTTTCTTTTATTTGCTGCCTTTTCATATATTTTCATACTCTTTTTTTAAGCTCATTTTCAAGTGCTTGCCATTTAATTTCGTTTATGCTTTGTTTGGATGCTGAGATGTTTTCTGAGAATTGAACCGAGGGAAAAGGAAAAGATTTGGATAGTTAACCCTTTAGTTGTGTTTGCCCACACACACAAAATAAAAAATAAAATAAAATAAAAAAAGAAAGAAAGAAAAACCTTTATTTTCATTCAACAGTTCTCTGAAACCAAATAACAGCTGATAAAACAAACACAATATGCGTTAGTGAAATTTGCTAAAAATTTTATTTTGGTATGCAAATTGGAACGATGAAGCTCTATTTTCTCTTTTCAAACCCCGCCTGTTTGCCTGCAAGGCATGATATTCCTGCAAAAAAAAATCCCAATTTATTTGATAGCATGTTTTGAGAAAGTGTTTAGTTTTTGAGTTGCTATCATGTGAGGCTTATGCGTTGTTTCCACAATTTTCTGCTTCACAGGGTACAGCGTTGTCTTAATTGTCTAGGGAAGGGCTATGATTGACATGCTTGAGAGGCAGTCTAGAATTTTGCAAGTGAGTTGTATTTGCTGTATGTTTTAGACCACATTTTGTGTTACATTCAATTGCATTGCAGCTCATACTTCTTTCGATCAATCATTGGTGCTTCAACTTGACTTCTATGAGTCATGTTACCAATTATTCATCAGAGAATTGTGTCATGTTGTCCCCAAGTAACCCTAGCCTTGAACATCTTATCGTCGTTGTTTCTTTTTAAAGTGTCTCAAGCTCCCAGTTATAGAGAATACTTTTGGATTTGGTATATGATGTGATTGCATTTACTGATATATGCGCAAGCTATGTTTCTGAAGAATACCAAGGCATGGATCACAATAGATGTGGAAGTGAATTGAGCAAAGCTTTGCCTCCTCAATTCCTTTTACCCAAAAAGAAGCGATTGGGCTAAGTTCTACTTAATGAAGAACGTGGCAGGATTCGGATAGGCTCAATATTTGTCTTGATTGGAATGCAGCATTTGATTGCACACAATGTTAATGATTGTGGCCATGATATAATTCATAAATTCTATAGCAATATAATGAGTTTTGAGTAAACTGCAAGCGTGAACAAGTTGGTATTGTTTGCTGAAGGAAATATATGAAATGATGATCTTGGTCAAGAAATGAACTTATAAATAGTGATAACTCGGACTGTTTTCAACTCTCTACTTTTGAAATTTTTAGATCATCATCGGAACAGGTCATGGATTTTCTGCCTAATTATTGTCATTTGTGTTTGCAATGCTAGGAAAAGCTGGTTTTGTAGGGTCTGTGGGAATTGTCATTACACTCCCAAGCATGTACACGACATCTGACTTTGTTGGTCCATCTGCTGCACGATCTTGCACACACAATACAGCAACCTGAATACACTGCGTAGGTTCAATGGTTGAACATGTATGGTGAATGCTGGATTCATTAACTTCAAGCGTCTTCCTTCTTTCAGTAAATCCCAGGCTGAAAAGATATTGATTTTTGGCATTATAATAGGAACTCAATCCTTAGGAGATGCTATCATGCAATTCGTTCTGCGGAGAAAATAATAGCATAGACATCCTATTTGGTTTGAAGAGTGATTTAACTGATAGAAATCAGTGCTTTTTTTGCCACGTATGACTTCATCGTGACTCCAAAGCTGAAAATATCAGATTTCACAGAGAAGGGCATCCATGGAAGACAACCAATGTTTCCATCATCCACCAAAATCCATTAACATAGGTGTTTCACTTTACTTTCGTTAAAAGCTGCCCCAAAATATGGAATGCATTTGGCATTTCATATAGCATATCAGTTGGTTAAAACATGGCATGATTTCTTTCTTGATGTGACTGATCCTCTTCAACATGTTTGGTTCAGTTTGTTTGTGTTTTGGAATAAGCGATGATAGCTTGTCCTCTAAGGCCTGGTTTGTATAATGTGATGAAATAAAATAATCCGCAAATAATAATGAAATATTTTGTGAATAAAAGTGAAATGTTTGAGTTAATATTTTTATGGAGTTTTGGAAAAGAAGAGCAAAAAAATTGAATAAAACTATTATAAAGTTAAAATATTATTAGAATATAATTTGTTAATATTATTTTTGTTTTGAGAATTGAAAAAGTTGAATTATTTTTTGTATTTTGTTTGGAAATGTTAATGATTAGATGAAAAAATTTAAAATTTAAAATTAAAAAATATTTGTTTATGTGGTGTTTGTATATTGATTTGAGATAAGAGGATGACTTGGAAGGATTTTGCTATCTAAACTAGGCCTAAATGTGCTCCCAAAAGTGTCCCTAGTGCTTAAAAAAAATAAAAATTTTTTTTTAAATGTTAAAAAAATACACACGATGATTTTTTTTTTTTAAATTTAAATAAAATGTATTAGGAGGCACATTTGGAAGGCAATCAAGCATTTTCCTTTGGGTTATGTTAGCGATTGCATCTCCTCAAGTGGTTTTGAGATACTGCTATTATCTAATTGAAAAATGCTACTTCTTATCCCTAAATCACATAATAACATGATATGATTTACAATTTTTATTCTTCTATTTAAACACATATATTTATATATCAATGTTTATATATTTAAATAAAAGAGTAAAAATAATAAATCATATATTAGTACGAGATATAAGAGATGATAAATGAATTTTTCGTGCTGAAAATATGACTAATGTCAAGGCTGGAAGAAATGTATGGTTGTGTATTTGTTTTGACAAAAGAAAACGACGTCATTCCCTCTGTTCCGCCAGTGAAGATTCACATCTTCCATCACTGATATCTCCCTCGTCCATTGACTTTTGCATGTTTCCCCTTCTCTGGAAAGAGTTGACTTCTGCATGCATGTATCTGTTGAGCGTATTAATTTGACCGTAGTCCAGAGGAGAAGCCATCAAGTATTAGTTTTGACTTTCACCTAAGAAATCATTTCATTCTCTCTCCATCTCCTGCCCATATCAACCATTTTATCTTCCCTCATATCGCTCCTATTTCACGTTCGTACAAGGAATTTTAAGTTGACAAATGATAAATTTTTAACAATTTTACAACTATTTTATAATATTAAAAAATTATTTTTAATGGATTGATATAATTTTAATGATTATTTGAAATTGAGTTATCAAACAGTTGTAAAAAAGTTATAGATGAATTATTACTCTTTCAAAATCATATGTAGAGTACATTCATAAAATACTTATATGACATAATTTGATTTAAAAGATATATTTTAAAATTTAAATCTTACAAATCAAATTTTAACATCTAAACGATATGAATAGTTTACTCTACACATGACTTGAAAATAGAAGAAACCCGAAACCTTAAAAAACTCAGTAAAAAAGTGTCGATTTGATGGTAGTTTTCTTGCCCCCCGCCAAGAAAACATTAGTCCTGATGATTTTTTCTTCTTGTCAATTTGCAAATATTTAAGGGTGATTATAGCGTGTGATCAATGGTGTGACCCCAAGATTTAGAATCTATTTTGAAATAGATTAAGGCTTCTTTTGGTTATATAGAAGATAAAGCGTGCAAATAAAATCGATGAGTTCGAGAAAGCGGATCTCCAAAACATTAGTCCTAAATTTCACGCAAGTAGAAATCATGTTGCATTTATTCAAATGTTATGGTCCTCTTTTAGCTTCAGTCCAAAATGTAATTCATTTTTGTTTTTCAAATATATTATTATGTGTTAATTGACCTCTCTGTTCTGTTATTAGAGAATCATATCTATTGACTATGAAGAAAACAATTTTGAGATGTTAGTTTATTGTCCACCACTTGGAATGTAAATACCATTTCCTTGTTTATTATATTACTGTAATCGAAGATAGATCAGTTCAACTAGAAATCAAACAGAAAGTCGAAACATCTCATTCCAATGATTCCATACGTGATAGTTGTTCTCTCTCTCTCTCTCTTTCCCGCCAATATTGACTCTGACTTCACTTGGTGTTCTGATGTCCCTCTCTTCCATCGACTTCCCATTTATTTGCTCTCTCTCTCTCTCTGATATCTCTCTCTCTCTCTGCGTTTCTGAGCCTTGAACCCTTCCTTCAATGGCCAACAGGGCAACTTGTTCCTTAACCATACAAATTTTTCACTGCTGCTTTCTCTTATGGCTATGTCAAGCAAGGGATACCCTTAAGCCAGGCGAGAATCTGGGAGAGAATGAGACCTTAGTTTCTTCAAATGGGGTCTTTGAGTTGGGCTTCTTCAGCTCTGGCGGGACTTCCTCTGGCAGCCACTACTTGGGAATATGGTTCAAGAATGACCCAAACAAGAAACCCGTTTGGGTCGCAAACCGTGAATCGCCCCTTTTGGCCACCCCCGGAATCCTTTCTATCAGGTACGATGGGAATATGGTGATCACCGACAGGAAGCTAATTCCCATAATTGTGAACGCTGGAATGCTTGCCCCGAGTAGCAAGACAATAGCGACACTTCTGGATTCAGGAAATCTTCTTCTTAAAGAAGGAGATAGCATTGTCTGGCAGAGTTTTGATTATCCATCCGACACACTTTTGCCTGGAATGAAAATTGGACGATTCAATTTAGGCACTGAACACTTAAGGAAACAGTTCCTCGTCTCGTGGCAAAGCTCGTCTGTCCCTATCACAGGCTCTTTTGCTCTGGGCCTCGATGAATATAACATTACACATGTCAAGGTTTGGCACGGAGATGGTTTCTCAAGGCAGGTTGGATTTTGGGATGGAAAGAGGCTTAACTTTCAATTTGAAAGCTCGTCACATGACCACAAATTTAGCTACGTTTCGAACCCAAATGAGGTTTACTTTTCCTTCCAAACTGAAGAAAATCGTAGTTATTCATGGTTTGTGCTGTCGTCATCTGGGCAAATTCAGGAGTACAAAATGATGGGACAGAAGATATTAATGGAAAATCGTTCAATTTGCGAAAATACTACAGCCAGCAATGCGACTGATTGTTACATAAGAACCCCGTACATGTGCCAGGATGAAGGAGATACATTCTCAGGAATTAAAGGGTCGATGCCAGATTCAGCAATTGTAAGCGGTTCGGTTCATCTGGGTCTTAGTGACTGTGAGATTTTGTGCAAGGGTAATTGTTCTTGTGCTGCTTTTGCTTCTTTCCGAGATGATGGCACCGGATGTGAACTTTATTATGGGGAGAAAAAGGTTCTTTTGCAATTCATTGGGGAAGGAAAGGCGACAACAATATACGTTCGTGGGGACACTTCCAAAGAATCTGGTAGGCCTTATTGCCCTTGAAATATTCTGAACATGCATTTTGATCGAAATCACCATGTATAGGCGGTTATCATTTACAGGTGCAGGATCACAATTTTGGTAACATGCAACATGCCTAAGTGAATGTATAGTTCATCTGATAACATGCTACTACATAGTTGTAATGCAAATGTATTGTTGACAGGTGCAGGATTTCAATTTTAGTAACATACCCGAGTTAATGTAAAGTTCATTTGACAGTCTTAATTAGCACTAGAGGCAAAGGCATCTTGAGGTTAGTAAATAATGAGATGGTTGAATTTCTTTTCAGGTGAACATGATCACAGCAGGAGGCTGTGGTTGTTTGTATTAATTTCAGTTCTTTCTCTGATTTTGCCCATCATAGTTGCCTTAGTTTGTTACTTACGATGGAGAAATAATCGTTTAAAAGACTTGAGTCTGAAGAGATTCCAGGTTCAAGTGGGCTCTTATGTAGCAGCAGTTGATGAAGATAAAGGTGGAGACAAATATGGAAGAAAGAAGGATCATGATCTGCCACTGCTCCAAATAACTTCTCTGATGAAAATAAACTTGGGGAGGGTGGTTTCGGGCCTGTTTACAAGGTAATTCCATGATATAAAATGACTTCCAAGAGTGACTTATTTTCTTTGATTTCTTAGTTAGGCATAAATAGATCAGTATATGATTTAATTTGTTAATGAAGACGACATGTCGGGTGTTCACTTGTAGCTAAACTATGTTCGAAGAAACAGACATGATGTTCTTCTCACCTCAGGACTATGGTTATTGTCAGTTCATAACTATCTCTGACCGAAAAAGAAGAGTTATATGAGCATCAGTCGGGGTGAATATCTATTACAGAATCTATATAATTAGAAGATACAGTGAGATGGGACTTATTTTGGTCACTCAGCTCTACATTTCCGCATCTGATATTTGGTGTAAAAAATATTAATACTTAACAAAGAATTGTTTTAATTCAGAAAATAACAAACAAAATGACGTTTTCAGGGTACATTGCTCGGGAATGAAATTGCTGTGAAGAGACTTTCTAGACAATCTGGTCAAGGACTGGAGGAGTTCAAAAATGAGGTTCAGTTGATATCAAAGCTGCAACATAGGAACCTTGTTAGACTGTTGGGTTGCTGCATTCAAAGAGAAGAAAAGGTTTTGATCTATGAGTACATGGCCAACATAAGCTTGGATTCCTTCCTGTTTGGTACGTTATGACCTTATTTCAATTTCATCTTTGTGCATGTTTTGGTGTTCTTTTGTTTACCATTAAATGTAAAATTTGAACCAGATCCAACAAAGAAGATGTTATTGGATTGGAAGCACCGGTTCAGCATCATTGAAGGGATAGCTCAAGGCCTTCTTTATCTTCATAAGTACTCTAGATTTAGGATCATTCATCGTGATTTGAAAACCAGCAATATATTGTTGGACGCCCACATGAATCCCAAAATATCAGACTTTGGCATGGCAAGGATTTTTGGAGATGATGAAACCCGGGCAACAACAAGAAGAGTTGTTGGGACATAGTAAGTCACTGGTTATTCTTTAAGCAATAACTTAGCATAGATTCCCCTTCAAGTACTAACCACTTGGTGTTAATTGTTGAGACAGTGGTTATATGTCGCCAGAGTATGCTGTGCACGGCCATTTCTCGATAAAATCTGATGTGTTTAGCTTTGGAGTCATTATGCTGGAGATCCTTAGTGGCAGGAAAATAGTAACCTTATGCCATTCAGATCGTTTTTTGACCCTACTAGGATATGTAAGTAACTACAAATGTCCTACATTTGTTTTTCATACTTCTGTTAGTTTAAAAGTTGACTTCTTGCCCCACTTCCTAACATGTTGATATATGTTTGAAGGCATGGGAGTTGTGGAAAGGTGGAAAGGGCTTGGAGTTAATGGACCCAACACTGTCTAACTCATGTTTGTCAAGCCAATTTATGCAATGCATTCAGGTGGGTCTCTTGTGTGTGCAAGAACGTCCAGAAGATAGACCTTCCATATCAGATGTCATTTCTATGCTAAGCAATGAAAGTACAAATTTGCCTGCTCCCAAAGAATCAGCCTTTTGCATCCGTACAAGGTACTCTGCTCCACCTATGCAGCAAACTTGTTCTGTGAATGATGTAACAGTTTCAGGCATCGTTGCTCGATGATAGCTAACAGCTTCCCAGAACTGTTCTACGTTTTGAGATCAAAGGCATGCAATAATGGGCATTGTATTATTTTATAAATTCTTTTACTATTATTCTTTAAAAGTCTTTTTGATCCGACGGGGGTTTGAATGTTGAGACGGGTTAAACCCAAGAAGGTTCAAATGGGCTATTGATGGAGCAAAACACAAAATGAAAGAGTTATGCTCTTATAAACCAAAACAAATAGAGTTTTGAGAAATGTTGATCTTTATTTAATTTTAAAATTTTCATCTTTAATCACACTTATCAATATGAGATATTTAATGTGGTTGTCCCTTTGGACTAGGATGAGAAGATCAAGATGTGGAGTAGCATTGCTAGGGGTGACAATACGTAGCATAATTTGTGAACCCAACACATATGATATAAAATTAGAATATTTGAGTTTGATATAAATGGGAGTCGGGTTAAAATGGATTGATCCGTTAATATATGATTAATAAACGGGTCAATAACGAGTCAACCCGCAAAATCCAAAATTAACAAGCAGTAATCCGTTTAAACTTTATTTCAAAATTACAATTTTATTATTGTTGGTTTGTGATATTGATATTTTTCAATATTCTTATATTTTTATTATTGGGATTGTTGTTCTAGACTTATGCTCATATTTGTTATTGTAGGGTTTGTAATATTAGTTTTATTACAGGCTAAAATTTTAAAAATATTGATATTTTTTGTTAGTAGGTAGTCTTATTAATTTTTTAATAATTATGACTACTAATAATATAGATTTTAATTTTTATGTGAAATTATATTAATTACGTCAAACAAATTATACGTTTTAGTTTAACCCATTAACATTAAATGGGTTGAAATGAGTCGTATCGTATTGATCTATTTCTAATTAATTACGAAACGCATCAAAACTAATATATATATATATATATAATTCTATTTGAGGAGATCTTTATACCACACCACCATCTATGTGAAATAATATGATTTAGAAGATAAATTTTAATAAAAAAGATTATATATGTATGGCGCAACAAAAATTTATCATAGAATTGGACCACGAGTCTTCATATTTTTTAAATATATCTCTACGTACATGGGACTGCTAGGCAAATAATCATTATTTTAAATAGTAATGCTACATGTATTTATAAATTTACGTACATGGCTTATTTCGTTAGTTATTTTTAAAATTTTAAATTTTAAATTTAATAATTTTTAGTATATCAATAACTAAGACATGAAGAAGTAAATTTTTTGTAAGTTTTTCTTAAGTACAATTATCATTTTTCTATTTTAAATTAATTAATTCAGTCAAACACAATGTAACAATGTTTATGAAATAAAATTAAATCCACTAGAAGCCGAAAAAGCACTTACTACATTTAATTGAAAATAATGGTTGAGATTTAAGGAGGCATCATTTAATTGAAAATTAATTATGGTTAAAATTAAGGACAGTATCAAGATTTACTTTAAAATTAATTAAAATGAGTACTGTATGTAAAATTATAAATATATATAGTACTACTCTATACAATATTATTTTTTTCATACATTTACTAAACCTGTCTAAAACATGAATGGGTGCCTTGTCGGAGTGTAATCGGTCCAATTTGGTCAGATTTTGGATAAAATTTAGGAATGAATCGGTATGTACCGGTTTTGTATTTTTAAAAACCGATTACACACTGGTTGTCTTCCTAAACCGATACATCCGGTTTTACCTGTTCCGGTTCGATTTTAATATATTAAGTATATTAGTATTACTAATGTATTTACCAAAAGAAATATATTGAGAATTTATTAGGCAATAAAATGTATTTAATATATATATTTTATATTTAAAACATATGATCAAATAAATATTTATGTTTAAGATTAAAATGTTATGTTATAAATTATAATATATTATTTCATACATAATTATATATATTATATATAAAATATATTATGTATAATATTAGAAATTAATAAAATATATATAATATGTGAACCGGTCCGGTTCGGTGTTGGAAAATATAAAATCAATTTCGGACAGGATTTGACTGGTTTTTAAAATAAAAAAATTGATTCCAAACAGAACCGGTCAAAAACTGGACAGAACCAACCGGTCCGGGTCGATTTTCTGGTTTATTCTTACTAAATTATTACATTAATTAATTATATGTTAATTTTATAAAATGCTTGCTTGATTAAGGAAAAAAATCGAAAATACTTGTGCTCGCATAAGAAGTGAACAAGGGAAAAAGAAAAATTTTACTCATCATTATCACACACAACACATAATTTAAGAAGAATAAAATCAAATAAATAAATAAATAAAAGTATGGTATCATGTGTTATATGGGGATGATGAGGATTAAAATTTGGATAAAAATGGAAGGCATAATTTTATACTGTTTATGCATTTTTTATATCTATATTTTTCGTCCCTACACATCTTATCCGTGCATACAAAATTCCAAAAAGAAGAAGAGAGAGACCATTAATTTGTTTGTGTTACCGATAATCCACCAAGGTTAAAATATTCAATACATGGACTTTTCACAGAAGTAATGAACATAGATTCGTCATTTTTATAATTGTTTTCACAACTACGGAGGGTATAGAATTGTTTTCTGAAATCCCATAACTATTTTACAACTTTCTTTATTAAAAAAAAAAATGGTTTTAATTTAGAATTAATGTTTTATTTTAAATTGAAGGAATCTATAAATATAACAAATATTTATTAAATACTTCTCTCTAGGAAACAAGTCCGGCGAAACCGTTAGAGGGAGGTGGGCGCCTAGCTCCCTCCTCTCCCTTTTCCAATTTGTTTTAGGTTTCTTTTCCTGTGTTTGTTTTTTCGTGTAGTTTGTTTTGTCAATAAAAGCTGATGGCCACAACTTTGAGGGGTTGGATAGCCACCACCAGGCTGGTTTCCCGAGTTTCTCAACTATATTTCACATATATAGTTTTACACGATGGAGTTTTATATGCATATGGGTGGGGAGTTTTAACACAATGGAGGTAGAGGAACTCGGCTATGTATGGTCGTGGTTTCGGGTGGCTGGAAAACCAATGACATTATCCGGTGTTCCTGACTATTTCGGCTGAGAGGAGTAAGTTTCCATACGGATGATTGAGAGACGTATGTGGTTTGCTTGTAGCTTTGTCTGGAAGAACGGTCTGCTGAGGAGATGCGTTGGAGTTCTTTACTGTGTGAGCGGGGCAGGGTGACTTGTTCTTTGGAGGCGAAGGATTACTTGTAGTGTTGGGATGCACTTCCGCTGGTTTAAGGCCTTTGTTTTATCCATGGAAAACAGAGGATTTTTTCGGATGCATGCCAATGTACATGAGGGGGATAAGGTGTCTTTTCGGGGGCGGAGCCCAGCCGTAACTCATGGTGGATTCCTTCATGGATGGTGGTCGGAGAAGGGGGTTGGCGTCAGTGCTGCTTGTTTCTTTTTTTGTTTTCTCGTTTCTTTCTTTCTGGTTCTTGTTTGTTGTGTTTTTTTAGTTAGTTTTCTTTTAGTTTGTAATAAGAGGTTTGGTGGCTGAGCCCCTCCGTTTGGTCGGTTTTTGGGTGTTTTAATCTGTTTGGTCTTGTTGTTGGTTTGCTGTTTAGCCTTTGAATAGTTCTTAGTATGCCTGGTCTATGGCTTTTGTATCTGGTTTTCGTCTCTTCTAGCTGAAGTGGAGAACGGCTGGTTTTGGAGGTTTTGGGCTGGTGACGGTGACAGTGACGGAGCTGGCGATGGTGAGAAGCGTGTTGCTCTGCGTAGTGGTGAAACGGTTTTGCTGTTAGAAAACTCATTTGCAGAAAGAGAGTGACGGTGAAGCAGTTTGTTGCACTGCTTTGCGCTGGTGAAACAGTTTGCTGTACCTGTGAAGTTTGTGGGCTGCTGTCAAACGGGCAATAAGCTTGTGGGCATACATGCTTAGGAGTGCTAAGTGTGTTTTCAGTTTGTTTGTTTTAGTGGTCTGTGAGGGTTGTTTTATTATAGGTTTTAATTAACCTTTTTTGATATAGGCAAGTCTCTCTCCTCTTTTGGGGATGAGGGTTGTGAGTCATCTCCTCCTTTGGAGGGTGAAGGTTGGGTAGTTCCTCTCCTCTCATGGAGGGTGTGGATGTTTGGTGTTTGTTTTTTCTCGTAGACAAGCCGAGATGGACACTTCTGTTTTAACAGAGTCTTGCATCTCTGTATGGTGTTGTCATTTGAGAGTTTAGAAGTTTTAGACATTGCCCGATGTAATGAAAATTGTATGCAGGGGAGCGTACACAACTGTAACTTTTATTGGCTTGTAAGCGGGGCTTATTACCTGTTTTTATTAGTCACAACTGTAACTTCCTTTATTCAGTAATGAATTGGAGTCTATTTTAAAAAAAAAAAATTTATTAAATATGTTACAAACTAAATAATTTTTTTTTTTAAAGAGTATAACTTAAAAAAATCATCACGTGTCTATTCATTAAAAAGACAAAAATGTACTTTTCAAAAGAGTAGTTCGCCGTTGGCGTCAATTTTTTAATTAGATCGTAAGAAAATCCCTCCAACCGAATAATCCCTAGAATCTCTCTCTTCCTAATTAATATCCCGACCCCACCACACAAGAGAAAAAGAAATGCATCCACCGTTGACGGTAATCAAATAATCACACATATTGACTACAAAGAAGAATACTATTCATAAATTATTTTTATTAATTATTTGAGATTATCTTACTATAATCTTAGAAATAGAAACACATTGACGAGAAGAAAATAACATACCACCACTAAAAAGAAAAAAAGAAAATAGAAAAATAAATGTAAAATATGTATATGACCTAAAATTCTTATAGAACGTGAAAAAGGATGAAAAGTTTGTTAACGATTTTTTTTCTTTATAATTTTTTTAATCGGATTATTTTATTTTATTTTCTTCATTTTGACCGTAGAGAGTCATTCCTAAATCATATTAATAGATGAGATCAGGAGAGGAGTTTGGATGCTAGATATGTTTTTTTTTTAACATGCATCTAATCAGATTAGGAGACTATATAAAATAGTCTATAAAAGTCAATAATTAAATAATTTGATGATATATGATCTGGTTCTGAAAATAAAAAATTTAGATTTGAAATCCCCCAACCTTATATAAAAAGAAAATTTTATACACTATATTATTATCCTACTTACATTCTATTAAATAAGATGTGTTATATTTACCATCATTAAATGATTATTTATTACATGCTTCTATATTATTAAATAATAATAAATGTATTATATTATAGTGAGATACAAGTAGGTGATAGGGTTGTGGATACAAGTACTCATTTATTATTATTTTTAATCGAAGATAGATCAGTCCAACTAGAAATCAAACAGAATGGTAACTGCTCTGTGCTTTCCTCACAAGTCTAAACCTGTTTTTTTTTTTCTTCAGCAAACATCGACATGGTTTCAGCTCGGATCCAGCATCGCATTCCATACGGCATACGTGATACTGTGATAGGTTGTTCCCTCTCTCTCTCTCTCTCCCCTACCAATATTGACTCTGCCTTCACTGATGCAGTGATGTCCCTCTCTTCCTTCGACCTCCCATTTGTCTTTGCTCTCTCTGTCTCTCTCTCTCTCTCTCTGCGTTTCTGAGCCTTGAATCCTTCCTTCAATGGCCAACCGGGCAACTTCTTCTTCAATTATACCAATTTTTCACTGCTGCTTTCTGTTATGGCTATGTCAAGCAAGGGATACCCTTAAGCCAGGTGAGGATCTGAGAGAGAATGAAACCTTAGTTTCTTCAAATGGGGTCTTTGAGTTAGGCTTCTTCAGCTCCGGCGGAACATCCTCAAGCAGCCAATACTTGGGAATATGGTTCAAGAATGACCCAAATAAGAAACCCGTCTGGGTCGCAAACCGTGATTACCCCCTTTTAGATTCCTCTGGAATCCTTTCTATCAGGAACGATGGGAATATGGTGATCATAGACAAGAGGCGGATTCCCATAATTGTGAACTCTGGAATGCTTGCCCCGAGTAGAAAGACAATAGCGACACTTCTGGATTCGGGAAATCTTATTCTTAAAGAAGGAAATAATACTGTCTGGCAGTGTTTTTATTACCCATGTGACACACTTCTGCCTGGAATGAAAATTGGGCAGTTCAATTTAGGCACTGAAAACATCAGATCACAGTTTCTGGTCTCGTGGCAAAGTTCGTCTGTCCCTGCTACAGGCTCTTTTTCTCTGGCCCTTGAGGAGGCACATAATAACACGCAGGTCAAGGTTTGGCGCAGAGGTGGTTTTTCGAGGCGGATTGGATTTTGGGATGGAAAGAGGCTGAGTTTTTTATCTGAGAGCTTGGCACATGACTACAATTTTAGCTATGTTGCGAACCCAGATGAGGCTTACTTTTCTTTAAGTACTAAAGATGGTCATAGTTACTCATGGTTTGTGCTATCGTCATCTGGGCAAATTCAGGAGTACAAAATGATAGGACAGAAGATATTAATGGAGAATCGTTCAATTTGCGAAAATACTACAGCCAGCAAGGCGACTGACTGTTACATAACGACGCCGTACATGTGCCAGGAAGGAGATACATTCTCAGAAATTAAAGGGTCGATGCCAGATTCAAAAATCGTAAGCGATTCAGTTCATTTGGGTCTTAGTGACTGTGAGGCTTCGTGCAAGGCTAATTGTTCTTGCACTGCTTTTGCTTCTTTCCGAGATGATGGCACTGGATGTGAACTTTTTTATGGGGAGAAAAAAGTTCTTTTGCAATTCATTTGGAAAGGAAGGGGCACAATATATATTCGTGGGGACACTTCCATGGAATCTGGTAAGCCTTATTGCACTTGAAATATTCTGAGCATGCATTTTGATCGAAATTACCATGTCATAGATGGTTATCATTTACCCCCATGCAATCTGCATTTTCTAGAATTTAAATGCGGATAATATCCATTCATGCAAAAGGCATATTGAGTTTAGTGAACAACGAGATGGTCGAATTTATTTTCAGGTGAACGGCAGAACAGAAGGCTGCTGTGGTTAGTAGTAACTTCAGTTCTTTCTCTGATATTGCCCATCATAGTTGCCTTAGCTTGTTACTTACGATGGAGAAATCATCGTTTAAAAGACTTGAGTCTGAAGAGATTCCAGGTTCAAGTGGGCTCTTATGTAGCACCAGTTGATGAAGATAAAGTTGGACACAAATATGGAAGAAAGAAGGATCACGATCTGCCACTGCTCAGTTTTGATTGCGTAGCAACATCTACAAATAACTTCTCTGACGAAAATAAGCTTGGAGAAGGTGGTTTCGGGCCTGTTTACAAGGTAATTCCACGATATTGAATGACTTCCAAGAGTGACGTTGTTTCTTTGATTTCTTAGTTAGGCATAATTATCACAGAAGACATTTTAATTTGAAATGAAGATTTAGCACATTGTGCGCAGAAACTGACATGACATCCTTCTCATCCTCCGGATTATTTCCATGACTCTGACAGTTAATGTCACAGCAATCAAAACTTAACTATGGTTAATATTCTTTTATAGGTAAAACCTAATTGTGTTTAGTGTCAATTCATAAGCATATCCGGCCAAAAAAGAATGGATTGTAAGCATTAGTTTGGATTCTGCTCTATTATGCTATAGAATTAGAAGATACAGGGATATGGGATTTATTTTGGTGACTCATTGCTTCACATTTGCGTGTCTGATTTGTGGTTTAAAGCTATTACTATTCTACCAAGAATGTCCTACTCCAGGAAATAACATATAATTGACATTTTGCAGGGTACTTTGCTTGGGAATGAAATTGCAGTGAAGAGACTTTCTAGACAATCTGGTCAAGGACTGGAGGAGTTCAAAAATGAGGTTCAGTTGATATCAAAGCTGCAACACAGGAACCTCGTTAGACTGTTGGGTTGCTGCATTCAAAGAGAAGAAAAGATTTTGATCTATGAGTACATGGCCAACAAAAGCTTGGATTTCTTCCTGTTTGGTTCGTGGCGACCTTATTTCAGTTTTGTGCATGTTTTTATTGATCTCTTGTTCCTCACTAAATTTAAAACTTGAACCAGATCCTACAAAGAAGATGTTATTGGATTGGAAGCACCGTTTCAGCATCATTGAAGGGATAGCTCAAGGCCTTCTTTATCTTCATAAGTACTCTCGATGTAGGATCATTCATCGTGATTTGAAAACCAGCAATATATTGTTGGACGCCCACATGAATCCCAAAATATCAGATTTTGGCATGGCAAGGATTTTTGGAGATGATGAAGCTCGGGCAAAAACAACCAGAGTTGTTGGGACATAGTAAGTGGCTGGTTGTTCTTTAAGCATGATCTCAGCATGGATTCCCCTTCAAGTACTAACCACTTGGTGTTAATTGTTGTGACAGTGGTTATATGTCGCCGGAGTATGCTGTTCACGGCCATTTCTCAATAAAATCTGATGTGTTTAGCTTTGGAGTCATTATGCTGGAGATCCTTAGTGGCAGGAAAATGGTAACCTTCTGCCATTCAGATCGCTTTGTGAACCTCCTAGGATATGTAAGTTACTAAAATGTCAAACGTTCGGAACTCAATTTATTCTTCATACTTGTGTTCGTTTAAAAATTGACTTCGTGCCCCCCTTTCTAACATTTTTTTTTCATCTATGTTTGAAGGCTTGGGATTTGTGGAAAAGTGGACAGGGCTTGGAATTTATGGACCCAACATTGTCTAACACATGTTTGGCGAGCCAATTTATGCAATGCATTCAGGTGGGTCTCTTGTGTGTGCAAGAGCGTCCAGGAGATAGACCTTCCATATCAGACGTTCTTTCTATGCTAAGCCATCAAAATACAAATTTGCCTGCTCCTAAAGAATCAGCCTTCTATATCCGTACAAGTTACTCTACTTCATCTATGCAGCAAACTGATTCTGTGAATGATGTAACAGTTTCAGACATTGTAGCTCGATGATAGCCTACAACTTCCTTAAACTGTTTTAAGTTTTTGATAAAGGGCTTTTGAAATGGAAGTGTAGTGTGAAACTAAGCACGCAATTGGTATATATTGTATATTTTATAATTTCTTTTGCTGAAATAATTTGAAAGTCTTTTGATCCAATGATATCTTTAGACACAAGTTTCTTTAGCTCACGTGTTCATGTCGTTTAGATTATACTTCATGCATATGTTTATTACCAAAACATTTGTTGGGAGTAATAGAATTTTTAAGGCTGAATTTTTTTAAGGCTTTTAGTAGCCGAGTGCACTAATTTTATCTCAACTCATCCCGTCTCTTTTTCTTCTCAAACATCATTCAAACACAAATATTATGAAACTAATCAATACATCTTCTCAAACTTTTAGACAAAAAAGAGTAATGCTCAGTATAGTTGTGGAGTACACAAGCGTCATGTGATCGTTTTGAAAAAGAGTTGGGTCTATTATTAAAAAATTAATTTCTTTTCATGTGGATCCCGTATTTATTTATTTTTTTCCAAGTGATTGCACGACGCTTGCACATTTAAGACTGCAACTATAATTTCTCTTTTAATTTTATAATATTTTTTATTTAACTTTTTTTTTCTCATTACCCAAAATCCAATAAATACTTAACTCAAACTATTTCACTAATATTTACAAACTATTTTTGTACGGAGATTTTCTCCTGGCCCATGGGAGTTCCTAGGCCCAGAGGTTTTATCTTCTTCAACCAGACCATGACAAGACTCCAGCGACAAGAGAAAAAATCAGAGGAAAAAAATCTATTGTACAGTGAGGATGAGAGGTTATGAGAGACTGTAAACAAGCTCATTATAGTGGAAACTCCCTTTCCTAAAACCTCCATGGAAGTAGGCCTAGTGCCGAACCACGTAAAATCTGGTTGTCGTCTCCACTGGAACCCGGCTCATGGGTGTACGAAATAGTGGTGCTGTTTGTGGGATCTGTTTTTAAAGGTCCTTACAAACCTTGCGTGTACTTCGTACGCCCGCGACAACCCATTCTAGGCGATTTGGAAGTCAAGAACAAGGTTTCTCTCTGGCACCGAAAGCGAAGGAGGGATGATTTTTCAGCACGCTAGATAATTCCCAAAGGAGCAGATAAAACTCCCACAGATAAGTATTATCAACCTCTCACTTTTATTTTTATATATAAAAAAAATCACATTGCAGAAAAGGACTATGGGAGCCTTTCCTCACCTAGGCAATTAAGTGCGCGTGCACTTAAGTACTTTCCATGCATGCAGTGTAGGGCTGGGAACCTAAACTCCCTAGCCGCTAAGGCTGCATTGCTCACCCACAGCCACAGGGTCTGCAAAGAAATAGAGGTCGGGGCATGCGAAACAATCGCATGAACTATGGACAAAGACCCAAAGTGCACTGTGAACTGGAGCTAGTGGTCATGCATGGCATGAACAGTGCCATGCACGTACCACTCAGGTGCACGCTTTCTGGAGGCCACCTTGTGGCTTGCCAACATCGTCTGTCCCTACTGGCTTGTTCTCTGACTATCGCGACAGAATGAACGTCGTCTTATGGCAACGCACGGATTGGTTTCACAGTGAACTCATAACGGATAGTCGTGAGCCACCTCTGCTCCTTTCGGTGTTCGCCATCCAGCTTGTTAGTGCTATCCGTCTGCACTGGTGTGGACACCGACCACTCCTCGTAATGGCAGCCGCTAGGATGTGCGCAAAATGGAAATGCTGCCTAGCCCTGACGCTCCTCAAACATTACCTTATCCTACCCTGAGGAAGAGTAGTATGGCTCTAGAACCGTCAACTGATTACCTCCCCTGGGGAGCCTAAAGGGGAGGGTGTGGTTTGAGGCACCCTTATCATTCCTCCGGGAGTGCGGGTCTAGTCTTTTGTCTACCCAAACTGCTCAAAGGATGACATCTCCTACGATAGATAGTGCATCAGCCGAACAACTCAAACAGACAAGCATCTTCACTACACCTCAGCCAAACAGCTCAAATTTACAAACTTCAATGAATATTTACACTAACATGATTGATCTCTACAACAACTTACCTCCCTGCTAGTCAATAGGGAAATGTAGGCCTAAAAGGTTGCCTTATCCCCCTAGCGGAGGAGTGTGGGTCAGCCTTTGGCCACCCAAAGACAGAATCTCCTCAAACGGATTCTACATCGACAGACACTCCACCAGCTCCAACTTACCTCTCTGTGAGGCAAAAGGGATGAGTCACACCAGAGGCGGCTTTATCCCTCTCGCGGAGGGGTGCGGTTTGGCCTTCTTGACATACTCGTCAGTGGAATCTTCATAAGCGGAATCCTCATCAGCAAAAATTTTCATCGGCAAAATCTTCATCAGAGAAAATCTTCATTAGCGAAAATCTTCATTGGTGGAATCTTTATCAACAGAATCTTCATCAGCAGAATATTTATCAGTAGAATCCTCAATAATGGAATCTCCATCAACAAAATCTTCATTGGTAAAATCTTCATCAACAGAATTCTCAACAATAGAATCTCCATCAACAGAATCTTCATAGGTAAAATCTTCATTAGTAGAATCTTTAAGAACGAAATCTCCATCAACAAAATCTGCATCAACAGAATCAGCATCAATGGAATCTACGTCAGCAAGATCTCTATTGACAAAATCTTCACC
This sequence comes from Carya cathayensis, assembly GCA_011037825.1. Classification (NCBI taxonomy): domain Eukaryota; kingdom Viridiplantae; phylum Streptophyta; class Magnoliopsida; order Fagales; family Juglandaceae; genus Carya; species Carya cathayensis. The sequence continues at coordinate 380,491 of QGSO01000196.1, forward strand.
AAAGAAATCCTTACAAACAAAAACTAACACTGTGACAATGTAAGAAGGAGCAAGCAATAAGGATAGCTAAGGAAAAGTGGTGGGACACAAAATGGAAAGGACTGGAAGAGGCAAATAGAGAGGAAAGTAAAAGGAAAGACAAAGGGCCCAGCTGGGTAAAGCGGCAGGGGTGGAAGAAAGGCAACTAAGGAGATAGGAGCGGAAAGAAAGGCAGCTAAGGAAATAGGAATAGAAAGAAAGGTAGCTAAGGAAATAGAAACAGAGGGAACAGAGCCAAGGAAATAGAAAGGAAGATTAAATGAAATTGGGAGAACAAAGAGACGACAAGAAGGCTCGGCGGGGTAGAACCCCACTTAAAGATCAACAAATGGAAAGACTGACGACCCAATAGAATGAGATGAAGAGAAATGAAAGGTAGGTTGGTAAAATTCCCATTGGATAGGTCTAATAGGAATTGACGGGATAACTATAAGGGGATTTTCCCCCAGCCTATGGGAGTTCCTAAGCCCAGCCCCTTGGGAAGACCCACTAGGAGAAGGGAATATTGCGAGGGGATATCACTAGAAGACAAGATATGAAGAGAAAAAGATGGAACAAGAAGAGACTGGGGGGAATGTGTCAAGAGAGATAGGAATGAATGAGAGGAGAAGAAAAATGAATGATTTGACATAAAAGTGTAAGGAGAGAGGTGCTGTAAAGTGAAGGGGTGTAGGAGATAAAAGGGTAGAGGGAGACCTATAGGGAGGGGAGACTTTCTTTTGGACTTTTCGGATGATTTGGTTGACTTCTAGACTTTATAGGAGAGGTTTCATTTTCTTCAACCTGACCACGAAAAGACTCTAGCGATGAGAGAAAAAGCCAGAGGAAAAAACTCTATTGTAAAATGAGGATGAAAGGTTATGAGAGCTACTAAACAAGCTTATTATAATGGAAACTCCCCTCCCTAAAACCCCCGTGGACGTAGGCCTAGTGCCGAACCACATAACCTAGCAGTCGTCTCTCTTTATTTTATCTGTATTTAAATACTGTTCACCACTATGGATGTATGCATCAACAACGAACAGCCGCAGCGGACCACAGCCAGGGCTCTAGCATCAAAGACCCAAGTTGCTGGAACACTGCCCAAGGGTATACGAAATATGACGTTAATAGTCATAGAATCTTCATTAGCAGAAAGACTAACGGACTAATAGAGTGCGGGTTGACTAATGCTATCCCTTTAGCAGAGGAGTGAGGGTTGACCTTTGGCTACCCAACCTACTTGTCGGCAGAATCTTCATTAGCAGAAAGGTTCATAAACAAAAATCTTCATCAGCGGAATCTTCATCAGTGAAATCTTCATCAGTGAAAATCTTCATCGGCCGAATCTTCACCAGTGGAATCTTCATTAGTGAAAATCTTCATTAGCGGAATCTTCATCAGCGGAATCATCAACAACAGAATCTTCATCGGTGAAATCTTTGTCAGCGGAATCCTCAACAATGAAATCTCTATCAATGGAATCTTCATCGTTAAAATCTTCATTAGCAGAATCTTTGACAATGGAATCTCCATCAACAAAATTGGCATCAACAAAATTCGCATCAATAGAATTAGCATCAATGAAATATACGCCGATAGGATCTCCATCGACGGAATCTTCACCAAATTAATCCTTACAAATAAAAAGTAACTCTGTGACAATGTAGGAAGGAGCAAGAAAATAGGCCAACTAAGGAAACGTAGCGAGACAAAGGAAAAAGGAAAGAACAGGAAGAGACAAATAGAGAACAAAGTAAAAGGGAAGACAAAGGGCCTGGCGGGATAAAGCGGCATGAGCGAAAAGAAAGGCAACTAAGGAAACAGAGTCAAGGAAACAGAAAGGAGTGTTAAATGAAATTAGGAAAATAAACCGACGATAGGAAGTCTCGGCGGGGTAGAACCCACCTTAAAGATTAACAAATGGAAAGATTGATGGCCCGACAGAATGAGACGAAGAGAAATGAAAGATAGGCTGGTAAAATTTCCATTAGAAGAGTACAATAGGAATTGACGGGATAACTATAAGGGGATTTTCTCCCGACCCATAGGAGTTCCTAAGCCCAACCCCTTGAGGGGACCCACAAGGATAAGAGAATAATATGAGAGATGGGATATCACTAAAAGATAAGATATGAATAGAAAGAGAGGGGGCAAGAAGAGACTGGGGGGATGGTGTAATGAGATATATGAATGAATGAGAGAAGAAAAATGGGTGACTTGACATAAAGGTGTTAGGAGAGAGGTGACATAAAGTGAAGGGGGGTGTAGGAGATAAAAGGGAGGAGGGAGACCTATGGGGGGGGGACTGCCTTTTGGACTTTTTGGTTGATTTGGGTGACTTATAGATTTTATGGGAGAGGCTTCATCTTCTTCAACCCGACTATGAAAAAACTTAGCGACGAGAGAAAAAATCAGAGGAAAAAACTCTATTGTACAATGAGGATGAGAGGTTATGAGAAACTGTAAACAAGCTCATTATAGTGGAAACTCCCTTCCCCAAAACCTCCTTGGACGTAGGCCTAGTTTTGAATCACGTAAAATCTGGTTGTTGTCTCTATTTATTTTATCTGCATTTAAATATTGTTCACTACTATGGATGTATGTACCGACACTGTACAGCCGCATCGGACCATCGCCGGTGGCCCATCATCGAAGACCCGAGTCACTGGAACTTGGCCCAAAGGCATACGAAATAAGATGTTAACAGTCATGAAATCTTCATCAGTGGAAAGACTGACGGCCCTATAGAGTGTAGGTTGACTAATGCTATCTCTCTTGCGGAGGAGTGTGGATTGGCCTTCGGCCACCTGACATACTTGTCAGCGGAATCTTCATCGATGGAATCTTCATCAGTGGAATCTTCATTGATGGAATCTTCATCAGCAGAATTCTTCACCAATAGAATCTTTATTAGCAGAATCTTCATCAGTGGAATCCTCAACAACAGAATCTCCATTGACAGAATCTTCATCGGTAAAATCTTCATCAGCATAATCCTCAACAATGGAATCTTTATCGGTAAAATTTTCATCAACGGAATCTTTAACAACGGAATCTCCATCAACAAAGGCATAAACAAAATCTGCATGAACAAAATTAGCATCAACATTATTTGCGTCCACAGGATCTCCATTGACAGAATCTTCACCAAAGGAATCCTTACAAACAAAAATTAACACTGTGACAATGTAGGAAAGTGCAAGCAAAAAGGACAGTTAAGGAAAAGCAACTAGTCAAAGTAAAAAGGAAAGGACAGGAAGAGGCAAATAGAGAGGAAAGCCAAAAGGGAAGACAAATGGCCTGGCGGGGTAAAGTGGTAGGAGCTAAAAGAAAGACAGCTAAGGAGATAGGAGTGGAAAGTAAGGTAGCTTAGGAGATAGGAGTGGAAAGAAAGGCAGCTAAGGAAATAGAAGCTGAGGGAACAGAGCCAAGGAAATAGAAAAGAAGGTTAAATGAAATTGGGAGAACAAAGCAACAACTAGAAGGCTCGGAGGGATAGAACCCCACCTAAAGGTCAACAAATGGAAAGAATGACGACCCTACATAATGAGACGAAGAGAAATGAAAACCAGGCTGGTAAAATTCCCATTAGACAGGTCTAATGAGAATTGACGAGGTAACTGTAAGGAAAATTTCTCTTGGCCCATGGGAGTTCCTAGGTCTAGCCCGTTGGGTGAAATCCACTAGGAGAAGGGAATAATAAGATAGAGGTGATATCACTATAAGACAAGATATGAAGAGAAAGAGAGGGGACAAGAAGAGAATGGGGGGGGGGAGGGAGGAATGGTGTCAGGAGAGATAGAAATGAATGAGAGGAGAAGAAAAATGGGTGACTTGACATAAAGCTGTTAGGAGAGAGGATGTAAAGTGAAGGGGTGCAGGAGATAAAAGGGTGAAGGGAGACCTACGGGGAGGGGGAACTGCGTTTTGGACTTTTTGGACGATTTGGGCAACTTCTAGATTTTATGAGAGATGCTTCATCTTCCTCAACCCGGCCATGAAAAGACTCTAGTGACGAGAGAAAAAATCAAAGGAAAAAACTCCATTGTACAATGAGGATGAGAGGTTATGAGAGATTGTAAACAAGCTCATTATAGTGGATACTCCCCGCCCCAAAACCCCTGTGGACATAGGCCTAGAATCGAACCGTGTAAAATCTGGTTGTCGTCTCTATTTATTTTATCTGCATTTAAATACTGTTCACCACCATGGATATATGCATCAACATTGTACAGTTGCACTGGACCATTGCCAGGAGCCCAGCATCCAAGACCTAAGTTGCTAGAACCCGGCCTAAGGGTGTACAAAACACGACGTAACAAACTTACTACTATTCACAAAATTATCATCTCATCTAATTCCCCAAAAGCTTAGTCTATCCATCAACTATAACATTTGTTGGGAGTTATATGCACAAAAATTAACCATAATTGTTTAGAGGGGTTTCAAAGTTGAGACAGGGATTGATCCCAAGACGATTCAAATGATGGAGCAAAACAGACAATGAGAGAGTTATGCTATTTAAAAACCAAACAAATAGAATTTTGAGAAATGTTTGTACTTACATTTCAAATTTCTTCTATCTCCAATCACATTTACTTATATAACATATTTTAAGTAATTGTCCATTCAACTAGAGATGATAAAATCAAGATGAAAAGTAACATTATGTTATTACTTTTTATTCTGCTCGGATTCTAGGTGATGCTTATTGGCTTCTTTGAATTAAAGTATAGACATTTCATATCTAATTTCTAGCTCAATGGTGTACACTTTTCTTCATTTCTTTATTTCTCAACCAACTAGACAATCTATTAGTTGGGTTCGATCCAAAACTTGAAAGCACACGTCTCCTTGTAGGAGACTTGAAGGTGGCTTACGTGCCACATCCTTTCAAATATATTATATATATTTATTTTAATAGTTTTATATCTATATTAAAAACTCTAGGTAATTAAAATAAAGATACTACTCATTTAAAATCCAACAGTTACATTCCTTGATGGAAGGAAGCAACACTTAGAAAACAGTGGATAAGGGTCTTGGCCTATCTATATATATATGCCTGTGATTCTCCATCAATCACAATTTATGATCCTCTAAAAAGATAGGCTGAAAACCCCTACCCAATACTCTCCATATAGAAATCTGTGAGGGTTCACAATCCAGAAATAATTGGTTCCTGCGAATACTTGATCAACGATGGTAAGAGGTTAGTATTCTAACTATTCTTTTATTATTAAATATTCTCCAAAATCTTTCAATAGTGGTATCAGAGCCAACTCTTGTGCCACGTTGTTTAGTTAGTATGGATTTCGATTGTCACACGGATTGTTGATTGGTAGAATACATGTTTGAATATTTGGAATATTCTGATCTGTGCGTTATGGTTAGAGTTCATTTCTGTGATTTGAAAAATGTATGTTGGGGCATATGCGGAAGAACACAGATCGAAATAAATATCAGCGTTCATCTTCGCTTTTGAGTCTTTGGCCCAAAGATTCTTTGTTCATCAAGGTTTATTTCGATTTGTGTTTTTGCTCCTTTTCTTTTGATCTGAAATGTTTTGACTTAGTAAATTAAAAACTTTTGTGAATTTTTGATACAAGAGAGTGGATTTATGTTTTGGGTCTTACGTTCAAACTTTATAAACTGGGTTTAGGTTCAAAATTTGATCTGTTATTTTTTTTTATACCCATATATTTTTAAACTCATCATTTGTAGTGATCTGAGATCTTCTTGAAGAAAATGAAAATCTTTCGATTTTTGGCCAAGAGATTAGAATAGAAAGTGAAATTGAGTTACAGAGCGGTCTGAAGGTTAGGGATGAGTACGAAATGGTGCCTTTTGGTGATAAGACGTTTGGATTTAAAAAAAAAATTATAATTGAGTGGTACAGACTTTCGGTGAAATTAGCAATTATTATTTCATTTCCGATGGGCAGGGGTTTGCACTTCGGAAATGTGATATGAAATTAAAAAGCTTTGACCCATGTGATAAATAAACACATGTGTTAGACTGACTCTTGGGCACCAGATTTTGATTTATCATGAATAATTTATTCGGTTACATTTTAAAAACTCACATGTAGTTTCGTGCACTGATACTAGTCAATGTGTATATATATTTTGAATCATCTTAATGTTTGATTATTAGTTGATGTATTAGCATCATGATGAAGTAAGTTACAGTGAAATATGGCATAAAGTATAAATATTATTGTGCATTGAGAATGGCCACAGCATCTTAACACATAATAATATTTTAATATATTTATCTGTTTGATTTTATCATGGCATTTTCTATTGCAATTAAATCATTCTAGTAATTACTTGGCCCTACAGGGAGGTAATTATTTATTAAAAAAAATGATGATTTAATTGGAATAAGATAGTGAAAAACGATATTAGGGAAATGAGATTTCTTATACCCATAGGTGCGGGATCTCGTTTCCTAAGTATTTGTAAAACACTAGTCTTATTATAAAGAAAATATAAGCAAATCTTATGCATATTGCAATCTTTACCCACAGGAAGATTTAGATTTGTTTTTTTTGAATTAGACATTGGTCAATTCAAACTATAGTTATTGTTTGATTCAAAACATTAATATATGTTATTGGTTATGTTATTGCAGCTACTATGTCTTTTTTTTTTTAAATAGTGAATCTTTTAATATTCCAATTCTGAATGGAGATAATTTTTCGGACTGGAAAGAAAAGGTTCTTTTAACATTAGGGTGCATGGATTTGGACTTGGCACTCCGTGTGGATGAACCACCTATACCCACTAAATCAAGTTCATTGATAGATAAAAATACCTATGAAAGGTGGGAGCGGTCTAACCGATTAAGTCTAATGCTCATCAAGTCACATGTGAGTAAGAGCATTAGAGGTTCAATCCCAGAGTGTGATAAAGTCAAAGACTACATAAAGGCTATTGAGGAGCAATTTGTTAGTTCTGATAAGGCATTGGCTAGCACCCTAATGAACAAATTATCAGTTATGAAGCATGGCGAATCCAAAAGTGTGCGTGAGCACATAATGGAAATGAGGGATATTGCAGCCCAACTAAAGTCTCTAGAGATTGAGATTTTAGATTCATTCCTTGTCCATTTCATACTCAACTCTCTTCCTACAGAATATGGACCATTTAAGATTTCCTACAACACACATAAGGAAAAATGGTTCATTAATGAATTTTTAACCATGTGTGTACAAGAAGAAGAGAGATTGAAACATGAAAATATTGAGAGTGCTCATTTTGTTACTCAAAGGAAGGGACAATGGAAGAAAGGCAAAAGTGTCGGTATTAATAAGTGGAAGAAGGACGGGAAAGCGACATTCAAACACTATAAAGACAATGATACATGCTTCTTCTGCAAGAAAAAAGGGCACAAAAAGAAAGATTGTATAAAGTATAAATCGTGGCTTGAGAAGAAAGGTAATCTCAATTCTCTTGTGTGCTATGAGTCCAATTTTGTAGACTCTCATAATAATACATGGTGGATTGATTCGGGTACCTCAATTCATGTTGTCAATATCATGCAGGGGTTTCTCAGCCTAAGGAAACCGATGGGAAGTGAACAAGGCATCTACTCAGGTAATGGGATGCGTTCGCATGTCGAGGCTGTAGGAACTTTTAGACTTATTTTAAATAATGGTTATATTTTGGATCTTGAAAACACATTTTATGTACCTTCATTTTCTAGAAACTTGGTCTCTATATCTAGATTAGTACCTTTGGGATTTAAATTTAATTTTGTGAATTCAAATGTTTATGTATTTAAAAACTCCACATTTGTAGGATCTGGGACCTTGATAAATGGTTTGTATAAATTAAATTTAGATTCTGTTTTTGAAAATAGTCTATTAACTCTGCATGATGATGTTGGCACTTAACGTAATATTGTTGATGAGTCCTCCTCTATATTATGGCATAGGAGATTGGGACATATCTCCATAGAGAGAATTAAAAGATTAATAAATGATGAAGTCCTAAAAACTTTAGACTTCTCAGATTTTGGTACATGTGTGGATTGCATAAAGGGTAAGCAAACCAACAAAACAAGTAAAGGTGCCAAGAGGAGTGAGGCAATTCTTGGGATCATACACACTGACATCTGTGGACCATTTAGCACCCCTTGTATGAATGGTCAGAGATATTTTATCTCATTTATTGATGACTATTCACGGTTTATGTATCTTTACCTCCTTTTTGATAAATCTGAAGCATTAGATGCTTTCAGAATATATAAAAAGGAAGTAGAGAAACAATTAGAAAAGAAAATAAAGATTGTAAGATCTGATAGGGGTGGAGAATATTATGGTAGATATACAGAGTCAGGGCAACGACCGGGCCATTTGCAAATTTTCTCAAAGAAGAAGGTATTATTGCTCAGTATACAATGCCAGGTTCACCTCACCAAAATGGTGTTGCTGAAAGGCGAAACCGTACCCTTATGGATATGGTAAGAAGTATGCTCAGTAATTGTAATCTTCCTCTATATTTGTGGAGTGAGGCCTTAAAAACTGCGGTGTATATCTTAAATAGGGTTCCATCTAAAGTTGTTCCCAAAGGATGGAAACCTAGTTTAAGGCATATGCGCATATGGGGTTGTCAAGTTGAAGTTAGGGTCTATAATCCACAACTAAAGAAATTCGATCCAAGGACAGTCAGTGGTTATTTTATTGGCTATGCAGAAAATTCTAAGGGCTACAGATTTTATTGTCCCTCACATACACCTAGAATTGTGGAAGCCAGAAATGCAAAATTTATTGAGGGTCTTGGAATAAGTGGGAATAATGTTTCTCGAAAGATAGAGTGGAAGGAAACACGGAATTCAGATGCTACATCCGTGAAGGGAAATGAAATGATTGTCATTCAAGAAAATCAATCTGATATTCTTGAAGATCAATCAATTCAAGAACCACCACCACCTCATGAGGAACATACCAACTTTGACTCTACATTGCAACATCCACATAATATAGATGACAATGTAGAATTAAGAAGATCCTCTAGAACAAGGAAGCCTGCTATTTCTGATGATTATTATGTGTACCTACTAGAGTCCGACTTTGATGTGGGACCTAAAGATGATCCCATCTCATTTTCACATGCCATGAGTGGAGAAAATTCAAAATTTTGGCATGATGCTATGATAGAAGAAATTGAATCCATGGCTAAAAATCAAGTTTGGGAAATTGTCGATTTACCTAAAGGAGTTAAAGCCATTGGCTGTAAATGGGTTTATAAAACCAAGAAAGACTCAAATGGTAATATCGATAGATATAAAGCCCGACTTGTAGCTAAAGGATTTACACAAAGAGAAGGTATTGACTACCATGATACTTTCTCTCCAGTTTCTAAAAAGGATTCCTTTAGAGTGATCATGGCATTAGTAGCTCACTTTGATTTAGAGCTACATCAAATGGATGTGAAAACAGCCTTTTTAAATGGGACTCTTGAAGAAGAGGTATACATGAAGCAACCTGAAGGGTTTCATTCTGATAAAGGTGATCATTTAGTTTGCAAGTTAAAGAAATCAATTTATGGATTAAAACAAGCATCCCGTCAATGGTATTTGAAGTTTCATGATGTTATTACTTCATTTGGTTTTATAGAGAACATCGTGGATAACTGCATATACCATAAATTTAGTGGGAGTAAGTTTATTTTCTTAGTCCTATATGTTGATGATATTTTGCTTGCAACTAATGATTTGGGTCTACTACATGACACCAAAAAATTTCTATTCCAAAGCTTTGAAATGAAGGATTTAGGTGAATCTTCTTATGTTTTAGGCATAGAGATTCACCAAGATAGGTCTAAAAGAATTTTAGGACTTTCTCATAAAGCCTACATTGAAAAGTTGTTGAAAAAATTCAGAATGAATGAGTGTATACCCAATGCAGCACCCATATTAAAGGGTGATAAATTCAGTTTAAGCCAATGTCCGAAAAATGCTTGTTGGTAGTTTAATGCATGCACAGGTTTGTATAAGACCTGATATTACATATGCTGTGGGAATGTTGGGAAGATACCAAAGCAATCCTGGAATAGAACATTGGAAGGCTGCTAAAAAGGTTATGAGATATTTACAAGGAACCAAAAATCATATGCTTACTTATAAGCATGTTGATTGTCTGGAAGTGGTTAGATATTCAGACTCAGACTTTGCGGGTTGTCAAGACTCTAGAAAGTCCACTTCAGGGTATGTCTTCATGTTAGCAGGAGGTGCCATATCATGGAAAAGTACCAAACAGACAATCATTGCATCATCTACCATGGAGGCAGAGTTTATAGCATGCTTTGAAGCAACTTCACAGGCAAAATGGTTGAGGAGTTTTATCACAGGGCTTCAAGTTGTGGATTCGATATCTAAGCCATTAAGAATTTACTGTGATAATTTGGCAGCAGTTTTCTTTTCTAAGAATAACAAGAGTGGGAGCAAAAGTAAACATATTGACATAAAGTATCTTGCTGTCAGAGAGAGAGTTAAGGAACAAGAAGTCACAATAGAGCATATAAGTACATCCTTTATGATTGCAGATCCCATGACAAAAGGGCTCTCAATAAAAATGTTTTTGAAACATGTAGAGAGCATGGGATTAATGAGCTCATTTTATGTTTGATTTAATTATTGTATACAGTACTTGTTGTTGTCAAAAATAATATTTTTTATTTGTGCACATAAAGTATTTGCTTCTAATCTATGATGTATAGACCCAGAATGACTTATAGGAAGTCATTCATAAAGAGATATTTCACATATGGAAATTAATTTAGAGAGACTAATACATTGTAATACATGGAAGGAAATGTTAATATAATAACATAACCGCCATGATTCATGTATTATATCTTTCTACTAAAGTTTATGGTTTGAGTAGTTTTATTTGTGGCCATATTCTGTTTTGGTTACCCAGATGATTTTAAATAACTGTCACGTAAGCCAAGTGGGAGAATGAAAGCACACGTCTCCTTGTAGGAGACTTGAAGGTGGCTTACGTGCCACATCCTTTCAAATATATTATATATATTTATTTTAATAGTTTTATATCTATATTAAAAACTCTAGGTAATTAAAATAAAGATACTACTCATTTAAAATCCAACAGTTACATTCATTGATGGAAGGAAGCAACACTTAGAAAACAGTGGATAAGGGTCTTGGCCTATCTATATATATATGCCTGTGATTCTCCATCAATCACAATTTATGATCCTCTAAAAAGATAGGCTGAAAACCCCTACCCAATACTCTCCATATAGAAATCTGTGAGGGTTCACAATCCAGAAATAATTGGTTCCTGCGAATACTTGATCAACGATGGCAAGAGGTTAGTATTCTAACTATTCTTTTATTATTAAATATTCTCCAAAATCTTTCAATAGAGGTGAACAAGGCATCTAATCAGGAAATGGGATGCGTTCGCATGTCGAGGCTGTAAGAACTTTTAGACTTATTTTAAATAATGGTTATATTTTGGATCTTGACAACACATTTTATGTACCTTCATTTTCTAGAAACTTGGTCTCTATATCTAGATTAGTACCTTTGGGATTTAAATTTAATTTTGTGAATTCAAATCACACGTCTCCTTGTAGGAGACTTGAAGGTGGCTTACGTGCCACATCCTTTCAAAACTGCCATTGAGAAATCAAAGATATTGTATGTCAGCATTTCTCCGTCTAACAAACTAAAATATTAATAGCACAAAATAAGTACGTATATAATACTTTATAGGTTTTTACAGTTGTGTCCTCACTCACTTCTGAATTTCATTTCAATTTTCAAGCGTTTTTGTTATGCCTTCTACCTCTTGCGCATCAAGATTTCTCCACATTCTTCTTTGAATTTGAAGGCTTCATTTACAAAAAAAGACAGATACATAAAGTGTGCGGCCTATAATGTTTATTAAGCATTTGATGCTATCTGAAAAATCCACACATACTACAAGAAATTTTTTTATTAGTTACGAGTTATTTTTTATGAAAATGATTATTTCTTGATAAAATGAGATTATTTTCGGCACAAATAGTCATTTTTATCGTAAATAACTCATAATAAATATTATTGTTTCTTACAGTGACAAAAGATAATAAACGTAGGAAGGAAGAACTCATGCGATAATAAATGAATACATGCATGCATGCTGTACCATGCCAAGTCGAAGTAGAGGAAAGAAGTGAAACATTATATCATAAAAGCATAAGTATTATGTCACGATCTACATTCCATGACAATGTGGCATACATAACTTTAAAAAAAACAAAAAAACAATGTGGAATAAATAATAATTATTAGTTCTTCTATATTTTAAAATTATCTAATAATTTAACTGTAGTACCATATTTTTTTTATGACATTATATTATGACGTGGAAAATGTGAAATATCATTCTCTTGGTCCATCGATCGACATCTGTATTTTTCCCCCCCGCCCTATCGGCAACGTCGTTGAGTTCTGCATGCATGCATCTGCACGGTAGAGGACTGTAAAAGTTTTGACCCGATGCTAAGGAAAGAGATAAGGATAAAGTATTTGTGTTGACTATATATGAAAGCATGCCATTCTCTGGCATCCAGTGGTTTGGATACTAAAAATATTTTAGAATATTTATAAATCCACATGAAATAATTTGTGGTAAAATAATTTGTTAAAAATAATAAAATAATTTAAATTAAGGTATTTTATTAGATTTTAATAAATAAGATTTTTGTTTAAAAATTTTGAAAAGTTTGTAAGATTTTTCAAACCTGTTGTTTTTAAATAAGCAAACGTCGACTTCACTTCCGAAGTCGGATCGAACATGTCCTCCTTCACTGATGTCCCTTTCTAATTCTCCCATCCACTTCCCATCTCTCTCTCTCTCTCTCTGCGTTTCCGAGCCTTGAGCCCTTCCTTCAATGGCCACCGGGGCAACTTCTTACTTAACCATACCAATTTTTCACTGCTGCTTTCTTTTCTGGCTATGTCAAGCAAGGGATACCCTTAAGCCAGGCGAAGATCTGAGAGAGGCTGAGACCTTAGTTTCTTTACATGGGGTCTTTGAGTTAGGCTTCTTCAGCTCCCGCGGAGCTTCCTCAAGCAGATACCACTTGGGAATATGGTTCAAGAATGATCCAAACAAGAAACCAGTCTGGGTCGCAAACCGTGAAGACCCCTTTCGAGACCCACCCGTAATCCTTTCTATCAGGGACGATGGGAATATGGTGATCACTGACAGGAAGCTAATTCCCATAATTGTGAACAATAGAATGCTTGCCTAGAGTAACAAGACAATAGCGACTCTTCTGGATTTAGGAAATCTACTTCTTAAAGAAGGGGATAGCATTGTCTGGCAGAGTTTTCATTATCCTTCAGACACACTGTTGCCTGGAATGAAAATTGGAGGGTTCAATTTAGGCACTAAACAATTAAGGTTACAGTACCTCGTCTCGTGGCAAAGCTCGTCTGTCCCTTCTACAGGCTCTTTTGCTCTGGGCCTCGATGAATATAACACCACACTTGTTAAGGTTTGGCACGGATATGATTTCTCAAGGCAGATTGGATTTTGGGATGGAAAGAGGCTTAAATTTCAATTTGAAAGCTCGTCACATGACCACAATTTTAGCTATGTTTCGAACCCAAATGAGGTTTACTTTTCTTTCCAAACCGAAGAAAATCGTAGTTATTCATGGTTTGTGCTGTCGTCATCTGGGCAAATTCAGGAATACAAAATGATGGGACTGAAGATATTAATGGAGAATCGTTCAATTTGCGAAAACACTACAGCCAGCAAGGCGACTGACTGTTACATAAGAACCCCGTCCCTGTGCCAGAATGGAGATACGTTCTCAGAAATTAAAGGGTCGATGCCAGATTCAGCAATCGTAAGCGATTCAGTTCATCTGGGTCTTAGTGATTGTGAGATTTTCTGCAAGGATAATTGTTCTTGTGCTGCTTTTGCTTCGTTCCGAGATGATGACACCGGATGTCAACTTTATTATGGGGAGAAAAAGGTTCTTTTGCGATTCATTGGTGAAGGAAAGGGGACACTATATGTTCGTGGGGACACTTCCACAGAATCTGGTAGGCTTAATTGCACTTGAAAAATTCTGAACATGCATTTTGATCGAAATGACCATGTTATAGGCGGTTATCATTGACAGGTTCAGAATTTTAATTTTAGTAAGATGCCTAAGTGAATGTATAGTTCATCTGATAGAATTTCAACTCTTTAGCGGCTTAGATTCCAAATCCAAGCTACTACATAATTGTGATGCAAATGTATCGTTGACAATTGCAGGATTTCAATTTTAGTAATATACCTGAGTTGATGTACAGTTCATTTGACAGTCTTTAACACTTGAGTTTTACCCTCAAGCAATCACTTATCAAAAAAAAGTTTTACACCCAAGCAATCTGCATTTTCTAGAATTCAAATCTGGATAATCTCCATTCATGTAAAGGGCATATTGAGGTTAGTCAACAATGAGATAGTCGAATTTCCTTTCAGGTGAACAGCACAACCGAAGGCTGTTGTGGTTAGTAGTAACTCCAGTTCTTTCTCTGATATCGCCCATCATAGTTGCCTTAGTTTGTTACTTGCGATGGAGAAATCATCGTTTAAAAGACTTGAGTCTGAAGAGATTCCAGGTTCAAGTGGGCTCTTATGTAGCACCAGTTGATGAAGATAAAGGTGGAGACAAATATGGAAGAAAGAAGGATCATGATCTGCCACTGCTCAGTTTTGATTGCATAGCAACAGCTACAAATAACTTCTCTGATGAAAATAAACTTGGGGAGGGTGGTTTCGGGCCTGTTTACAAGGTAATTTCATGATATAAAATGACTTCCAAGAGTGACTTATTTTCTTTGATTTCTTAGTTAGGCATAATTATCACAGAAGACATTTTAATTTGAAATGAAGCTTTAGCACATTGTGCGCAGAAACTGACATGACATCCTTCTCATCCTCCTGATTATTTCCATGCTTCTGACAGTTAATGTCACAGCTATCAAAACTTAATTATGGTTAATATTCTTTTATAGGTAAAACCTAATTGTGTTTAGTGTCAATTCATAAGCATATTTGGCCAGAAAAGAATGGATTGTACGCATTAGTTTGGATTCTGCCTATTATGCTATAGAATTAGAAGATACAGGGATATGGGATTTATTTTGGCCACTCATTGCTTCACATTTGCGTGTCTGATTTTTGGTTTAAAGCTATTACTATTCTACCAAGAATGTTCTACTCCAGGAAATAACAAATAATTGACATTTTGCAGGGTACTTTGCTTGGGAATGAAATTGCAGTGAAGAGACTTTCTAGACAATCTGGTCAAGGACTGAAGGAGTTCAAAAATGAGGTTCAGTTGATATCAAAGCTGCAACACAGGAACCTCGTTAGACTTTTGGGTTGCTGCATTCAAAGAGAAGAAAAGATTTTGATCTATGAGTACATGGCCAACAAAAGCTTGGATTTCTTCCTGTTTGGTATGTGACGACCTTATTTCAGTTTCATCTTTGTGCATGTTTTTATTGATCTCTTTTTCCTCACTAAATTTAAAACTTGAACCAGATCCTACAAAGAAGATGTTATTGGATTGGAAGCACCGTTTCAGCATCATTGAAGGGATAGCTCAAGGCCTTCTTTATCTTCATAAGTACTCTCGATGTCGGATCATTCATCGTGATTTGAAAACCAGTAATATATTGTTGGACGCCCACATGAATCCCAAAATATCAGATTTTGGCATGGCAAGGATTTTTGGAGATGATGAAGCTCGGGCAAAAACAACCAGAGTTGTTGGGACATAGTAAGTGGCTGGTTGTTCTTTAAGCATGATCTCAGCATGGATTCCCCTTCAAGTACTAACCTCTTGGTGTTAATTGTTGTGACAGTGGTTATATGTCGCCGGAGTAAGCTGTGCATGGCCATTTCTCGATAAAATCTGATGTGTTTAGCTTTGGAGTCATTATGCTGGAGATCCTTAGTGGCAGGAAAATGGTAACCTTCTGCCATTCAGATCGCTTTGTGAACCTCCTAGGATATGTAAGTTACTAAAATGTCAAACGTTCGGAACTCAATTTATTCTTCATACTTGTGTTCGTTTAAAAATTGACTTCGTGCCCCCCTTTCTAACATTTTTTTTTCATCTATGTTTGAAGGCTTGGGATTTGTGGAAAAGTGGACAGGGCTTGGAATTTATGGACCCAACATTGTCTAACACATGTTTGGCGAGCCAATTTATGCAATGCATTCAGGTGGGTCTCTTGTGTGTGCAAGAGCGTCCAGGAGATAGACCTTCCATATCAGACGTTATTTCTTTGCTAAGCAATGAAAATACAAATTTTCCAGATCCTAAAGAATCAGCGTTTTACATCCGTACAAGTTACTCTGCTTCACCTATGCAGCAAACTAATTCTCTGAATGATGTAACAATTTCAGACATTGTAGCTCGATGAGAGCCTACAAGTTCCCCAAACTGTTTTAAGTTTTAGATAAGGGGCTTTTGAAATGGAATTGTAATGTGAACTAAGCACGCAATTGGTATATATTGTATATTTTATAATTTCTTTTGCTGAAATAATTTGGAAGTCTTTTGATCCAATGACATCTTTAGACACAAGTTTCTTTAGCTCACATGTTCATGTCGTTCAGATTATACTTCTTGCATATGTTTATTACCAAAATATTTTTTGGGAGCTAAAGAATTGTTAAGGCTGAATTTTTTGAGTTTTGCTACATATCAACAAAGTCGCGTACTAATCTGCATACCAATACTCATTTCTTCATACTTAAAATTTAAATTAACACTGCTTTCAATAAAATCTACTTTTTGACCAATTACATTAAATTGGTGCACAAATTAGTACATAATTGTGCTTGCAACTAGATTTTTTCGAATTTTTTTAAGGCTTTTAGTAGCCGAGTGCACTAATCTTATCCTAACTAGTCCCATCTCATCTCATCCAATTTCTTTTCTTTCTCAAACATCATTCAAACACAAACATTATGAAACTAATCAATACATCTTCTCAAACTTTCAGACAAAAAAGAGTAATGCTTTGTACAGTTGCGGAGTACACAAGCGTCGTGCAATCGTGATGAGAGTTCCTAGGCTCAGTCCCTTGGGGTAGACCCACTAGGAGAAAAGAATAATGAAAGAGATATTTCTAGAAGACAAGATATGAAGAGAAAAAGATGGGACAAGAAGAAACTTTTTTTTGGGGGGGCAGGGAGGGGGGGGATGGTGTTAGGAGAGATATGAATGAAGAATGAGAAAAGAAAAATGGGTGGCTTGACATAAATGTGTCAGTAGAGAGGTGACGTAAAGTGAAGGGGGTGTAGAATATAAAATGGAGGCAGGAGACCTACAAGGAGGGGGGGACTACCTTTTGGGCTTTTAGGACGATTTGGGCGACTTCTAGTTTTTATGGGAGAGGCTTTATCTTCTTCAACCAGACCATGAAAAGACTCCAGTGACGAGAGAAAAAACCAGAGGAAAAAACTCCATTGTACAGTGAGGATGAGAGGTTATGAGAGATTGTAAACAAGCTCATTATAGTGGAAACTCCCTTCCCCAAAACCCCCGTGGACGTAGGCCTAGTGCCAAACCACGTAAAATCTGGCTGTAGTCACCACTGGAACTCGGCCCATGGGGGTACAAAACACGACGTTAACAGTGGTGCTGTTTGTGGGATCAATTTTAAAGGTCCTTACAAATCTTGCGTGTACTTCGTACGCCTGCGACAACCCGTTCCAGGCGACTTGGAAGTCAAGAACGAGATTTCTCTCTGGCACTGAAAGCGAAAGAGGAACGATTTTTCAACATGCTAGATAATTCCCAAAGGAGCAAATAAAACTCCCACAGATAAGTATTCTCAACCTCTCACTTTCATTTTTATAAAAGAAATCACATTATAGAAAAGGACTGCGGGAGCCTTTCCTCACCCAAGCAATTAAGTGTGTGTGCACTTAAGTACTTTCCATGCATGCAGTGTAGGGTCGGGAACCCAAACTCCCTAGTCGCTAGGACTACATTGCTCACCCACAGCCACATGGTTTGTAAAGAAATAGAGGCTGGGGTACGCGAAACAATCGCATGAACTACAGACAAAGACCCGAAGTGCATTGTGCATTGGAACTAGTGGTTGTGCATGGCATGAACAATGCCACACACGTATCACTCGGGTGCACGTTGCCGTGCACCTAGGAGCTCGCAGCACCCTGTCGCAAACCCAAACCACCCTTCGGTGGCCTTTGCTTGGACCACCGACAGTTTTTGGCTGCAGCCCCACCAATAGGAGGCTAGCACTATGCACTCCCATGTGCACCCAGCCCTGCACATGGGGCAACACACCTGAAACGCGACCAGGGGAGCTCGCTGGAGGCCATCTTGTGGCTTGCCAACATCGTCTGTCCCTACTGGCTTCCTCTCCAACCACCGCGGTAGAATGAATGCCGTCTCATGGCAACGCACGGATTGGTTTCACAACGAACTCCTAATGGATAGTCGTGAGCCACCTCTGCTTCTGTAGGCATTCATCATCCAACTTGTCGGTGTTGTCTGTTCGCACTGTTGTCGACGCCAACCACTCCCCCCTAGCGGCATCTACTAGGACGTGCACTCAATGGCAACGCGGCCCAGCCTCACAGTGCACTCCTCAGCCACAAGCTCTCCTCCGCCACGAACTCTACACGGCCAATGACTCTCAACCGACAGTGGCCTCTTCCAATTGAAACGTGGCCACATAGACACGGCTAGATCACCCTTCCCGCCTTGTAGCCACGGAACACTTTGGGCCACCACGACTGGCCATGCTCAATGCATGGGCTCCTTGGCCACACTCATCGCGGCAGCTTCTCCACAGCTCAAGCTCCTTAGCCTCCTCCAACCACCTCGACCACAAGCAAAGACTCATCGGCAGCCCTTCCACGGCCCTTGAAGCATCGCTCCGCAGTCGTGCACAATGGCATGTTGGACCTTCACTCATCGACCACAAAATTATGCAGCCATGCACTCCTAGGCCTTAAGCCCCTCGGTTAGCTCCTCCTCAGCCTCCTCCAGCCGCAAAGCCCACACCTCGGCTAGTGCCTTCCTCACTCAGTTACCATGCAACTGGGTCAACTTGCGAGAGATTCAATCGTGCTGCACATCCCAGTTGTAGCTCAAACACATGCAAGCGGGCATCAACCCACTACAACTGAACACGACCTGAGAGCAAATGAACAAATTTGAATACAGGTGACTTCCAAAAAAAAATAAAATATATCAACAGTCATGGCGGCAAAATGTCCTAGTTTGTCTTCCTCAAAACTTGTGTGAAATTCTGTTTTACTAATATAATTGTTTCTTGTGGCACGGAACACTACCTATACAGCCTAGCCAGGACTCCACCAATGGAATCTCCATCAGCGGATTCTCCACCGACTTACCTTCCTCGTAAGCGTCAATAGACAGGAGCAGGTCCAATTATAGACTGCTCGAATAATCTACCTCCCCACAGGGGAGAGGGGGATCAATCCTTGGGAGGCCCGAATACCCACCCCAACCTCTGCTGCAAATAAGTGTGGGTTTAGTGTCAACCTGGCCCAAACTTATCATTTCCTGCACTGTCAACGGGCAGGAGTAGGTCCAGTTATAGACTGCTTGAATAATTTACCTCCCTCACTGGGAAGGGTAGGACCAGCCCCCTCGGCAGCCTGAATACCTACCTTGACCCCCTACTGCAGCAAAGGAGTAGACTAGAATCTCCATCAGTGGAATCTCTACTGACTTACCTTTCTTGTGAGTGTTAATAGCAGGAGTAGGTCTAGTTACAGAATGCCCGAATAACCTACCTCTCCGCTGGGCCTCGTGGTAGAAAGAGGGTCCAGCCCCCATGAGGCCCGAGTATCTACCCCGACTTCCACCACGACAAAGTGTGGGTTCAACGCTAGCCTGGCCCAAACTTACCCTTTCCTACAGTGTTAACAAACGGGAGCGGGTCCAATTACAGAGTGTCCAAATAACCTAACACCCCCACAAGGGAGAGTGGGACTAGCCCTTAGGCAGCCCAAATACCTACCCTAACCCCCACTGCAGGTTGCTTGAACATTACCCCGTTCCGCCACGATGAAGAGTGGGCACGATATTAGCTCAGTCCTCACCTACCTTCCCTGTGGTATCAACGGATGAGAGCGGGTTTATTTCGGGACTGCCCGAATAGACTACCTCCATGTGTGGGTTAACAGGTGAGACTAGCCCCTGGCTACCTTGACCTTCACAGGGGAGAGCGAGTCCAGCCCTAACGCTTCTCGAACATTACCCTATCCCGCCCTGGGGAAGAGTAGTATGACTTTAGAACCAACAACTGATTACCTCCCTTGGGGGGCCTAAAGGGGAGGGCATGGTTTGAGGCATCCCTATCCTTCCTCCAACGGAGTACGGGTCTAGTCCTTCGACTACTCGAACTGCTCAAAGGATGACATGTCCTACGACAGATAGCGCATTAGCCAGACAGATCAGACAGACAAGCATCTTCACTACACCTTAGCCAAACATGTTAGATTTGTAAACTTCAGTTATTATTTACACTAACATGATTAATCTCTGTAGCAACTTACCTCCTCGCGAGACAAAAGGGAAATGTAGGCCTAAAAGGTTGCCTGATT
Organism: Carya cathayensis; assembly: GCA_011037825.1. Taxonomy (NCBI): domain Eukaryota; kingdom Viridiplantae; phylum Streptophyta; class Magnoliopsida; order Fagales; family Juglandaceae; genus Carya; species Carya cathayensis. Next base: position 401,165 of record QGSO01000196.1, read on the forward strand.
GAGCTGAAATATTGCATATTTTAGCTATTTAAAACCAATGTATTTCAATTGCTTCGTGACATTATTTATTGGTTTTAGATGGAAAAATAGTTAATAAGCATAAATTCGAGTTATGATTTTTAATTGATTAATATCATGTTTATGCTTAATTTTATAACTATGATTTAATTGGACAATACTTCCTCACATATATAATATTTTTTTTAAATAATCTATTTTCTTTCTAATTTATTTCGAATGTATTTTTATTTCTTTATTTTCAGCTTAAATAAAATTCACAAGATCAAACGGTGAAACTTTTACGTAAAGTCAAGAAGCAGTTTCACGCGTTGTCTGTGGGTGCTTTCGGTGGGCTAGTTGGACGTAAAAAGGAGATCCGATTCTGAGCCACGGCGCATGCTATATGAGTTTTTCAAAGCAGTAGATTTGGGCAGCCGAAAATGTTGAAAGAATTGTCGGAATGAAAATCATGGAGGCCGAGAACAATGGAAGAGCCAACAGGTTGATGATGGCATGGAATCCAAGTGTGCATCAAGTTGCGGTTGCTGGATTGTTAAATGCAACACTCTTCATTCCAATTTTCCATTTAAACAGTGTTTGGAGAGATTCCAGCAAGTTTGGTGATATATTTGATGAAGATTTCTTCATAAAAGCACTCAAAAGTCGTGTTGACGTGGTTAAAAAAATAGCTCCCAGAGTGGGGGCAAATACGTTTCAGTGCATCTTCGTTTTGAAGAGGATATGGTTGCATTTTCATGCTGTGAATATGATGGTGGGGAGGAGGATAAACGGGAAATGGACATTGCACGAGAAAGAAGCTGGAACCTAAGAAAAAAATAATGCAGAAAAGTCAAGCACAAATGCAAGAAAATCAACTCACGGAAGTCAAGCTCAGCACATGCAGAAGAAGGTCTCATTCGGACAGCTTACACATCCACATGCATGAACTCAAGCATCAATCACGGCACCTAACTCAAACTCACATGCAGCAGCAACACATTCACATGCAAAATGAAGAAGCAAAGTCATTCACGGCAAACCAAAGAACATGCAGGAAGTATCACTCGGACAGCAGCAGAACCATATGCAGAGGAGAGGAAAGGAAACAACTCACACATGCTGCAACCCATGACAGCAAAGCATTCACATGCAACTCACGGATTGAAAGCTGGTTTTACAGAAAGCTCACCTCACATCCATAAAACCTGGACAGCATCTTTCACGGATGAAGGCAGCAGCAATTTACATCAGCAGGAAAACAAGCTGAAACCACGGCAGCACACATGCAGAACAGTTGAACAACACCTGCAGAAAAAAGCTTACACTCAGCACAAAGAAAAGTCTCTCACGGCATGCATCACTCACGGATAGAAACAGCAAGCAGAAAATGAAGAAGCAGAAAACAGGACAGCACATGATGCAGAAAAACGTGGACAACAACCAATCTTGAGACAGCAACTCACAGCACACAAAAGAAGCACACATGCAGTAAAATAACAGCATCAATCACGGGTAGAATTGCCACTCACACATGCAAGAAAACAACACTCACGGCACACATGCAGAAAAATGCAGAAAACAAAGTAAAGATACTCACGGCAGCTTGCATCAATCACGGCTTGAAAACATATGAAGAAATCAAATGTGGACAGCAAAGAATGATAGCAACTCACGCATGCAGACCGTATATAACTAGGGCCAAGAAGCTTAGAGAAGTAGTCTTCGGCTAGCATTAAAATTCTTGCTTTCTCTTACATTTTTCTGGAGAATTTTTGTTTTCATTTCAGACTTTATAAAGGGCAGTTTGAGATTTATTTTCTTGCTTTCTTGTTGTTTCTTTCTTCTGTCATTTACGTTAGAATGCATTAAAAAAAATACACACACAGAATTTACTCTAGACTTGAAAAAGAGTAGCACTAGTTTTATTTTTCTGCATTATGTTTTGTTTTGCTATTGTTTTCCATACCTAAACTAAGTATTTTGAATTCATTTTCCTTTTTAGTTGCTGGTTTAAACGTAAGATACACTTGTTGTCATTTTTCTGTTTTATGTTTTATTTTGGTCGGTGTACTTTTCTGAAGTTTACATAGAGGTAGTTTATTTTTTTTTTTTTCTGTTTTCACTTCACATTAAAGGGATCGGTTTTGAGTTGATTTAGTAGCTTCTCATTCGGTTTTCATTCTCTTTTATTTTGCTTAGTAGCTTTATCTTTCTTTTTCATTTACATTTTTTTTTATTGGCAGCTTATTATTTTTTTTTTTATTTTCATTTAGCATCTTTGATTTTCTTCTAGGTTGTAACTTTAATTCTTCTTCTTATTCTTTTACTCTTTTCGTTTACATTGTAGCTTACATTTGGTTTTTGTAGCAGGCGGCTAGGTAGCTTATTGAATTTTATTTTCATAGTTTTATTTTAATTTGCTTGCTATAGTTGTTCGGCTAGTGGGCAACTATGATTTTTCTCATTATATGTTAATTTCTTCTATTGTTAGTTTAGAGATGGCAGCTTCATTTTAGTTTTCTTAGTTTATTTATTTATATAGTCTGGTTTGATTTATTGTTTAGTAGAGTGAGGAAAGAACGGAGAGAGAGTTTTTAACTTTTATCTCCTCTTTCAATTTTATGTTCTCATGCCATTTTTGTGTATTTTATTTTTAATGTTTATTTAATTTTCATAACTTTGTGTTGAATCTTTAATTTGGAGTTTTTCAATATTTAGTGCATACTTGTTATTTACTTTCTAATCTAGTTTAAATTCTTAATTTAGTTTTATTAATTTCTGAATTTAATCTATTAGTCAATTACATTCCAATCCGACAATCAAAAATCTAAAAACATGAATCTAGTCCATGACTAGTAAAATTTCCATCCATTGCACATACCATCCAATTATTTTCTCTTTGTGAAGTTTTTCACAATTTTTCAACGAGTTTAAATTTTGAGTAACTTTCCCTGAGGAGACTATCTAGGAATTATTCCTAATTATTACACGACATCCTCCTGCACTTGGGATAGCATTAGTGCTACTCATTTTTGAGTGAGTCATTGCCTTCTCCCCTTAGTGGAGGAGTGTGGGTCAACCTTTGGCTACCCAAAGACAGAATCTCCTCAAACGGATTCTACATCGACAGACACTACATTAGCTCCAACTTACCTCTCTGAGGCAAAAGGAATGATTCATGACAGAGGTAGCTTTATCCCTCTCGCAGAGGGGTACGGGTTGGCCTTCTTAACATACTTGTCAGTGGAATCTTCATTAGCATAATCTTCATAAGCGAAATCTTTAGCAGCGAAAATTTTCATCGGATGAATCTTTATTAGCAGAATCTTCATCAGCGAAATCTTCATAGGAGGAAATCTTCATCAGCGGAAATCTTTATCGGCAAAATCTTTATCAACGGAAGCTTCATCAGTGGAATATCCATCAGCAGAATGCTCAATAACGGAATCTCCATTGATGAAATCTTCATTGGTAAAATCTTCGTCAACAGAATTCTCAACAATAGAATCTCCACCAACAAAATCTTCATAGGTAAAATCTTCATTAGCGGAATATTTAACAACGAAATCTCCATCAACAAAATCTGCATCAATAGAATAAGCATCAATGGAATCTATGTCAACAGGATCTCTATCGACATAATCTTCACCAAAGAAATCATTACAAACAAAAACTAACATTGTGACAATGTAAGAAGGAGCAAGCAATAAGGATAGCTGAGGAAAAGTGGCAGGAAGCAAAAAGGAAAGGACTGGAAGAGGTAAATAGAGAGGAAAACAAAATGGAAGACAAAGGGCCTAGCAGGGTAAAGCAGCAGGGGAGGAAGGATAGGCAACTAAGGAGATAGGAGTGGAAAGAGAGGTAGCTAAGTAAATAGGAATGGATAGAAAGGTAGCTAAGGAAACAAAAGCGGAGGGAACAGAGCCAAGGAAATAGAAAGGAAGATTAAATGATATTGGGAGAACAAAGAGATGACAAGAAGGCTCAGCGGGGTAGAACCCCACCTAAAGATCAACAAATGGAAAGACTGAAGACTCGACAAAATGAGATGAAGAGAAATGAAAGGTAGGTTGGTAAAATTTCCATTGGACAGGTCTAATAGGAATTGATGGGGTAACTATAAGGGGATTTTTCCCCAACCCTGTGGGAGTTCTTAGGCCCAGCCTCTTGGGAGGACCCACTAGGAGAAAAGAATAATAAGAGAGAGGGGATATCACTAGAAGACAAGATATGAAGAGAAAAAGATTGAACAAGAAGAGACTGGGGGGGGGGGGAATGTGTCAGGAGAGATAGGAATGAATGAGAGGAGAAGAAAAATTGATGATTTGACATAAAAGTGTCAGGAGAGAGGTGACGTCAAGTGAAGGGGGTGCAGGAGATAAAAGGGTGGAGGGAGACCTACAAGGAGGGGAGACTTTCTTTTGGACTTTTAGGATGATTTGGTAGACTTCTAGATTTTATAGGAGATGCTTCATCTTCTTCAACCCGACCATGAAAAAACTCTAGCGACGAGAGAAAAAACCAAAGGAAAAAATTCATTGTAAAATGAGGATGAAAGGTTATGAGTGACAGTAAACAAGCTTATTATAATGAAAACTCCCCTCCCCAAAACCCCCGTGGACATAAGTTTAGTGTCAAACCACATAATATCTAGCAGTCGTTTCTCTTTATTTTATCTGTATTTAAATATTGTTCACTACCATGGATGTATGCATCAACAACGAACAGCCACAGCGGACCACTGCCGGAGGCCCAGCATTGAAGATCCAAGTTGTTGGAACCCAACCCAAGAGTTTACGAAATACGACGTTAATAGTCACAGAATCTTCATCAGTGGAAAGACTAACGGCTCGATAAAGTGTGGGTTGACTAATGCTATCCCTTTAGCAGAGGAGTGCGGGTTGACCTTCGGCTACCCAACCTACTTGTCGGCAGAATCTTAATCAGCAGAAAGGTTCATTAGCAAAAATCTTCATTAGCGGAATCTTCACCAGTGAAAATCTTCATCGACGGAATCTTCACCAGCGGAATCTTCATTAGCGAAAATTGTCATTAGTGGAATCTTCATCAATGGAATCCTCAACAACAAAATCTTCATCAGTGAAATCTTTGTCAGCGGAATCCTCAACAATGAAATCTCTATCAATAGAATCTTTATCATTAAAATCTTCATCAGCGGAATCTTTGACAATAGAATCTCCATCAACAAAATTGGCATCAACAAAATCTGCATCAATAGAATCAGCATCAATAGAATCTGCGTCAACAGGATCTCCATTGACGTAATCTTCACCAAAGGAATCCTTACAAATAAAAACTAATGCTGTGACAACGTAGGAAAGAGCAAGCAAATAGGACAGCTAAGGAAAAGCAGCGAGACAAAGCAAAAAGGAAAGAATAGGAAAAGGCAAATAGAGAACAAAGCAAAATGGAAGACAAAGGGCCCGTCAGGAGCAAAAAGAAAGGCAGCTAAGGTGATGGGAGCTGAAAGAAAGGCAACTAAGGAGATAGAAGCGGAAAGAAAGGCAGCTAAGGAATTAGGAATGGAAAGAAAGGTAGCTAAGGAAACAGAAGCGGAGGGAACAGAGCCAAGGAAATAGAAATGAAGATTAAATGAAATTGGGAGAACAAAGAGAAGATGGGAAGGCTCGGCGGGGTAAACACCTAAAGATCAACAAATGGAAAGATTGACGACACGACAGAATGAGATGAAGATAAATGAAAGGTTGGTTGGTAAAATTCCCATTGGATAGGTCCAATAGGAATTGACGGGATAACTATAAGGGGATTTTCTCCTAGCCTATGGGAGTTCCTGGGCCCAGCCCCTTGGGAGGACCCACTAGGAGAAGGGAATAATAAGAGAGAGGGGATATCAGTAGAAGACAAGATATGAAGAGAAAAAGATGGAACAAGAAGAGACTTGGGGAGGGGGGAATGTGTCAGGAGAGATAGGACTGAATGAGAGAAGAAGAAAAATGGGTGATTTGACATAAAAGTGTCAGGAGAGATGTCACATAAAGTGAAGGGGGTGCAAGATATAAATGGGTGGAGGGAGACCTACAGGGAGGGGAGACTTTCTTTTGGACTTTTTGGATGATTTGGTTGATTTCTAGATTTTATAGGAGAGGCTTCATCTTCTTCAACCCGACAATGAAAAGACTCTAGCGACGAGAGAAAAAAATAGAGGAAAAAACTCCATTGTAAAATGAGGATGAAAGGTTATAGGAGACAATAAATAAGCTAATTATAATGGAAACTCCCCTCCCCAAAACCCCCGTGGACGTAGGCCTAGTGCCGAACTACATAATATCTAGCAATCGTCTCTCTTTATTTTATATATATTTAAATAAGGTTCACCACCATGGATGTATGCATCGACAATGAACAACTGCAGCGGACCACCGCCGGGGGCCCAGCATTGAAGACCCAAGTTGTTGGAACCCATTCCAAGGATGTACGAAATATGACTTTAATAGTCACAGAATCTTCATCAGTGGAAAGACTAACAACCCAACAGAGTGCGGGTTGACTAATGCCATCTCTCTAGCAGATGAGTGCGGGTTGACCTTCGACTACCCAACATACTTGTTAGCGGAATCTTCATCAGCGGAAATCTTCATCGGTGGAATCTTCATCAGCAAAAATCTTCATTAGTGGAATCTTCATCGGTGGAATCTTCATTAGTAGAATTCTTGATCAATAGAATCTTCATTAGCGGAATCTGCATAAGTGGAATCCTCAACAACAGACTCTCCATCGACAGAATCTCCATTGGTAAAATCTTTATCAGCAGAATCCTTAACAACAGAATCTCCATCAATGGAATCTTCATCGGTAAAATTTTCATCAACAGAATATTTAACAATGGAATCTCCATCAATAAAATCGACATAAACAAAATCTGCATCAACAGAATTAACATCAACATTATTTGCTTCAACAGGATCTTTGATAAAAGGTTAGAATTGCATAATTAAGTTGTTTAAATGGGTGATTTATTTTATCAAATAAAGATTGAACACTTAATTATGCATCAAATTCTAATATTGAATGCAAATTAATTGATGTCAATATTATATATATATAAAGTTCTATATTTGCCTTTGAAAGAAATACATTTTTTATGTACTGCAGGGCATTTATGAAAATACTAAAAGAGAATGGAACTCACGGCTGGAACTCAAGGGAGCAAGCAGAAAATCAGCACATGCAGAAAGATAGAAATGCAACCCACTCCACCATTCTTCAAAGTTAGGCCACCCACTCCCAAGTTAGGCCACCCACTCCACCATTCTTCAAAGTTTGGCCACCCACTCTTGAGAAATGGTAGGATGCTTTCTCCTATAAATAGGAGAGAGCTCAGAAGAGAAAGGGCATCAAGGCAGTGGAGACGAAGGAGGGGAGTTATTTTGCAAGTTATTTCCTTTGTATTTTGCAAGTTATTTCCTTTGTATTTTGCAAGTTATTTACGGGGTTAATTTTTAAGTTATTAGTTTTGGAGTTTTGAGTTTATTACTTTGTGAAGAGTTTCAGTTTTTTTACTTTGTTAAGAGTTAGTTTTTAGTTTTCTTTGTTAAGGTTTTCAGTTTATATTACTTTGTTATAAGTTTCAGTTTTCATTATCTTGTTATAAGCTTCAGTTTTTATTACCTTGTTATAAGTTTCAGTTTTTATTACTTTGTTATAAGTTTTGGAGTTTAAATTTTATTACCTTGTTATAGTTTCAAGTTTATTACCTAGTGTTGGTTTCAATTTTATTACTTTAATTTAGTTTGTCTTATTTCTTCGAGTTGATATTATAGACTTTTTATTTTTTATTTCATTCTAAAGTTTATTTATATTTTCTTAGTTTTTGATATGATTCCACTTAGATTTATTTTTGTTACTAAAAATATCATGTGTAACTAATTACTAAAGCTTGGGTTGTGGAATGAGATTTAATTTATTTTAGATTCTAGTTTGATGCAATATATTATTGTTTAATGTTGATTTCACTAAATTACTAGTCGGATTCAAATGGAAAATAGATTGCGGCTCTTGCTCTTGTTTTGTTGTTGACGTAAGGCACAACAAAAGCTTGAATTTATCAAGGTCTCTTTCGATTGTTTATGAATATAAATTTGGCTAGTAAATTAGAGAATTTCTTGAGAAAATATTGCAAATACTTGAGCTTAATTTTTATGTTCCGAATATCAATTCCTTGACTGGATTGTTAATCGAGAAATTATCTAGAATCCGAGATAAAAAGAATCTCAAACCCAACCCAAGTGTTTGTTAATTTGTTTTTTTAGAAACTCTAAATTCAACTTCAATTATTTTTTTTGGCATAGCATTTTAATTTTATTTTCATCTCACATACTCGATTCATTTGTTCCTTACAGATCCTTTATACGCTTTGATAACCCATTGTCCCTGTGGAATACGATCCTGGACTTATCCTTGATACAACTTGACACTTCTGCACTTGGAAGCACATTCTAAAAACATAGTCAATCTTCATTGACAGAATCTTCACCAGAGGAATCCTTACAAAGGAATCTTCACCAACATTATTTTTTAATTTTTCTATCATTTTCATTGAAGTATTTTTTTAAATATCCTTAATCATTAAAAAAATTAAAAAATGTATAACTTTACTAATACTCACTTTCTTAATCATTAAGTAAAATAAAAAACTAAAAAAAATCAAATATAAGAAGAATAATAGGTGAGTAATAATAAGATACTTGTTATGAAACTAAAAGAGAAATGATATTGTAAGAGAAAGAGTTGTTATTTAATGCAAAACTTGATCACATACAAGTAAATGATACTCATATATATAGGAGTACAAAGAAGTTTAGGTATAGCTTAATTCTTAATTGATGGCTAAAGATAGGTCTTAATTGATGGCTAAAGATTAGTCTTAATTGATGGCTAAATGGTCTTAATTGATGGCTAAAGATGGTCTTAATTGATGGCTAAAGATGGTCATACAAGTCAGTTTATAACACTCCCCCTTTGGATGACCATACATAAAGAATATGCATCGTTAAAATCTTGCCAAGGAAAAACCCAGTGAGAAAAAACCAATGGCGAAAGAAAAAGAGTACAACATTTATGTATACTGCCAAGTGCTTTAAAATTGCCTCATTAAAACCTTGCAAAGGAAAATTCAGTGGGATAAAACCTTAGCGAAGGAAAAAGAGTACAATCAGTACAAGTCTTCAAGACATTTACTCCACCTGAAAAGTGCATGATAATAGGTCTTCAAGTCTTTGCATTCCAATGTTCTGCACAATCTTCTTAAATATTACAGTGAATAAATCTACCAGATTATCACTTGACCGTATCTGCTTGACATTAATTTCACATTTCTCCTAAAGTTCATGGGTATAAAAGAATTTAGATGAAATATGTTTGGTTCTATCACCTTTGATATATTCTCCTCTAATTTGAGTAATACAAGCAGTATTATTTTGGTATAAAATTATTGGGCTATCATTAATCATTGGAAGACCACACTTTTTTTGAATATGTTGAATCACTGATCTTAACCAAATATATTATCGACTTGCCTCATGAATTGCAATGATCTCTGAGTAATTTGAAGAGGTAGCAGATAGTGTTTGCATGACAGATCTCCATGATATAGCATAATTTCCATAAATAAATACATATCCAGTTTAAGATCTACCTCTGTGTGGATTTGAAAGATAACCTGCATCCGCATATCCAACTAATTGTGGACTTGATCCATGTTGATAAAATGATCTCATATCAACCGTATCTGGGAGGTATCGAAGGACATGTTTAATGTCATTCCAATATTTTCGAGTTGGTGCGGAACTATATCTTGCAAGTAAATTAACTGAAAATGCAATATTAGGCCGAGTGCAATTTGCAAGATAATATCAGGGCTCCAATTGCACTGAGATAAGGTATTTCAGGACCAAGAATTTCTTCATCGTCTTCACAAGGACGAAATGGATCTTTCTCCACATCAAGTGATCGAACAACCATTAGAGTACTCAGGGATGAGCTTTGTCCATGTAAAATGCTTCAAGACTTTCTCTGTATAATTTGACTATGAATGAGAATTCCATTTTCAAATACTCAAGCTGCAGGGAGACAAAATTTCGTTTTGCCAAATCTTTCATTTCAAATTCATTCTTTAAATATGTAGCGGTTCTTCTGATCTCTTCAGGAGTTCCAACAAGATTTAGATCATTAACATAAACCGCAATAATAAAAATCCAGAATCTGATTTCTTAATAAAAACACATGGGCATATTGGATTATTCTCAAATCCTTGTTTTAATAGATATTCGCTAATGCATTTATACCATATGTGTCCGGATTGCTTTAACCCATATAAAAATATTTGAAATTTAATAGAATACATATTTCTGGATGTACTCAGATTAGAAGCTTCAGGCATTTTATATCTTTTAGGGATTTTCATATATATGTCATGATCTAATGATCCATATAAATATGTAGTGACCACATCCATCAACTGCATATCCAATCTTTTTGTAACTACCAAATTAATCAAAAATCTAAATGTGATTGCATCCATAACAAGAGAGTATGTTTCCTCATAATCAATCCCTGGTTTCTGCAAGAAACCTTGTGCAACAAGTCGTGCTTTATATTGCACAATTTCATTGCTCTCATTACGCTTACGTATAAATACCCATTTATATCCAACAGGCATTACACCCTTTAGTATTTGTACAATTGGTCCAAAGATCTCTATATTGGCAGTCATTTTTACGTCGACATTCTTCGACAGTTCTTGGCTTAATTTCTTCATTACTTCTGGTAATGTCAAGAGCCATTTATATGAAAATATGTCGTCGACAATAGTTTTATTTCTATCCAAAATTTCTCCAGTACTCATTAAATGTATCGAAATCTCGTTATTTTCAGGTACCTGTCCCTATTTAAGGGAAGACATTTAATTAAATACCTTTTCAGGAGGTTCTTTTTTAGGAGATTTAGTCTCTTCAAGAGCATCAATTACTTTTATAGCCTGTGTTGTGGGTATGGACTCTTCAAGAGTAGGGGTGGCAATATGTCACACGATCCGTTAACCCAACACGAATACGATACGATAATAGCGGGTTCAGGTTTAGCCTTAACGGGTTCGGGTCAAAACGGGTTGACCCGTTAAGACACGATTGCTTAACGGCTTGATAACGGGTCAACCCGTTTTGGCCCGTTATAACCAGTTATGACACGTTAAGAAAGTTAAAGTTACAATTATACCCTTATACCTAAAAATAAAATTGTTAGAATTTCAATTTCGATATTTTTATTATTTGGATTGTAGTTTTGGACTTATAATTATTTTTATAAATTTTATAGATATTGTGATTTTAACATTTATATAAAATTATGCTAAATTTAATCAGGTTAAAAATGTTAATTTTGGGCCTATTCAACCCATTTACATAAATAGTTTAAAATGAGTTATATTGTGTCATATTAACCTATTTTGTAATATTTTTTTAATTTCTTTGTTTACTTATAAAAAAAAAATTTCGTAATATTCATTAATGGGTTAAAATGGGTTGACACGACACGACCCGTTATGTTAATGGGTCGTGTTAGGGTTTGAGATTTTGACACGATAAGCTTAACAAGTCGGGTTAGGGTTGACCTATATGACTCGTTAACATGATTTGACATGACACGAACACGACCCGTTAACACGATTTGACACCCCTATTCAAGAGTACCAAATTCATTTTGTATTTTTCTCTTCTGAGGAATTTTGTCCTTTGCACCAATAGGTCGTCCATGCTTCAGGCGTGTCTTAGACTCACATATTGCTGTTTTGGCAACTTGTCCTTCAGGAACTGCAATCCTTGTTGGAACATTAACAGTATGAATATATGATTTTACCACACCTTTAGTACCAATAAATACATCCGGTAATTGATTTGCAACACTTTGCAAATGAATAATTTTTTGAACCTTTGGTTTACATTCATTTGTACGAGGATCAAATTGGAAAAGGGCTTTATTTTCCCAAGTAATTTCCTGTTTTTGCTTCAGGCACCGACTTCTCATTACCCAATGTTGGAAAAATGGGTTCGTAAAAATGAAAATCCTCACAACGTGCCTTAAACATATCCCCTGTAAGAGGCTCAATGTATCTAATAATAGATGGAGAACCAAACCCAACATATATCCTAAGTCTACGTTGAGGACCCATCTTTGTACACTGTGGAGGTGCAATTGGAAATACCGTACATCCAAAAATACAAAAATGAGAAATATTTGGTTGTTGACCAAATACAAGTTGTAATGGAGAATATTTGTGATATGCCGATGGCCTAACTCGAATCAACGATGCTGCATGAAATATAGCATGTCCTCAGGCATAAATAAGAAGTTTTGATTTCATAAGTAAAGGTCTAGCGATTAGTTGAAGCCTTTTAATTAATGATTCAGCTAAACCATTTTGAGTGTGTGTGTGGGCAACTGGATGTTTAACATCTATTCCTATTGACATGCAATAGTTATCAAAATCTTGAGATGTAAATTCACCTGCATTATCCAATCGAATAGTTTTAATTGGATAGTTAGGGAATTGTGCTTGTAGTTTAATTATTTGGGCAAGAAGTTTAGCAAATGCAATATTTTTAGTGGAAAGTAGACAAACATGTGACCATCTACTTGATGTATCAATTAAAACCATAAAATATCTGAATGGTCCACTTGATGGTTGAATAGGCCCACATATATTCCCATGAATCCTTTGTAAAAATGACGGAGATTAAAAAACAACATTTGAGAGAAAATAGATTTCTTCTAGATCATGAAGAAAATAGAGCATCATCAATACAAAATTTGGTGCCATTAGGCAACACAATATAAGCTCTTCCGGAACCTTCAATTAGATTCGATGAACCATATATGGTATGGACGTATGCTTTACTCAATGTTAGATTTTGAAAATATTTTTTATCCTTAAGAATTGTGTGAGTTGTAGCATTGTTAGCCAGACATACATCTCTATTATTCATCTCAGAGATAAAAATTTTATCAGTAAGACTCATGATTTTGATGTAGAAGACTACTAGCTTCAAAATCGTCAAAACCTTCATGTTGATAACGTGCTATGAAACTAAAAGAGAAATGATGTTGCAAGAGAAAGAGTTATTATTCAATGCAAAACTTGATCATATAGAAGTAAATGATACCCATATATATAGGAGTACAAAAGAGTTTAGGTATAGCTTAAGTCTTAATTGATGGCTAAAGATAAGTCTTAATTGATGGCTGAAGATAAGTCTTAATTGATGGCTGAAGATAAGTCTTAATTGATGGCTCAATAGTCTTAATTGATGGTTAAAAATTGGTCTTAATTGATGGCTAAATGGTCTTAATTAATGGCTAAAGATGATCATACAAATCAATTTATTACAATACTAACCCTATCATTATTATTTTTCCCTCCCTCGCCCTATTGGCAATGTCGTTGACTTCTGCATGCATGCATCTGCACGTCGAGGAGTCCTACCTAGGACTGTAGAAGTTTTGACTCGATGCTAAGGAAGGAGATCAGGATAAAGTACTATTTGTGTGGACTATATATGAAATCATGCCATTCTCTGGTCTCCAGTCTTCATCTTTTGCTCATTTCTTCTCATTTTCTCCATTAAATTGAGTTCCCTTTACTCTCTCTCCAAAATTTATTTTCAGCTTTTGAAAGTAGACTAGCTTAATGTAAACTGAATATTCTACGAACATTAATATAAAAGTATGCAATAATTTTTTTTCATGAATTTTTCTAAATCTGTCTAAAAAACCAACGAATGGATAAATTCTCTATTTGAATTGTGATATCTCGTATTAACGGATGAGTTTGGGTGTCTAAAATGGAAAAGTTTTACTCTAATTTATAGTAGATTAATAATTTTAATGGGACTTCAATTATAAAATTGATTAGTCTTTTTGAAGTAAGACTTAGGCAGCGTTTAGATATTGAGTTGAGTTGAATTGAGATGAAAGTTGAAAGTTGAATAGAATATTATTTTTATTTTAAGATTTGAAAAAATTGAATTGTTTATTATATTTTGTGTCAAAATTTAAAAAAATTATAATGATTAGATGAGATGAGTTGATGAACCAAACTGGCCAAATGTTACTTGGACTTCCATTTGAGTGCACATCGCATATAAACTTTTATGGTATCAGAGTCTCTTCCAACAAAAGATATTGAAGTCAGAAACACTTTAGGCCGGTGTCTCCTATAACAAGTTATTATCGGAGACGAATAAGAAGCAACCACGTAAGGGTTCCTCAAGGAACCGTATTCGATGCATAGCATGGGATCAAGTCTGCTATCTCTCTCTCATTCCCGCTCGAACTTAGTACTCTCCAAACTCAATCTCTCCTTCGTCCCAAACCCGATCTCTCCTTCCTCCCCAACCCATCTCAGACGCAAGGCAACTACCCATCGAACCCTGAGCCCCCAATGTAACAGCCCGCTAAAATTATCAGTTTTGGATTATTTCCCGACAGCAATCACATCTCTCTCGTCTTTACCCTCATCTGGAATCACGCGTATAGATTATCTTTTCCGTAAATCACGTATTTTGTTCTTCACCGACAGCTGTAAAATCATGAGTCTTCCAAGACCACGCCTAGCCTTTCTCAAGCCCAAACTACCACTTTATGTGGTGGACAGCCACCGTACGCCGCCACGTACGTTCCTCCGACGCATGTTCGTGACGAACAACGAGCGACGCACGGGTTATCCCGTCGATGGTATAACCTTCTATCTCTAGTTATTTTACGTTTAAAATAGTTGGTTGGTTTGTGGATTGTGTAGTTGTATTTGTGGAATTCGTTGCGTAGTTGTGAAGCGAAGTGTGGTTGTGAAGTGTTGCGTTTGATTGTGTATTTTGTGGACTGTGCTGTGAAGTATAGGCGTGAGATGGATGCCGTAGATGTGATACGGCGGGTTGTGTGAAGAGAATACGCGTGTAGCGTATTCTGTGTAATGCAGCGACGCGCCGCGCGACGTGCACTGTAGTGATGTGTGTCGTAGAAGGAAGGGAGTACGCATGTAGTGTACTCCGTGTTGTATGGCGATGCATCGTGTGATGTGCATCGTGTTGATGAGAGTTGTAGCGAAGGAAGTACGCGTAGCGCGTACTCCGTGTCGCGTAGCGATGCACCGTGAGACGTGTATCGCAGTGATGGGTATTGTAGTGTGGATGGAAGAGAGTTCACGTGAGTGTACTCTGTATTAAGTCGTGATACATCGGATGGCGTGTCACGAAGGGTTGAATGGCGTAGCAGAGAAGTGTGGAGCGTATGGTGTAATGTTGGGAAACTGTATGACAGTGTCCCGAAGCAGTGATGATATGGATTATAGTCCGGGATGACTGGTGTCATCTTGTGGTTGACTATGGCTAAGAGTATATGGATTGAGAAATGAGTTGTTTGTTTGGTTGTTATTGATAATTTTAATGAACTTGTTTTAGTGCAAAGGCTTTCTGAAGTCAATTTATCTCTTCCGAGTATAGTGAAACCTCAAGTTGGCCGTGGTGTTGCAAGTGCTTACAATATGGCAATTGAGTTCAGAAGTGAAAATCTTAAGGACTCGAGTGTTCCTCTTCCAGCTGTTGTGCAGTTCCTCGTGTCTCGCGCTCTATTCTCATAGAACGCGACGATCGAGGTAAGTTAGCCTCTAACTTACTATCAGTTTATTGTGTATGTGTGATGGGTAAGAGAACTACAATTTATGTATGTATGTTATCGTATATGCCATGTCATGCTATGTCATTACATGTTTATCTGTTACGTATGATTTAATCTCTCATGAATAATTATCTGTTAAATAATCTTTTCTGCCATACAATGATGTATGTTATAAGTATGCCATGTTAAGTATGCCATATGATACATGTATGCCATGAAATGTTTATGATTAAATCATATTATGCCATTTACAAGTATACGCCATGTTAGAAAAGTATATGATATTAAATAATATCACATGCATTAAGAAAGATAAGACATGTTATGTTATAATAATGCGTGGGGCCACAACAACTGTGGAGTACGTATTATATTTATGTTATTTATAATGCGTGGGGCCACAACAACTGTGGAGTACGTATTATATTTTATGTTATTTATAATGCGTGGGGCCACAACAACTGTGGAGTACGTATTATATTTTATGTTACTTATAATGCGTGGGGCCACAACAACTGTGGAGTACGTATTATATTTATGTTACTTATAATGCGTGGGGCCACAACAACTGTGGAGTACGTATTATATTTATGTTATGTTATTTATAATGCGTGGGGCCACAACAACTGTGGAGTACGTATTATATTTTATGTTATTTATAATGCGTGGGGCCACAACAACTGTGGAGTACGTATTATATTTTATGTTATTTATAATGCGTGGGGCCACAACAACTGTGGAGTACGTATTATATTTTATGTTATTTATAATGCGTGGGGCCACAACAACTGTGGAGTACGTATTATATTTAATGTTATGTTACTTATAATGCGTGGGGCCACAACAACTGTGGAGTACGTATTATATTTATGTTACTTATAATGCGTGGGGCCACAACAACTGTGGAGTACGTATTATATTTTATGTTACATGAAGTATGGGGCCACAACAACTGTGGAGCATACACTACATGAGACACAGCAATTGTGACATGTAGAATACGTGGGGCCACAACAACTGTGGAGTACGTATTATATTTTATGTTATGTGAATTCATGGGGCCACAACAACTGTGGAGCATGAAGTATGGGGCCACAACAACTGTGGAGCATACACTACATGAGACACAGCAATTGTGACATGTAGAATACGTGGGGCCACAACAACTGTGGAGTACGTATTATGTTTTATGTTACTTGAATACGTGGGGCCACAACAACTGTGGAGTACGTATTAATGCACGTTATTAATCAAGACAATTAAATAAGATTCCAAGTTTATGTTAAGTCAAGTTTCAGATCAAGTTCATGTTATGTTATGCTCACGTACATGTTATGTTCATGTTCATGTTATGTTCCAAGTTCATGTTCACATCATGTTATGTTCACGTTTATGATACGTTCAAGCTCACGTTCATGTTATGTTATGTTCATGTCCATGTTATGTTTCACGTTCATGTTATGTTGATTGTTCATGTTATGTTTTAAGCTTAAGTTCATGCCATGTTAAGTCAAGTTCAGTTCACGCTTAAGTTCTGGTTAAGTCATGCTATATGTCAAGTTATACTATGTTTATGTATGACTATAATTATGCATTTATGCTTTTACTGCCATGCATGCATTTTTAACCTGTGTATAAGTTTTATGTTAACTTACTGAGATTTGTAATCAAATCTCACTGTGGTAGTCCCAACTACCATTCCCCCCGAATGGTAGATCTTGTTACAGGACCCAAAGGAGAATTGGAATCTGACCAACTGAATACGGTCGACTAGGCCACGGTGCGATGTTGATGATGGTATAGTATTTAACTTAGGTTAATACTTGTACTTTTGGAGTTGTATCTCAAGTATTCTTTTGATCACAACCATTTTAGACTAGTGTGGTGATCACGGCTTTTTAGTATGCCTTTATGTATGAATTATGTTTCAAGTATTTGGGATATATTTAGTTGGTGCATAGTATTGCTAAAGAAAAAGATTATCCGCTGCGAATATTGCATAATGTTAGATGCATGTTAGGAACATTGCATCTTATATGTCATGAACGGGGGCAGGTAACCTTGTGTTGCATGTCTCGACGCTTCAAATGTCCGTTCAATCCCAAGCGGAATTTGGGGGCGTCACACCCAAGCTACGTAACCACAAAAATCATGGCCCAACATTGTTCTCTGCTACCTTTTTCATGTTCAAGTCGCTCAACGCTCCATTGTCAAGCAGCGTCTCTCGTTGGTTACGGCCACAATGAATGGTAGCAGTTGAGTTTTTCTGTCTGTAGCCCAGCCATGCATCTCATCTTTTAGCTTCACATATACTCCCTCAATAGCCACCCTGCCTCACACGGAAACCACCAAGCATGAACCAACCGTTCGCTACAAAACAGCTAGCAGATCACCATTGCCCAGCCACCACTTATAGGAGGTTTTACACCTCTGTTTTGATGATAAGAAACAGAGCAGCTTGTTCTCTTAGTTTCGGATCATGTAGCCGCCACCAGTAACTACAGTGAGGTTCAACGATGTTGTCTAGCCACCGTGTCTACCCTGCTTCTTCCTGCAGCAAATGTGGGGTCAGACTCCTTTTCGTGCTCTGGGCTTTTTATTGTTGGCAGATATTGGTAGTCATGTACTTCCGTAAATTTCTTGGGCAAGTAGTGACAACATGAAGGAAGCTGGCGCCGTGGGTAGTTGGGTTGTGGCTCGACGTGGAGGGAGCAGGTGCTTCTTTTTTAGTGAAGCAAATAGAGGTGGTTTTCTTTGGGTGTTAATGGAAAGGCATGTGGCTTGCGGTGATGTTAACCGTGGTGGTTAGTAGTCTGCAGGGGCATCTCACTGTGACAGCATAGTCGTGTAGGTCTATGGTTTAAGCTGTGGGCTCTCAGTTTCTGTCGTGCGATGTGATCTCGGGACGTTGGTTTCCATTTAGCGAATGGGAGAGACTTTGAGAGAGAGAAGACCGAGAGCATGAGAGATATGGATAGAGGAAGTGATCTAAGTGATGGACGAGGAATGAAATAATGAAGAGAAAATCAAAAAACAAATGAGATTCAAACTGTCGAGACGTGAGATGGTGGAGATTTTGGTGGAATGATTTTTGGAATGTGCAAAAACGAAAACTGAAAACCGTCGGAAAGATAAAATGCAGAAGGGAAGATGAAGCTCACCTCAAACGACGTCGTCAGGTATGGGAGGTTGCTCAGTGTCATGGCTGCGAAAACAGGTAAGAAATAAAAAGATTGGGGAAGTTTATCGGGGCTAGGGGAAGCCAGAGGGAAAAGAAAGAGAAGGAAAAAAAGAAAAGAATCCAATGAGCCTGAGTGTCTCCCTGCAGTGCCGCACATAAGGTGTGTTGTGGTTCACCTACGTGGCTGTCATCTTTTGGCTTCCGATGAAATGGGATTATAGGAGCCACCTGTTAGAAGTTATTCTCTATTGAAGTACTTGAGCTAGCTGTGCCACATAAATAGAATGACCCGAGGGGGAGATACACCACTCATCCCAAATTATTTTGAGAGGAATAAAATTTTGCCGTTTATAATAATTTAAAAATAAAAATATAAAAGGAGGCATATATATATATACTAGGTGAAAGTAACGTGTAATGCACGTTTGCTTAGTTTATATTTAATTTTTTTTGTTAAGAACTAATTTTTTATTAATAAAAACGTAATGTTTTTGGTTAATTAAATAACTAATGATGTAATGTTTATATAATTAATAAATAATTACACGTTCTGATATATTATAAAAGAAGAGCATTAATAGAATCTATAGTATGATCCTATAAATAAACATCGCCCATAGTTTTATGAAAGCCATTTGAAATAATTTTAATTCTAGGATGACAATCCAGCATTTTTTTCATCTTGCATTACTTCAATAGAGAGGACATTAAAATGCTTATATTTTTTCTCCTTCATTTTCTGTGGATCTATATAAACTTGAATCCTCCAAATTTTTTTTGATAATTTCTCCACAACGACTTTAACATATGGTTGATGCTCTTATAAAATAAATTTTGAATAGCAGATTAATCAATGATAATTTCTACTTATCATTTTTACAAACCATATTTATTTTATTTTATTTATTTTATAATAAATATGTAGTGTATAGATGATAATTAGAACAACTTAATAGTTTAATAAAAAATAATATTAAAATATATAAAATATATGATATGAAATGATGAGTAACATTTTTTGTGAATTAAACAAATAATAACATTACTACTGAGATTATATATATCATTTATAAAATAAAAATAGTAATTAGCGCAAAGTACAAAAAAACAAAAAATCTTTAGGCTTAAAGAAAAGTATTAAAAGAAAATTTTTAAGTAGGAATTGTCACGCTCATTAAAGGGATCCATAATTATTCTCTTTAATAGACATAGAAATCAATGTGTTTTTTGCGAGCCTTTACTAATGTGCATTTTTAACACCCTTTGTAAGTGCCTTTTTTCCTGGAGAACGAAGTTCTTTCATTAGCATTCGAAATTTTAATATAGTTGGCAAAGCATTGGAAATAAACCAACCCACATCAACATGCAAAGTATGTTTTCTTAATTTAATAAAACGATTATTTTTAAAAAGTGATATAATTTTTATAAAGAAATAAAACACTAAAGTTTTTATAAGATATTATTATTTGATTTTAATGTCTCATAATGAATTTAAATTGATAAAGAAATAATATTTTATTTGAATAGTTGTATTCGTCAATGTAGTTGGCAAATATATTTAAACTTAATTATTTTACATTTCTCTTTTTTTTATATAAAAAATGAATAGAAATTTTAAATCACATATAGAAATTTATATATAAATTATAATTTATATAAAATAATGTTATATTATAATTTGCACGTCATATAATTTATTACTAATCTACTTCTCCTGTTGATGAAGTAGGTTCTTAGCATTGACAGCTTTCTTATATGATCTACTGTTTATGTTCATAAGCAATATTTATTTAAGTGATTAGCACCTATACTAATTTAAAAAAATAATATTAGATACAATATTAAAGTGTGCAAGTCTTATATATATTTGTTTAAAAAAATAATAGAGTTTACTATTAAATAAAAGTTTTTAATGTAAATTTTGTATTTATTCATTTTTTTAAAAAAATATGCGAATGATAAAAAATAGAATTGAGATTTAAATTAGTATTACAAATAAATGCAAATATAAAAAAATTAATGACATAATATTTTACTATAAGATTAAATTACTAGGCTTTTGAAATCATTAGAATAAAGTAGTGCAAAGTTGAAAACCTTGATTGTGGAAAGGGTTTTCCAGACCAATATAGAGGATGGCTCGCCCACTTGATTGAAAGCTCCCTTGCACTCAACATGTAACGTATTTTGCCTATGATTTGTCTATTGAGAAGATTTGCATCATTTAGAAGAAAAACAGTAACATTTTTTTTTCACTTTCTAGATATTTGCTTCAATTTCCGTCTTCATGAAGTGCCCTATGTAAAGGCCAGATGTGCATCCACAGGTTGTGGAAAAAAATATTAACTTTTAAAACAAAGGTGAAGAGGGAGAGTGTTGTTCTTGAAATCGGAGATGGAGATCGATGGTTTCAAAGTTTTCTCTCACCATGAAGACCCACGTCTCGGGACCCAAGTCTAAAATCTTAACGTCAAGAGTATCATCTACCTTTACAATTCCGTCACTACCATCCACGCCAATCAACTTGCCAGTGGAACCTCGTAGCAAACCAGCCATGATCTTGATCTTGTCATTTTTCCTTGGTGCCACCACCACCATTTCATTAGCAAGGGCTATTACTGTTTCACCGTTCCCACTCGACCCAAGAACTACTCAGCATGAGCCATCCTGGAAGACGTAACACTTAACATTATTAATATATACTGCTACCGTCTTGGGTGATCCGATTAACATGTTAAAAAGTGCACGATTTAGAATGGAAAGTTGATGGTATCTGCTCAAGGAAGCCCTTCCATGGCTGTTTTATCTATAATAATACCAAAAAATTATTCTAACCCTTACAAACCCCGAGTACTTCCAATTTTCTTAGGATAAATATTATAATGAGCATTTGAGAAGACATACCACAAGCACCTCTCGGACAATCCCCACAACAGATTCCTCCCCAGACCTACGCACACTAACCAGTATGTCTAGCATAAGGAATACATCATTGTCCCCACCTGAAAATGCATTGAAAAGTTAAATAGACCTATACAAAAACAGAAGTACAAAAATGTTCGATAATAAGAACTATTGAGGGCTGATATAGGATTGCCATGTTAAAGCTTTTATGGAGAATAATTAAAGATAATGGGTATATTTGTACTCAATGGTTGACTGTAATAATCACCAAAGACATCCTATTTTGGTGCTAATTATTGATAGCTATCGTACCATACATGCACAGAATCAAGTCTTGCACGATTATTTGTAATTAGCTTAATTTTAGGACTTCATCCAATTAGTCTACTTTCCTTTTCTGTATTTTTTCCTTACATAGCACTTTGTACATCTATTTATTTGTAAAGCTTAATACGAAGTAAGTATGATTCAGACCAATATTTCCTCTCTTTCTTCCTTCTTAACATGGTATCAGCCTAAAGAAATGATCCAGCCATTCTGTCATGGCTGAGACCAACACCCCTCCTATTCCCTCCTCTTATCTTCTTCATCCATCCGATTCTCCTAGTTTAATTCTCGTCAATAACCTTCTCACTGGAGACAACTACCCCAAATGGCAAAAGGCCATGACCTGAGCCCTTAATGCCAAGAATAAACTTGGCTTCATCAATGGCACCCTCATCCCTCTTGAACCCACCAAACCAGAATATACTCAGTGGAACCAAACAAAGGATATGGTCCTTACCTAGATCCTCAATTCCATCAGCCCTTCCCTTGCCAATTCTCTCGAATATCACACTGATCCCCGTGCTGTCTAGCTTGAACTTTCTTCCCGTTTTTGCCATGGAAACAATGCCCGTATATAGCATCTCAAACGAGCTCTCTCCTCCCTGCACCAATCCACAAATTCTTTTCATGATTATTTCAACCAAATCAAATAGCTATGGGATGAACTTAGTCATCTCCAAACTGCAACTGACCTCAAAGAAATGCAACGACAAGCTGATGATGAACGAGTCTTCCAATTTCTTCTTGGACTCAACGATTCCTTTGCTCATCTTCGCACCCAAATTCTGGCCATGGACCCACTTCCCTCTCTAGGCAAAGTATTCTCCATCCTGTTTCAAGAAGAGCAACAACAGCTTCTTCACCTCCAACCCACCTCTTACGAAACCATGGCCATGGCTACCCGCACCTTAGCTCACCCAAGACCTCCTCTGAAATGCACTGCATGAGGCAAAGATGGCCACACCCGTGACCGTTGTTGGACCTTCATTGGGTACCCTCCAGGCCGAGAGCCTCACACCACCAAACCCAAATCGTCCATCCTAGGACCACCCCCGTCCGCTGCAAATACCGTTTGCCCTTTTCTTCCTCTACTACAAATATGGTTTCTCTTCCTCCGGAGCTCTATCAGAAGCTGCTCAACCTCCTAGCACCGTCGGCCACACCGATTAAACCATCCCCTACATCTTTTGCTGGTAATCGTTTCTCCCCATCTGATTTTACCTTCAATCGGCGCCTCCATTGGGTGCTGGACAGTGGTGCAAGCCACCACATTTGTCACCAACGTGAAGCTCTCTCCGATTTGCAGCCCCTTGCTAGTGCCCATCACATTCGGCTTCCAACAGGACAAGATATCCCAGCCGAAGGGCTGGGTTCTTGCCGACTCTCTCCCTCTCTCATATTACAAAATGTTTTTTATGTTCCCCTTTTATCCTTCAACTTACTTTCAGTTTCCCAACTTGCCCTTCATAATTCTTGCCTTATAACTTTTTCCTCTAATTCTTGTTTATTTCAGGACTCTCAATTGATGAAGTCGATTGGAACGGGTGATCTATGAAATGGGCACTATGTGTATCGACCCGAACCTCCCATCATTTTTGCTGCTCAATCTACTACAAATAAGACCTTATGGCATCAACGTTTAGGTCATCCCTCCAGTTTTACTATTCCCAATATTTTTAATTCTCCTTGTACTCTTTCTGAATGTGATGTTTGTGCTAGTTTTAAACACACCAGATTACCTTTTTCCAATTATGCCAATAAAAGTGATTCTCGTTTTAATTGCATTTTTTGTGATATTTGGGGTGGTTATCACACAACCTCATTATGTGGAGCTCATTATTTTCTCACAATTGTTGACGATTTTTCTCGCACCACATGGATTTATCTTATGCGTTTTAAATCTGAGGCTTACACTCATTTAACGCATTTTTTTCCCTTGTCCGCAATCAGTTTAACACTATTGTCAAAGTTATTAGAATTGATAATGGACAAGAATTTCTTTCCCATCAATTTCAAACATACCTACACACACACGGCATTATTCATGAATGAACTTGTGTAGAAACTTCCTAACAAAATGGTGTTGCGGAGCGTAAACACCAGCACCTTCTTACTGTTGCTCGTAGTCTTCGTTTTCAGGCACACTTACCCCTCTCTTATTGGGGTGATTGTGTCCTCACCGCAACCTACCTCATCAACCGCACCCCTAGCCGTATTCTCAACAATAAATCACCTTTTGAAATTTTGTTCAATAAAATCCCCGCTTATGACCATTTTCGTGTATTCGATTGTCTTTGTTATGCACAAACCCTCCGTGGTCACCGCGACAAATTTTCTCCCCATGCCACTAAATGTGTCTTCCTTGGCTACCCGAGCACACATAAAGCCTACAAGCTATATAATCTCCAAACTCAGACCATCTTCTATTCCCAAGATGTCACCTTTCATGAACACATATTTCCTTTCCAAGACCTTCCTGACACTCCACCTCTTCCCGCCCCTGTTGTTACTCTTCCCATCCTTGAATCTTTCCTGACTCATGATCCTCCGGCCTCTTCCGACTCTCCTGTCCCTCCTGATTCCCCGATCTCTGCGCTCTTACCCAGCCCCTCTCCCCAACTCCTCGTCCTCGCTGAACTATTACTCGCCCTGCCTATCTTCACGATTACATTTGTCCCACCTTACATTAGGAGCCCATTACATCTACGCCTGCTTCACCGGCTTCAGGTACTGCTCATCCTTTATCTGATTTTCTTTCATATTCCCGTTTTTCTCCCTCACATATTACTTATTTGACTGCTCTTACCTCATGTATTGAACCCTCTTGCTATACCACTGCCATCCACCATTCTCACTGGCGTGAGGCCATGACAGCTAAGCTTCGTGCTTTAGAGGACAATTCCACCTAGACTCTTGAGCCTCTCCCTCCTGGTAAGAAACCCATTGGGTGCAAATGGGTTTTCAAAACTAAATTCAAAGTCGACGGATCCATCGAAAGATACAAAGCTCGGCTCGTTGCCAAAGGATACACTCAGATTGAAGGCCTGGACTATCATGAGACCTTTGCCCTGGTTGCCAAAATGACCACGGTCCACTGCTTATTAGCAGTTGCAGTCACCAAAAATTGGATTATTCATCAGCTCGATATCAATAATGCCTTCTTGCACGGCAACCTTGACGAAGAAGTCTACATGACCCCACCACCCGGATATTGCCCTAAGGGGGAGACCAGTGTTTGTCGCCTCCGCAAATCCCTCTATGGCCTCAAACAAGCTTCCCGCAACTGGTTTTTTAAACTAACCTCTGTGCTTCTTGATGGAAGTTTTCATTCATCTCAAGTAGATCATTCTTTGTTCACTCTCACCACTCCCACCAGCATCGTTCTTGTTCTTGTTTACGTGGATGACATCCTGGTTGCTGGTAACGATCTCTCACAGATTGAGCTTTTCAAGAAAATTCTCTCCACTCATTTCAAGACCAAGGACCTCGGTTCCCTGAAATACTTTCTTGGACTTGAAGTTGCTCGCTCTCCCACTGGCACTTTTCTTAATCAATGCAAATATGCCCTTGACATTATCTCTGACAGTGGGCAACTTGGTGCACGAACTGCTCCTTTTCCTATGGAACAACATTTGAAGCTTACTGCTCATGATGGCGACCTCCTCTTAGATCCTGGCCTTTATCGTCATCTTGTTGGTCGTCTCATCTATCTGACCATCACTCGACTCGACATTGTTTATGCCGTCAACACACTCAGTCAATTCATGCATACTCCTTGCGTTCCTCACATGAACGCCGCTACCAGAGTTCTTCACTATATCAAAGGTTGTCTGGGTCAGGGCATCTTCTTTCCTTCCTCCAATAGCATTCATGTTTCAGCTTTTACAGACTTTGATTGGGCCAGCTGCCCCATCACCCGCCGCTCCACCACTAGCTATTTTATTCAGTTAGGCACCAGTCTGATCTCATGGAGCACCAAGAAACTGACTACAGTTTCTCGTTCTTTTGCTGAAGCTGAGTATCGAGCCATGGCCGTCACCACCTGTGAACTTACTTGGTTAAAACAGCTTCTCACTGATCTTGGTGTTCCTCATCCCGAGCCTTTCACTCTCCATTGTGACAATCAATCTGCACTCTACATTGCACACAACCCTGTGTTTCATGAGCGTACCAAACACATTAAAATTGATTGTCATATCATTCGCGACAAAATTCACTCGGGCCTCCTCACAACTGTCCACACTTATTCAAATGAGCAACTTGCGGATATATTCACCAAACCTTTGGGACAGGAACTTTTTCATCATTTCTCGTGCAAGTTGGGCATTACGGATCTCCATGCGCCAACTTGAGGGGGAGTATTGACAGCTATCTTACCATACATGCACAGAATCAAGTCTTGCAAAATTTTTTGTAATTAGCTTAATTTTAGGACTTCATCCAATTAGTCTACTTTCCTTTTCTGTCTTTTTTCCTTACATAGCACTTTGTACATCTATTTATTTGTAAAGCTTAATACGAAGTAAGTATGATTCAGACCAATATTTCCTCTCCTTCTTCCTTCTTAACACTAATGTTCCATCCAACAGCTCTTAGTCTTGGAAGAGTGTCGATAAGGGAAAATGTGGCTTATGCTATCAAGTGTCAAATATGTAATGTGATATGTAAGTGTCAAGTGGTAGCAGCTTAGAACTGTCCATAACAGCTTTGGGTGTGAAATGACTATTCTAACCTTTTTTTTATTTGCATCGGGTGTCCAGGAACAGCATCCTGACTAATCCTGGGGTGCACAGGCCCTTGGCAAGGAGTTTCTTGCAAGTGACTATTCTAACCTAGACCAGTCTCTCGGACCCCGCTCTCCTAAGCAATATAAAAAAATGGACATTGGAACCTTCCTCCAAGTAAAAAATGGCTGCTCGATCTTCCAGCCTAACCAAGTAGTTTGGCTATATTTGTATCACGAAAGTAATGAAGAAAATACTTCTTGGGGAAATTTTATCTCATGCACATTCGTCTTAAAGAAACTATTAAGATCTAAAGAGCATACCCATGCCTTCAAATGACAAAATAGAACATTGAAAAAACAAACCTCTTGTAACCCAACAAAAAAAAGAACTGACAGCAACATGTTAGGAGTCTTATAGCATCACATTTCCCAGTTTTGGCAAACAAATACAACATACTCAATACATTTGGAAATTTCTCTGATTAAAATATCTCGATTAACATATAATTCACCACTGAAAATGAAATACACAGGTTATACTCATTAACTTCTTAAGTTCAAATTCCCATTTGTCTCGGGTTGCAATGAGATGGCACATAGCTCTTAAATTCAGTTGGGGTTACGTTGCTCATGGATGCTTTCAAGTTGAGTCAGACCAACCCTCACTACCCTTTCTTTGGCTAAAAGAAAATTCTAAGCATCAATATAATTCTATGCCAGCCGAAGTAAAAAGTCGAGACCAACCTATAATAGGAGACATTGCATCCAGACCACCAGTTCCTGGAGTCATTGGCTGCCCTCCAGGAGTGCCAGGAAGATAGGAAACTAAATTTGGTGTCAGAGGCTGTCCACCGGGAGTTGAAGGCAAGTATGGGGTTGGAGCATTGGCTGTAGAAGGGACACAAATGGAGTTCCTCTAAGCAAGAATGCAGAAAATCAAACAAAAAAATTATGAGCACATAATAATATAAACGCACAAAAAAGTACATATCATTAAGCTTACCAACAGTAATTTCAACTCACTATAAAAGTAGTCGTATCTCAAAAGTGAATGAATATGCATATCCTTTGAAGGGCATTCTGTCCACTATTCTCCTATTTAAACACTCACTTCCTCCTTCATTTTAGTATCATGTAATCCTCCATTCATTAGCACAGATCACATTGTTGCACAGCCACACATTGTTGCTTGACGGAGACACCCATGAAGAACGTCAACACGTGACCCTACAACCATTAGCCGCATGAGAACCACCAATTTTCCAATATATTCTTTAAAATCTGCTGGTCATTGTTCACACTACTACAATAATCCAAAATAAGAATTAAGAAAATTAATTAGAATCCTTGATCAGTTGAGATAATTTCCCTTACATATTAACAAATGAAACCTTTCCTTCGTTGGAATCTCTTATTTTATATATTATATTATATATATGACTGCTAAATACATTATTTATATATAGTGCGTAAAAAACAAAAACTAATTTTACCCTACTAATACCTCCCCTTGATCGATCCAAGCCACACGAGTTTTCTTCCATAGCCCAGGTGATGGAGGTCCAAACCCCCCCACCAAAGCGCAAGCCACTGACCCGAATGAACACGTAAGTGGACAACAGCTGGGTGGGCAAGATGTTCAAGCTAGCCGAGCACAACTCCACCTTCACCACCGAGCTCCGAGCCGGCACTGCCACTTTCATCACAATGGCCTCCATCCTCGACTCCGGAGGAACATGCTCAGTCTCCTACTGCATCGAACTCTGCTCCAATCCCTCCATCTCTGTTAGCAACTACTTCGGAGAAAAAAAAAAGTGTTGCCCAGATGACTAACACAAGAGGGGCGTGAATTGAGTTATATTTAAAAAAATAACAATTATAAATCAAATATACAATATAAAATATAAACAAAATATGAAACAACAATAAATATAAAGAGTAAGGGTAAGAGAGAAGCAAACTCAGTATGTTAACGAGGTTCGGCCCCACTGCCTACTTTCTTGCCTCAAGCTACCCCTTGAGGATCCCCGAATTCACTATTCAACCTCATTCAGGTGGAGATAGAAACCTATTACACATTTGAACAACACCGCTACAAAATATTCGTGTAGAACACCCTCTACACTTGCATTCACCTTACACGTGGTGATTCAACTATTCCTTGTGTAGAACACTTTCTACACACACAAGGGTTATACACACCCTTTTACTGATACAAGAGCTGATAGTGGGTAGGTTATCAGAAAACACTCTTTAATGAGTGAAATAAGAACAATACAGCGCAAACTATATCTCTCAAAATGAACAAGGGTTAAGGCTCAATGCATAGAGAAGAGAGAATGAAAGTTTTGAATGACTGTTGTATGCTCTTGGTGTTGTGAATGTGAAGCTCTCAAATGATCTATTTATAGGCATATGAGACTTCATATTCAAATTTAAAAAGATTCACATGTCAAAGATATCATCATTCACTTTTCAAAAATTTCAAACTTAATCTTTTCAGTTTTTGCATGTGACAAAAGGAGCACACTTTACTTTTCAAAAATTTCAAACCTAATCTTTTACTTTTTGCATATGACAAAAGGAGCACACTTTACTTTTAAAAATTTTCAAACAAAGACATCTTCTTTTTGTATAAGTCAAGAAAAGTATCAATCACTTTTGAAAATATTCAAATAAAACATGCACATGTGAAAGATGACAATCAATCATCTTAATATTTTTAAAGTTCAAACCTTTAATCATGTCATGCACATGTGAAAGATGACAATCAATCATCTTTCAAAATTTTCAAATTTAATTTTCAAAATATTCATGCACATGTGGAAAATGTATTTTAATGATAAAATATTAATTTTGAACCTTAATCCTAATTTCAAATTTTTAGAGATTTACAATATTACTCTATGACTTTAATGTGAACTTGTTCCCTTCTTGCTCATGCTTGGTTCCTTGATGTGCTTGATTCCATTGTATGGATAACTTGAGATTGAGACTCCTTTATTCTTTGAATTCATTTGTTATCATCAAAATCCGTGTGTAGATTTATAATTACACGAAACTTGAAACCTTGGGTTCAACAATTTCCTCATTTTTGATGATGACAAATACTTGATAGAACCTGAAACCTATATTAATACTTAAGCTCCCCCTGAGAATGTGCGTTAGTTTTTCAAGAAAAAATATAAATATAATTCCAAGCATATATAACAAGTTTAGCAATTTAAACAATGTTAATGTTCTAGTCTAAAACTTCTCTCCCTTTTGGCATCATTAAAAATGATCGACAGCAAGTAAATAGACTGAAGAAAATGGTGCGTTAATAGACACTGTAGATAGTTAAAAAAGGAAGCCGTCCGTGACCTGACAAGTGCTGCAAAGCCTCGAGGCCTAACTCGATGAATTTAGTGTGTCTGAAGATTTAAACAATCGCCTGATGTTGTTGACAAACGGGATTGAAGGCTCTGAGTTTCTATAAAAAAATGATCATTTTCACCTATTGGATACAAAAAAAAAAACATCGCTTCTTGACTTGAGTTCTGTTTTTCCATAACGATAGAATGGCCGAACAATTCTCTTCCACTAATGTTCCAGACTTGAATCAGGAACCCTTGACGCATCAACCATCAATCTTCTCTCCTGAGACCGTCAATATCATGATAGGAGCAGAGAACCGTTTTTCTAGTAGGGCTGATTCTGAGATTATTGCAGAATCAAGAATGCTCAGTAGTTAATATGATGCCTCTGTTACAATCATGTCTCGGAGGTTAATGGCGAGGGCGAGTGAGATTGATCATCTTAACATCAAAATATCTGAGTTACGACAGAAGTTTGCTAATAAGGATAGAGAGAATAAAAGGCTAAAGCAAGAAAACAAAGAGTTGAAAAAATTTGCAGATTGGTATGCTCATGATCTGCAACCACGAATAAAGGAGCTGGAACGAGAAAAGGTTCAGATACAAGGTCAACATCGGTAGATAATAGTAGAGGTTCATCGTTTACTAGAAAAATAGGGACAATCTACTGTTAATCTCGCTGGCTTAGTAAGAAAACTTTTGACAATGTGTGTCCAGCATATCTTGTATTTCTTTTGACTAAATAAGATTTGAAGAGATAATAGTTTGTCTTATTCTTTATTCTATCTCTATAAAATTAGTCTTAAAGTTCATCTGATTTGCATCAAATCTTATTCTCATCTCTATAACTCATCTGCATTCCTTCAACATTCTCGATTTAAGTTTTTCAATTCTTTTCTCAATGGCTCATTCTTCTAACATTCCTCTAGATCCATCCATGAGGTATTCTACACCTCAATCTCCTNCCAGTCGCAAGATTAGAAGTTATTCGAATGTTACTTGCATACTTGTTATAAAGATTTCAAACTTTTTCAAATGGATATTAAAAGTGCTTTCTTAAACAGTTTTATAAATGAAGAGGTATATGTTGAACAACCTCCAGGTTTTGAAAATCATATTTCTCCAAATCATGTTTTTAAACTCATAAAAGCACTATATGGACTCAAACAAGCTCCTAGAGCTTGGTACGAGAGACTCAGTAGTTTCTTGATTGAAAAAGGTTTTTCAAGAGGAAAAATTGATACAACTCTTTTCATTAAATACGAAAATGATGATATTCTTTTGATTCAGATTTATGTTGATGATATAATATTCGGTGCTACTAATGAAAATATGTGCCAAGTTTTTGCTAAGACTATGCAGGAAGAATTTGAAATGAGCATGATGGGAGAGCTTACATTCTTTCTCGGATTGCAAATTAAGCAAGCAAAAAGTGGGACATTCATCAATCAATCGAAATATATTAAGGAATTGCTGAAGAAGTTTGGGATGGAAGGTGCTAAGGAAACTGGAACACCAATGAGCCCATCCACTAAACTTGATAAAGATGAATCCGGTAAACCAGTTGACTCGAAAGTATATCGAGGTATGATTGGTAGCTTATTATATTTGACAGCCAGTAGACCAGATATTATGTTTAGTGTGTGCTTATGTGCACGCTTTCAATCATCTCCAAAAGAATCACATTTAATTGCAGTTAAGCGCATTGTTAGATATCTTAGTGGTACAATTAACTTAGGGTTATGGTACCCTAAGCACACATCTTTCGATCTAATCAGCTACACAGATGCAGATTATGCTGGCTGTAAAATAGATCGAAAAAGCACTAGTGGAGCATGTCACTTCTTAGGTCATGCACTAGTTTCCTGATTTAGTAAAAAACAAAACTCTGTTGCACTATCTACTGCTGAGGCAGAATATGTTGCTGCGGGTAGTTGTTGTGCTCAAGTTCTTTACATGAAGCAACAACTTGAAGATTTTAAACTCATGTATAATCACATTCCAATCAAATGTGATAATACAAGTGCTATAAATCTTTCAAAGAACCCAATACAACATTCTAGAACTAAGCATATTGAAATAAGA
The DNA here is from genome assembly GCA_011037825.1 of Carya cathayensis. NCBI lineage: Eukaryota > Viridiplantae > Streptophyta > Magnoliopsida > Fagales > Juglandaceae > Carya > Carya cathayensis. The sequence goes on from QGSO01000196.1 coordinate 433,449, forward strand.
TATCATTTTCTTCGAGATCATGTGCAGAAAGGCGATATAGTACTAGAGTTCACAAACACACACAATCAGTTAGCAGATATATTCACAAAACCTTTACCAGAAGATAGATTGTGTATGATTAGAAGAGAAATAGGTATGATGCATGTTATGAATATCTCTTAAAAGGTAGACCAGAGTTCATAAAAATAGAGAGATATTTTTTTAAATACTTTTACATAAACTTGAGGTTCTTAGCCTCATGTTTGAGACGCTCATTCTCTTCATACAATATCATGTCATCCCTATCCATGGGAACTGGCAAGCGGAATGAAGAATCTAATAGAGATTTCAACTGTTTATTCTTCTGCCGAATGATTCCTTCCCTTGTGTGAGACTCTTGAACAATTCGTTGAAGTACAACAATTTGTTCTTTAAGCCTTTCAACCTCATGGTTTTTGGCTTGTACCCGCTGGGAAAAAGCAACAATAGAGGATGAGTAGCGAGTCCCAAGACTCACCAAGTCGTAGATAGCATCGGAGTCTGACTTATTAGCCAAACTATTATTCTCTTGCTGCAACATGGCACCAATGGTAGCTGCAGAAAGGACAGGAGATTGAGGTGTAGAATACCTCATACCAAACTTATAATATCCCAAATAGTTAAATCGTAATCCAAGCATACTTAACAAAATAAATATCCACGATTTCAGTATGAGTTTTAGAAGACTATAACCTCAAAAACATGGGAGACCAGACTCCATATTTACATTACCAAAATACACTATTGAGGAAGTTTGTCGAATAACTCGTGCAACTTGACTAACGAGGCTAGAAAACTATTCAAAAACTAACTATGGAAGTTGTAAGCTCCGTGTCGTGTCTATGGCGTCTAGTCAACCTCCTTCAGTCTATTAATGCTCGCTCCCTGCACTGATCCTGACACATCGCCTACCATTCGGGGGGAATGGTAGTTGAGACTACCACGGTGAGATTTGATTACAAATCTCAGAAAGTTAACAGGAAACTCCCACACAAGTTAAAGATGCATGCATGGCAGTAAAAGTATAAATGCATAAATAAAGTCGTAAATAAGTATAGCATAACTTAACATATCGCATGACATAACTTGAACTTAAACGTGAACTGAACTTGACTTAACATAACATGAACTTGAGTTTAAAACATAACATGGACTAGGAACATAACATGAACGTGAAACTTGAAACATAACATGGACTTGAAACATAGCATGAACGTGAACATGCATAACATAAATATGAACTTGAACTTAACATAAACCTGAGCATAACATGACATAAACGTGAATTGGGTTCATAATGCGAACGTGAACATAACATAACGTGAACGTGAACTTGAAAATAACATATACGTGAACATAACATGACAGAAATATGAACTTGAAATATAACATGAACACGGACATAACTTAACATGAACGTGAGCTTGAATATATCATAAACATGAACATAACATGATATGAACATGAACATAACTTGTACGTGAGCATAACATAACATAACATGAACTTGATCTGAAACTTGTCTTAACGTGGACTTGATCTGAAACTTTTTCTTATCTCATGGGGTTACCATGATTGCTTATTCTTAACTTCTTGACATAAATTTGGACACTTGTTCAATTGACTTAATTAATAACGTGACCATATGGGTGCTACACAGGTCCCCCTTGAGCCATGTGTCCCTACCGATTACTGCATCACAACACAAGTATCTACAACAGCTGTGAGTGCGTTAATACGTACTCCACAGTTGTTGTGGCCCCACGTATTCTACGTGTCACAATTGCTGTGTCTCACGTAGTGTATGCTCCACAGTTGTTGTGGCCCCATACTTCATGCTCCACAATTGTTATGGCCCCATGAATTATTTGTGCCATACTTGCTATGAACACCCGTAAAAATAAAATATGGCCCCATCGGCGTTAGTGCCTGGCGCACTCCGGTGACCAGCTAATTAGGCCTCATTCGCAATATATTGACTGTACTTCATCAACTCAGGGAATTTCACACATATTTAGACACTCCAGCGTGAAAAAAAGAGTTCCACTAGAATATTACCCCATCCTAGTACTTAGGATCGTGATTGACATGAATAACTTGACATAAATGTGATCTGAAACTTGACTTAACATAAACTTGATCTGAGTTCTTTACTTAACATGACATACTTGCAACAATGAATATTATATGATATGACATACATGCAACATATTGCATACTTAACTTGGCATACTTATAACTTATAGCATTACATGACAGAATAGATTGTGTAACAGATAAATATTCATGAAAGAATAAATCATGTGTAACAGATAAACATGTAATGACGTGGCATGACATGGCATATATGATAACATACACACATAAATTGTAGTTCCCTTACCCATCATACATACACAGTAAACTGATAGTAAGTTAGAAACTAACTTACCTCGATCGTCGCGTTCTACGAGAATAAAGCACGAAATACAAGGAACTGTAAGAAGGTATTCTAAAAGTTAGAAATTTAATTAATAATAATTAGAAACATGAAAACAAGCTAACTTAGAGTAAAATTATCATTTTACCCTCTACATGTGGGAAAATGACCATTTTACCCATAACTTAAGGATTTCACATCCTAACTCCAAAAATTTCCAAAATTTACATTCCTCATGTAAATTTTGTCCTAAACTCAAATATTAACTCAGAAAGATTTAAAACAAAATACAGCTATGGAAAACGCACTATGGCCGAAACATCCATAGACCATTTCTCTTGATTTTTGTTGCAATTCCTTCCAACTTCAAAACTCATGCTTAAACCAAAATTTTGCAACAAACATCTTCCAATCCTAAGTTTAAAACCATACTTAAAACATCCATTTATAAAAATCTAATAATCAACACCAAACTCTTTTGTAAAAAGATCCAAACACTTGAATCACAAGCTTTGACCCTAAATCAAAACATCTCCAAGAATTTCAAAAATCAAATCTTACTTCTAACATATTCATAACATCATCCTAAGATTAACCATGCTTTAAATCATCAAACTAAAGTCACCAAAATCACAAAATAACACTTGGAGTTTTTGGTTTTATACTTAATCCAAAAACAGAAACTTTTTCCTCAATTAGCTTTGATAAATCTCTTGATCCATGGCTTACAAAGATGAGATCTTCAAACTAAAACATCACCTGGTTTAAAATGTGTCTTAAAGAATATGCAACCATCAAATTAAAAATCACATAGCTAAAAATCAATAAAACATAGATCTAACCCAAACACATCAAATCTTAGGCCTAACTGGAATTCTAGAAAAATCATATCTTTGAAACTAATGGTAAATATCTCCAAAATAACATCCTAACATGAAAATAAGAGACTTAGAATCATCATATAAAAATATCAAAACCATTAGAGTAAGATAAAAAAATATTCAAACTTTCTCCAAATAAAAACTGTTTTGCCACTTCCAGTTTTCAAGTTTCTAGATCTAAGAAAATCTATCATCAAAAGCTTTATTCATGCAATAAAACCTCAATGAACACTCTTAAACACATGCTAAGAACACTCCATAAACTTTTTGGACCAAGATATGTCCATTAGCTTGGTCAAAAACTCCAAAACATAACATACTCTCCAGATTGATGCCCAGAATGACCTTTCCATGGTTAAAAATACTTTTGACCGACCAAATGACCATGGAATGATACGAATAATATATCTACGGAAACTATACTCAAAGAGGAACAACTTTGATGAAGGATTTATTGTGTGAAAATACCTAATGGGTTGAAAAGATCCATGCAAAAAGACACAGAAATTTGCCCGAGAGAGCTCTTTTGGGTTTCTCTCTAAGAACGGGATGAAGAAGTGATGAAAGGGAAGTAAGTGGGTCTTGCACTACTCAAGAATTTTGTAGCGGGAAGATATGGACCTGAATGATCATTGATTGGAGGTAGATATGTGACATAAAGTGGAGAATAAAGAGGGGAAAGGATAGCCTGCAGAAGTTGTGAGTTATGGAGGTTGATGGGGGTGGGTTTCTCCATCTCATCAAGGCACTATTGGGTGCAGCCAAGGGTAGTGAATGGTCTGCCATGTGGGGGAGGAAACTTCTCCAAGAAACCTTGCCAAGGTGGCCAAATTCGTGGGCCTTGGTGGGCCCCAACCAAGTGGGCTTCAATTTGGGGTTTAAAGGAGGTTTAGTAGGGTTTGAGATGCTATCAAGCCCAAATCCAATTTTTCTTGGCCCAAACAAATTTCCAAGGTTTAAAAGGTTGGATAATGATGTCATAACAAGAATGTGAGAAATTAATAGCATGTGGAAGTCATCTAATCAAGTGATTAAACACAATGCTAGAAATTGGATCAAAAAGGGTTTGAAGGCCAATTTTAGGGTTTGGGGAAACCGTTTAGGGTTTCGGTTTCAACCAAGTTTTTGGGGTTTCAATTGGATTCCAACCATTTAGGATTTCACTAGGGTTGAAACCCTCTTTGACCTGGCTCAATTTAGTTGATCAGATGAAAAAAGTTTTGCTTAGGTGACATGATCTTACACCTTGATTTCCTTCATAAATCCATCTAATGGCTCCTCTTTATGCCAAATGTCTAATACTATTCACTATGTATGGCTAAGATCTTGCCAAGTGTCCAAATAAAACTTCTCTAACCTAATTTGGACATTCCACACTGTGATTTTGAAAACACTGCACTTAGTACGCTTATCGAGGTTACTATTCACTCTGAAAAAATGCATAATAAACTTAGTACTGAAAAATCCTAAATATTCATATTAACCTACAGTGAAAACCGTTTACCAAAACTCAACTCCAAAGTGCCCCTATAAATAAATTGACAGTTTCGAACAACCGTTTCGTCTGAAATTATGAAAATGGATTATTGCGCTATAAAATCCTAAATATCCAACTAAGTCTAGTGGTGTAGACTATAACGTATTCTGACACTTCTAACTACTTCAAACGATTAAAATCGCATTTCTAGCACCATAGTGAGTGATAACACTGATTATGTTAACAGACTAAAACCTATGCGATTGATCGATTCATGAAAACTTATGGGGTTTTCACAAGGTTTCTAAAATCTATAGAAATTCCACCATTGAATTTCTAGCGGGCTGTTACACAAACTCAACATGCCTCCACACCGTGAGCTTTCCCTCCATTTCCACACTGCCTATTCCTCCCTCTCATCTTAGCAAACATCGCCCTTTAGCCTCAACTTGTGTTCCTCCCCTTCGACGCCGTAAGCCTTTGTCCAACAACCGTAGCACATCCTCCCTTCTCCACCACCAAGCATGAACCATCATAGCCCAACCCCCTACCTCCTCCACAGTCAAACCAACAATAGAAATAAACCTCTATTTCTGGAACCCAAAACAGAGCATGTGTGTGCTCTCAGCCCCGAAGCCATGATGGAACAACTATGAATCTCCAAAACAGAAATGAAATGATGATGTTTATGCTTTATGTTATGAAATGATGTTTTATGAAATGAAATAGACTAATGAATGAAAATAATGAAAATGAAATGAATGGAAGGAAAGGAAATGACTGAAAAGAAAAGAATATTTTAATGTATAACGCTACTTAATGGCCATAATTGAATGAATGATGGTACCAAAGGAATGGGTAGATTGCAATGCAGGATCGGTCCCATTAGTAGTGCACCCAGTGGCACCATCCTGATTGAGGGATTCCCTACCGACGATCACAAGTGTAGTTGGGTCCAAAAAACCACTAACCCCAACCCACGGGGTGTAACATTGTGTACCAGCGAAAGGAAAATCATAATAGTATAAATGAATATTGTGGAGTCATTTAGCTCTTTAAGAAGTACAAGGTGTGGGAATGTTTTATGAGAAAGGAAAAACTTTTTAAATAAAAACTCCACCTTGTAATGTTTTAAAAATGAAATGCATGTATTATGTATAGTACGTAGATGAATGTGAAGCATGCCTGAAAACTTATGTTAGTATATTTTAATTGTATGAAGTAATGCTTATTGCAAGGTCCATTTACAATCATTTCCAGATTTCTCGACCTTGAGCCTGAAGGAATATTCTCATTCTAACTTTCCAGAATGAGTAATTGTCTCCACAAAAGAGTGGAGGCGACTGCTAGATTGACCTTCACCAAATGAAGCTGCAATGTTAGCCATAAGATCTTAACTCAAAAGATAGTTAATCTTATAACAGAGCTCTAGCTCTGATACCAATTGTTGCCCAGATGACTAACACAAGAGGGGGGGTGAATTGAGTTGTATTTAAAAAAATAACAATTATAAATCAAATATACAATATAAAATATAAACAAAATATGAAACAACAATAAATATAAAGAGTAAGGGTAAGAGAGAAGCAAACTCAGTATGTTAACGAGGTTCGGCCCCACTGCCTACGTCCTCGCCTCAAGCTACCCCTTGAGGATCCCCGAATTCACTATTCAACTCCTTCAGGTGGAGATAGAAACCTATTACACCTTTGAACAACACCGCTACAAAGGATCCGTGTAGAACACCCTCTACACTTGCAATCACCTTACACGTGGTGATTCAACTATTCCCTGTGTAGAACACTTTCTACACCACAAGGGTTATACACACCCTTTTACTGATACAAGAAGCTGATAGTGGGTAGGTTATCAGAAAACACTCCTCAATGAGTGAAATAAGAACAATACAGCGCAAACTATATCTCTCAAAATGAACAAGGGTTAAGGCTCAATGCTTAGAGAAGAGAGAATGAAAGCTTTGAATGAATGTTGTATGCTCTTGGTGTTGTGAATGTGAAGCTCTCAAATGATCTATTTATAGGCATATGAGACTTCATATTCAAATTTAAAAAGATTCACATGTCAAAGATATCATCATTCACTTTTCAAAAATTTCAAACCTAATCTTTTTACTTTTTGTATGTGACAAAAGGAGCACACTTTACTTTTCAAAAATTTTAAACCTAATCTTTTACTTTTTGCATATGACAAAAGGAGTACACTTTACTTTTTAAAATTTTCAAACAAAGACATCTTCCTTTTGCATAAGTCAAGAAAAGTATCAATCACTTTTGAAAATATTCAAATAAAACATGCACATGTGAAAGATGACAATCAATCATCTTAATATTTTCAAAGTTCAAACCTTTAATCATGTCATGCACATGTGAAATATGACAATCAATCATCTTTCAAAATTTTCAAATTTAATTTTCAAAATATTCATGCACATGTGGAAAATGTATTTTAATGTTTTATGATAAAATATTAATTTTGAGCCTTAATCCTAATTTCGAATTTTTAGAGATTTACAATATTGCTCTATGACTTTAATGTGAAATTGTTCCCTTCTTGCTCATGCTTGGTTCCTTGATATGCTTGATTCCATTATGTGGACAACTTGAGATTGAGACTCCTTTATTCTTTGAATTCATTTATTATCATCAAAATCCGTGTATAGATTTATAATTATACGAAACTTGAAACTTTGGGTTCAACACAAAGCATGGTCATCTTGCATTGCTATGTTTTTATACAACAAACAGAGCATATTCTTGGCTTTTATCGAGTTACAAAACAATGAAGGAATCGGGTTGATCGGGTACAGCTCGTCAACCCTGGTGACATATTCTTCCAACCTACACAGCAAGCTTTGTTTCTATACAACAAAAACAGAGCACGATAAGCCTATGTCTCTTCCACTCTCGTTCTCAGACTTTCTCCCTCTCATCATTTCTCTCTCTCTCTCTCTAAGTATTGTGTATAATTAATCAACAGCTTCTTCTTTCACAAAATACCGACGGACGTCCATAATTGAATGAAAATTTCAATGTAAATTAAATTTAACTGCATTAAAAATTTATTTAAAAACCACAATTTTTATTTGAGAACTTCCGTTAAAATAACAAATTCTATTTTATTGACACTTTTAATATACAGAAGATATATGATTTTCGTTTTCACAATAATTAATTGTGATTGTAGACATGTGCCGCATATGACCAAGCATTTGACCAAGAATTTCCAGGCATTGGGGATGGAAAATTGGAATCCATTCTCCCGTTTGACCTCTCTACTCAGCTATTAACTAATCACATCTATTGACCAAAAGAGGAAGATCGACTATGGCGGTTTGATACTCAAAATATTTTAGAATATTTATAAATCAAAATGACATAATTTATAATAAAATAATTTACAAATAATAATAAAATAATTTAAATTAAGATATTTTATTAGATTTTAATAAATAAGAAAAAAAATGAATAAAAAAATTATAGATCTTATAGGATTAAAGAATGATAAATAGCAATTCTCGTTCCGAACGACTAAGTGACAAACCAGCTCGCTTCAAACCTCCTGTGCAAACGTCGACTTTACTTCCGAAATCGGATCGAACATGTCCTCCTTCACTGATGTCCCTTTCTAATTCTCCCACCCACTTCGCATCTCTCTCTCTCTCTCTCTGCGTTTCCGAGCCTTGAGCCCTTCCTTCAATGGCCACAGGGGCAACTTCTTCCTTAATTATACCAATTTTTCACTGTTGTTTTCTATTATGGCTATGTCAAGCAAGGGATACCCTTAAGCCAGGGGAGGATCTGAGAGAGAATGAAACCTTAGTTTCTTCTAATGGGATCTTTGAGTTAGGCTTCTTCACCTCCGGCGGAACATCCTCAAGCAGCTACTACTTGTGAATATGGTTCAAGAATGATCCAAACAAGAAACCAGTCTGGGTCGCAAACCGTGATTACCTATCAAGGCATATCATGACAAAGACAATAAATCAGTTTCCTAGTCTAAAATCATGCGATATTCTTACCAAGAATAATGCTACAAATTTCTAGCATTTATGTAAATAGACTGTGCAGCTTGATTCTAGCATAGCCGTTGTAAATCTTTTTATTCTTTCTATACTTAGTTGCTGTAACTACTGTATATATTGGTATCTCTTCACATCAACAAACTGAGGGAAAATTTCCATTGTATCATCTCTTACAATTTTCTACATGGTATCAGACGACCACAACTCAAACGAGAACACGATCCCTTCTTCCGACATGCCTTCCTCTCCAAACAATCAACCCCTCTCTCCCACCGATACCCCACTGGTTGCTCTCAACATTACTGCTCAAATCAATGAGAAATTAACCCCCTCCACCTTTCCCCAATGGCGTGCCCAATTTGAAGCTCTTCTAATTGGGTATGATTTATTGGACTATGTAACTGGCATCTCTGTATGTCCCTCCTCTGATGGCACTCCCCCATCTGCCTTAAACATAACCCACTGGGTTCGGTAGGACAAATTGATTCTCTCCGCCATCCTTGCCTCAACCACCACCACGATCACTCCTCTCATTGCTACCGCTAAAACATCGCACGAGGCATGGAAAAAATTGAATCACATGTATGCTAGCAGATCTCGAATGAGGGCCATGCAACTTAAGGAAGAAATTACCTTGATCCAAAAGGGAAATTGATCGATTCCAGAGTATCTTCATGCCGTAAAGGCGTTGTCTGATGAGATAGCTCTAATCGATCACTCCATATCCGACGATGATCTAACCCTTTACATTCTTAACGGTTTGGGTTCTGATTTCAGGGAAATAGCCGCTCCGATCCGTGCGAGGGAGAAATCCTTGACCTTCAAAGAGCTTCATGATCTTCTGGTTGGGCACGACAATTATCTCCGGCGGCTAGAGTCAGCCACTCAACAACTTGTGGTGTCGGCAAATTACACCAACCGCAAGAACACTTCTGGAAACTCTTCACAGAAGTATCACGGCAAGCCCTCTGGTTTCCCACGAAATCAGGGCCAAAATAAAGACCACCGGTCTAACAACAAATACTCAGGTCGGCCCAACTCTACTCAGAAGAGATATCAGCCCAAATGTCAATTATGTGACCAGATTGGCCATACGGCCAAATCTTGTCCTCAATTGAACTCTAGTGCAGTCACTGCAAATTGCACTTCTATTTCTCATGTCACAGATAATAAATGGCTCATGGATTCCGCTGCATCCCATAATATCACTGGGGATCTCAACAATTTATCCATTCATTCGGAGTATGATGGTACTGATGAGGTCGTGCTTGGTGATGGTTCAGGTTTGCCTGTCTCACATATAGGATCCCTTACACTAAAATCACCACAAAAGACTTTCATTCTTAATGATACTCTTTGTGTTCCAACCATTTCAAAAAATCTTATATCTATCCATCATTTTACATCTCAAAATAATGTGCTTATTGAATTTCATCCTTCTCATTTTCTTGTGAAGGACAAGAACTCGGGGGTGACTCTGGCAAGAGGTGCATGTGAAAATGGTGTTTACATCTTCCCGGAAGCACTGGTGGCCTCTTCCTATCCAATGGTTGCAAATGTGCATGAACGAACTTCTCTTGACGGATGGCACAAACGTCTTGGTCATCCGTCCTCCAAAATTGTTCACATTGTTGTTCGTAATTTTTCACTTCCAATCACACCAAATAAAGAGTCTTCTTTATGTTCCTCATGCTCTATTAATAAAGCTCATCAACAACCATTTGGTTCTAATAGTCTATTGAGCAATGCACCCCTTGAACTTATTTATACTGATGTTTGGGGTCCAACTCATTGTGTTGGTTTAGATGGCTCTCGCTATTATCTTCTTTTTATTGATCATCATACAAAATATATGTGGTTTTATCCTATGGAAACCAAATCCGGGGTTGCAACAATTTTTCCCCAATTCAAATCTCTTGTTGAAAACCGGTTCCAATGCAAAATTAAAACCATATACTCGGATAATGGGGGTGAATATGTGCGTCTAAAATCTTTTCTCTCTCTTCATGGCATAAGTCATTTAACCACCGCTCCCCACACACCACAACAAAATGGTGTCTCGGAATGCCGTCATCGCCATCTTGTGGAAACCGGTCTCACATTGCTTCATGATGCCAATTTACCTCTCACATATTGGCCCCATGCCTTTCAAACGGCAACATATCTTATAGATCGTCAACCAACACCATTGCTGCAAAATACATCTCCATACCAGGCTCTTTTTGGCCAACAACCAAATTATCTCAAATTGAGAAAATTTGGTTGTTTGTGTTATCCTCTTACCAAACCTTACAACAAGCACAAAATGGAGCCCAAATCCATACCCTGTATCTTTTTGGGCTATTCCCTCACTCAAAATGCCTACCGGTGTCTTGATCCAAATACCAAACGGGTCTATGTCTCACGCCAGGTCTTATTTGACGAGGCCCAAAGCCCACTGACCAACCCGTCTTCCTCTTCACCCTACCATTCTCACCCGAGTCCCTCTCAGGATCTATTTTCGGTGCCTGCAGCTGTGCCGTTCGTGTTGTCTTCTACGCCACCAGTGCCTCCGACTGATGCTCCCACCATGGTTACTGCAACTCCAGGTACCCCTCAAGTCTCTTCTTCTTTTGATTTACCTGCTCCATTACTTTTGGATTCCCATGTTGAACACTCTACACCTACAAACCCTAACCTCTCCAATCCATCACCGAATCTGCCTCACTCTTCCACAAATTCTGTCCCACCAGCTTTAGAGGATAGAAATACCCAGCCCACTGAACCTGAACCAGAAAATTCCTCACGGAACCCAACTCTACCCACCTCACGGACTCATCGTATCACCACCCGGTCCATGAATCAAATATTCAAACCCAAACAACTGCATACAGTCACCCAACATCCACTACCCGAAACCATTGAACCCACATGTGTGAGTCAAGCTATTTCTCAACCTCACTGGCGTGCGGCCATGTCTCACGAATTAACTGCCCTCATGCGGCATGGGACATGGGACTTGGCTCCTCCTCCAAGTCACTGTAATCTCGTTGGCTGTAAATGGGTCTTTCGAGTCAAACGTAAACCTGATGGGTCAGTGGACAAATTTAAAGCCCGCCTTGTGGCAAAAGGGTATCATCAACGTCCGGGAGTGGATTATAAGGAGACCTTCAGTCCCGTGGTTAAGCCAGCCACAATACGGACTGTCTTATCTATTGCTGTGATGAATGATTGGGGTTTACGGCAAATGGACATCAATAATGCCTTTTTACATGGGGAACTTGGTGAAATAGTTTACATGATGCAATCCCCAGGCTTTAAAGACTTAACCAAACCTGACCATGTTTGTCGACTTCGCAAGGCCATTTATGGCCTCAAACAAGCACCTCGGGCATGGTACTCGGCCCTAAAAAATGCCCTGCTTTAGTTTGGTTTCAAGAACTCCAAGGCAGACTCTTCATTGTTTATTTATAAACATGAGTCAATTATTTGTTACTTTCTGGTTTATGTGGATGACTTAGTGATTACTGGCAACAATACAAAATTTGTCACTTCTATTGTTGAACAACTCGGCTGCAAATTTTCATTAAAGGACATGGGGCCCTTACATTATTTCTTAGACGTGGAAGTCTTACCCATTAAGGATGGAATTTTTCTTTTACAACATCAATATGTTCGGGACTTACTGTCAAATACCAACATGCTTGGGGCCAAAGCAGTCTCCACTCCTCTCTCAACTAGCACACCTCTTCAACTCAATGATGGAACTGCTTCCTTTGATAGCATTGAATATCGAAAAGTTCTTGGCAGTCTAGAATATCTCTCTCTTACTCGACCATACATCTCATTTGTAGTGAATAAGTTGTCTCAATTCATGCACAAGCCCACTCAAACACACTGGACAGCAACAAAGCGGCTCTTGCGCTACTTGAAGCAGACAATTTTTCATGGTGTAAAGCTGACTTGCAAGTCAAAACCCACCCTCACCACTTTTTCAGATGCTGATTGGGCAGGTAATTTTCATGATCGAACTTCCACTTCAGCCTATATCAGCTTTCTTGGTTCCAATCCCATCTCTTGGAGCTCAAAGAAACAACATGCAGTAGCACGCTCTTCAATAGAAGCCGAGTACCGAGCCCTTGCTAATGCTGCCTCTGAAACTGTTTGGATTCATTCTCTTCTTCATGAACTCGGTTTTAAGCTCACTGCAACCCCCTCACTGCTGTGTGATAATCTTGGAGCTACACATCTTAGTTTCAATCCTGTTCAGCATTCCAGGATGAAACATATCCAAATTGACCTTCATTTTTTGTTCGAGATCTGGTTCAACGGGCACCCTTCAAGTCAGACATGTCCACACTCAAGATCAACTTGCTGATTTATTGACTAAACCTCTCTCAAGGCAAAGAACAGAAGCTCTAAGAAGCAAAATTGCCCTTGCTGATGGCAGCCCAATTTTGAGGGGGTGTATCAAGGCATATCATGACAAAGACAATCAATCAGTTTCCTAGTCTAAAATCATGCGATATTCTTACCAAGAATAATGCTACAGATTTCTAGCATTTATGTAAATAGATTGTGTAGCTTGATTCTAGCATAGCCGTTGTAAATCTTTTTATTCTTTCTATACTTAGTTGCTGTAACTACTCTGTATATATTGGTATCTCTTCACATCAATAAACTGAGGGAAATTTTCCATTGTATCATCTCTTACAATTTTCTACATTACCCCCTTCAAGACCCTCCCGAAATCCTTTCTATCAGGTACGATGGGAATATGTTGATCACTGACAGGAAGCTAATTCCCATATTTGTGAACGGTGGAATGCTTGCCCCGAGTAACAAGACAGTAGCGACTCTTCTGGATTCAGGAAATCTTCTTCTTAAAGAAGGAGATAGCATTGTCTGGCAGAGTTTTGATTATCCATCCGACACTCTTCTGCCTGGAATGAAAATTGGACTGTTCAATTTAGGCACTGAACACATAAGAAGACAGTTTCTCATATCGTGGCAAAGCTCGTCTGTCCCTACTACAGGCTCTTTTGATCTGGGCCTCTATAAATATAACTTTACACTTGTCAAGGTTTGGCACGGAGATGGTTTCTCAAGGCAGATTGGATTTTGGGATGGAAAGAGGCTTAAATTTCAATTTGAAAGCTCGTCAGATCACCAAAAATTTAGCTACGTTTCGAACCCAAATGAGGTTTACTTTTCTTTCCAAACCGAAGAAAAGCGTAGTTATTCATGGTTTGTATTGTCGTCATCTGGGCAAATTCAGGAATACAAAATGATGGGACAGAAGATATTAATGGAGAATCGTTCAATTTGCGAAAACACTACAGCCAGCAAGGCGACTGACTGTTACATAAGAACCCCGTACATGTGCCAGAATGGAGATACGTTCTCAGAAATTAAAGGGTCGATGCCAGATTCAGCAATCGTAAACGATTCAGTTCATCTGGGTCTTAGTGACTGAAATTTTTTGCAAGGATAATTGTTCTTGTGCTGCTTTTGCTTCGTTCCGAGATGATGGCACCGGATGTGAACTTTATTATGGGGAGAAAAAGGTTCTTTTGCGATTCATTGGGGAAGGAAAGCGGACAATATATGTTCGTGGGGACACTTTCACAGAATCTGGTAGGCTTAATAGCACTAGAAAAATTCTGAACATGCATTTTGATCGAAATCACCATGTTATAGGCGGTTATCATTGACAGGTTCAGAATTTTAATTTTAGTAACATACCTAAGTGAATGTATAGTTCATCTGATAGGATTTCAACTCTTTAGCGGCTTAGATTCCAAATCCAAGCTACTTCATAATTGTAATGCAAATGTATCGTTGACAGGTGCTGGATTTCAGTTTTAGTAATATACCTGAGTTAATGTATAGTTCATTTGACAGTCTTTAACACTAGAGTTTTACCCCCAAGCAATCTGCATTTTCTAGAATTCAAATCTGGATAATCTCCATTCATGTAAAAGGCATATTGAGGTTAGTGAACAATGAGATAGACGAATTTCTTTTCAGGTGAACAGCACAACAGAAGGCTGTTGTGGTTAGTAGTAACTCCAGTTGTTTCTCTGATATTGCCCTTCACAGTTGCCTTAGTTTGTTACTTACGATGGAGAAATCATCGTTTAAAAGACTTGAGTCTGGAGAGATTATGGGTTCAAGTGGGCTCTTATGTAGCACCAGTTGATGAAGATAAAGTTAGAGACAAATATGGAAGAAAGAAGGATCACGATCTGCCACTGCTTAGTTTTGATTGCGTAGCAACATCTACAAATAACTTTTCTGACGAAAATAAGCTTGGTGAAGGTGGTTTCGGGCCTGTTTACAAGGTAATTCCACGATATTGAATGACTTCCAATAGTGACGTTGTTTCTTTTATTTCTTACTTAGGCATAATTATCACAGAGGACATTTTAATTTGAAATGAAGATTTAGCACATTGTGCGCAGAAATTGACATGACATTCTTCTCATCCTCCGGATTATTTCCATGCTTCTGACAGTTAATGACACAGCAATCAAAACTTAATTATGGTTAATATTCTTTTATAGGTAAAACCTAATTGTGTTTAGTGTCAATTCATAAGCATATCTAGCCAAAAAAGAATGGATTGTAAGCATTAGTTTGGATTCTGCTCTCTTATGTTATAGAATTAGAAGATACAGGGATATGGGATTTATTTTGGCCACTCATTGCTTCACATTTGCGTGTCTGACTTGTGGTTTAAAGCTATTACTATTCTACCAACAGTGTCCTACTCCAGGAAATAACAAATAATTGACATTTTGCAGGGTACTTTGCTTGGGAATGAAATTGCAGCGAAGAGACTTTCTAGACAATCTGGTCAAGGACTGGTGGAGTTAAAAAATGAGGTTCAGTTGATATCAAAGCTGCAACACAGGAACCTCGTTCGACTGTTGGGTTGCTGCATTCTAAGAGAAGAAAAGATTTTGATCTTCGAGTACATGGCCAACAAAAGCTTGGATTTCTTCCTGTTTGGTACGTGACGACCTTATTTCAGTTTCATCTTTGTGCATGTTTTTATTGATCTCTTGTTCCTCACTAACTTTAAAACTTGAACCAGATCCTACAAAGAAGATGTTATTGGATTAGAAGCACCGTTTCAGCATCATTGAAGGGATAGCTCAAGGCCTTCTTTATCTTCACAAGTACTCTCGATGTAGGATCATTCATCGTGATTTGAAAACCAGCAATATATTGTTGGACGCCCGCATGAATCCCAAAATATAAGATTGTGGCATGGCAAGGATTTTTGGAGATGATGAAGCTCGGGCAAAAACAACCAGAGTTGTTGGGACATAGTAAGTGACTGGTTGTTCTTTAAGCATGATCTCAGCATGGATTCCCCTTCAAGTCCTAACCACTTGGTGTTAATTGTTGAGACACTGGTTATATGTCGCCAGAGTATGCTGTGCACGGCCATTTCTCGATAAAATCTGATGTGTTTAGCTTTGGAGTCATTATGCTGGAGATCCTTAGTGGCAGGAAAATTGTAACCTTCTGTCATTCAGATCGCTTTGTGAACCTCCTAGGATATGTAAGTAACTGAAATGTCAAACGTTCGGAACTCTATTTATTCTTCATACTTGTGTTCGTTTAAAAGTTGACTTCTTGCCCCCCTTTCTAACATTTGTTTTTTTATCTATGTTTGAAGGCTTGGGATTTGTGGAAAAGTGGACAGGGCTTGGAATTTATGGACCCAACATTGTCTAACACATGTTTGACGAGCCAATTTATGCAATGCATTCAGGTGGGTCTCCTGTGTGTGCAAGAGCGTCCAGGAGATAGACCTTCCATATCAGACGTTATTTCTATGCTAAGCCATGAAAATACAAATTTGCCAGCTCGTAAGGAATCAGCCTTTTACATCCGTACAAGTTACTCTCCTTCACCTATGCAGCAAACTATTTCTCTGAATGATGTAACAGTTTCAGACATTGTAGCTCGATGATAGCTAACAACTTCCCCGATGAATAACATGTTACCAAACATTTCTTTGAATTAAAGTATAGACATTTCATATCTTTCTAGCTCAAAATTAAATTTATCAATTTCCTATCCATTATTTTCTATTCCTTAAGCAACATTTTCTTCATGTCTTGTGTTCCCAACCAACTAGACAATCTATTTGTTGGCTTCGATCCAAAACTACCATCGAGAAATCAAAGATGTTGTATGTCACCATATCTCCCTAGCCTGACAGTCTAAAATAATAGTGGCAGAAAAATAACGTATATATTGCTCTATGAGTTTTCACGGCTGTGTTCCTCACTCTTTTCTGAATTTCATTTTAAGTTTCTTGCCTTTTCCTTTTTATCTGTTGTGCTTTCTACCTCTCGTGCATCAAGATTTCTCGAAGTTCTTGCTCGAATTTGAAGGCTTCAAATGCAAGAGAGATGGACACATGAGAAATTGATGCTACCTGAAAAATCCACACAAAGAATAATAAATGCTGTAGGGCACAAACTCATTTCAAATATGTCTCCCTTCTACTTGAAACTCTCAACTTAGGATAAGAACTAGGGGAACATTTTCTACCATTCGGCTTGATTCTTTTAGCTACAGGCCTCGGCAAAATTCGTTTGGACGTGATCAGGGTCCAGGTAGTTGTGAGACCATTTTGGATATGAATCTGCAAATTAAAAAAAGTATTCGTACAGATGCATATCTTGGACCCCATGAATTGAAGCTGGCCATGATGAGATGTC
Organism: Carya cathayensis; assembly: GCA_011037825.1. NCBI lineage: Eukaryota > Viridiplantae > Streptophyta > Magnoliopsida > Fagales > Juglandaceae > Carya > Carya cathayensis. The sequence goes on from QGSO01000196.1 coordinate 451,009, forward strand.
CCAGACAATGCCCATATCAAAAACATATAAAGATTAAGTTCGGTTCCTCAGTGTATGCATTCATGTCCATTATGAATTCAGTCCACTTTTCACTGAAATTGATGCCTTTTCTGTATAAACAAACTTTGCTAAGTTACCATGTGGATCTCTCTTTATTTTAATTTCTTTCTTTTTTATTACATATTTTAGTGTGGGGTTGTCAGGTGGCCATTACAATATTGCGTTGCTTTCCCAGTTTGATTTTTGTTCTTATATCTTCGTAAATTTCAGAGCTTCCGAATTCATAAATAAAAATTCTATATGCAGTCATTTTTTCATACACCCTTATGCACTCCACTTATATGATTGGCAGCGTCATTTTTTTAATATAAAATAACTACTTTGGCTAATTACATTAGTAGAGTGCATAAAAAATACGCAAAAATAACTATATGTAACTAAGTCCATTCCACCTAGCAAGCATAACTAATAATAAAAAACCTAATCTTATTCGAAAAAGTAATTACAAAATAGTTTCGAGATATAAATACATGGTATTCTCATCCTATCATATGATGACAGAACCATATCCTCTATATTTTGACGGTACTCGATAAATTTTCTATTTAAATATATCTAGACTAACTTGGATTCAGAATCTGCCCCATTCCATAGACATTAACTTTAGGTCAAAGTAAGATCTAACTCCATGAATCCTACTGAAAATTTAGCAGGGGTGGACATTTCATATATGCCTGATGGTAGGGGGAGAAGAATGTATGGGGCAAGTGATGGAGGTTTGAGTTTTCCAATATATTTGCCACTCTGCAACACTGCAATTCTTGCTAGGTCTGCTGCCTGAAACTGAAACCAAAAGTGGTAAATGATAAGATCCTGCACAGAAAAAGTGGGATAAAATGGAAAGAAGAAGAAAAGAAAAGAAAGATAAATGTTGACTGTTTTATATGAAACGTACAAAGCTAGAAATCAAAGAGTTTCTGAAGTAGTGGTTCAAATCCCCATTAAATGCAGGACAAAATATGCTGTGATCTTCCCCAACATCCTCTGCATTTTCACCTATCTCCCCACATTACATTTTATTGCATTTTTCTTCTTTTTGTCTTGAAAATCAAGTGCTCAATGTTTTGTTGGATTAAAGGATTTCTTTGGAGAACAATGATGATGGAAGGAAATTAGGATTATGGGGCCACAAGATCCGTATCACGGAATGGGGCAAATGACAAGAAAGTCTAGAAGGTAGGGAATATATATAATGCCTCTCTATATAATGGGTTTGATGATCAAGAGATTATGCACACAAAACAATCAATGATATTGCTCCAAACAGAATCCAGGCCAGAATAAATAAAACCAATGGAGCAAGGTATCCAATGTGTTTTTGAGCTTAAAAGAACACAACCAACTCATAAATAATCTTCTAGAAGTGAAAGAGATGATGTTGAGTTCAATTACATAATATATGGGAGTCATAATGAAAGGAAGGAAATAATTGGCAATAATAATGCCTCCATTTGCTTTCCTTAGGATCAAAATTGGTAATTTTCTTTCTCCATAAATGCACTTCAAGCATTAAACTAGGAAATAGCTTGCATTGTTTGAGATCAATGATATCAACTTGGTAACTTTGAGTTTCTAGTCCGATTTGAATTTGACATGATTGTTTTCCATTACATGCACAATTATAGAAAGAAAAATTCTATAAAAAAAAAAAAAAAATGTTGTTTATATGTTGCACAACAAAATTTATCACTGTCTTTTAGAATTGGCCAAATTACGATTATTCAAACTTCTTAATGCGTATAGATCGAGAACATATTATGCTTTCGGATTATGTAAATTTTGCATTATAGAAACAAAAAAAAGTCATTTATAGGCTGAAAACTAGAATTATTTGAAACTCAAAAATAAATCCTTAAACGAAATATTGAAGTTTTGGCAAAAGAAGACAAACAGAAAGGAAAAAAAGAGGGGAAAATGTCAAGTCTAAAGGAGCGGATAGATTAAATATGGATGGGAGATATGAAATTATTGGAAATATCCTAATAAATGGATTATGGACCCAATACAAAGGTCCCTACATTAGGCTCACATGCATTACAAGAATGTCATAAAAAAGTTACCATCATTTCTCTCTGTTGAGGTGGAAAAATTATTTGGGGGCACGGGTGCCTCGTGCCCCCACCTTTTCACATCTCCTTTAGTAAAATTCAAAAAAATAAATATATATATATTAAAAAAACAAAAAAAACCCACCGCCATTACCAAACAGTCCACCCCCCCCCCCCCCCCNCCCCCCCCCCCCCCCCCGGGCCGAGGGTCTTTTCTTTGAAACCACCGTTCAAAAAGCAACGTTTGACCGGCGAAACAGGATTGCGTCGGCTTTCATTGATGCCCCCATACGATGTCGTTTCTATGGAATATAAAATTATTAAATATTTTCAAAATATAAATGATATGGTTTTTTGGTATTCCTATAATATAATATTATGAAAAATTCTACTCATCATCTTTATACTATACACCACATATGATTTTTTAATTTTTTTTCCTTACTAAATATGTGGTGTATGAATAATCAGTTCCGAAATAAAATTATAATATTATATTACTAAAATATCTCTATAATTATTAATTTACTACAAAATTATCTAATAATTTTTCTCAATTTTATTTTTGTGGGCCGGAGTACTTGAGTACTAGTATGATCACCTTGAACAAGGTGAAGGCTTGAAACCTGGAGAATGCCACAGAATTTGATGTGTACGAAATATCTGTGTGTGGGTCTTTTAACTTTGGCCCCCATGGGAGACATGCTCTCTCTCTCTCACACACACACTCTTAAGGTTGCTGGTGCTGAATACTGCATCATAGTTTATAAGTACGTTTAAGCAATCAGAGTAGTGAAGGCCATTTCATGAAATGTCTTAAAAAGATCATAACATAAACAAATTATAATAATGAGTTACAAGTTACAATGCTTTTTTTTCCTGTAGTACTGTATATACAGTGAAGCATATATATATATGTGCTTTGGACATATATTCCTTTTTGGAAGCCACCTTTAAACCAACAAAACCTAGTGGTGGTGTCAGTTAGCATGCCCAACCCAACATCAAATCTCTTTTTCTTTTCTTAACACTATGCTTCATTCCTGCAGATCATTCTATTCAGTTCAAAACCACACGAACGAAAGAGTAGTACTACACCATGCAGCATATATGCCACCAAATAAAAGATATACGACTCCATCGTAGTACTAATATTACTGATCATGATCATTTGCACCAAAACTATATACATAGACCAAAAAATGTATATATGTAGGCAACTCATGAACTGATGATATCAACATGCTGATGATGATCTGCTTTAATTAGCGCCCGTTGAGTACTTTTAAGAGTGATTCTTCATTTGTTTAATTGTAATCTCGAAGAGGTTTATCGAAAATCATATATTGTTATAACTTATCAGAATTTTTCTCTTTCAAACAATATAAGGTCTCATATCATCAGTCACTCTCTAATATTCGAGTCGGGGATTACATAACACATCACGATGGTATCTGGTTTTTATATATCATGTGCTAAGCTAAACATTAGGGAGATTTCATCACATTAGGGTATAAAGCTTATTTATTTGTTTGAAGAGGAGATGGGCCATAAGGTCATGATCAGGCATAGTGGCAGTGTTGTGATAATCAGTGGATGGTAGTGGCATTTACCTAACCACATAAAACATAAGCACTTTTATTATTAGGCAAAAGTTGGGGGCCAATCTCTATTAGCAAAAGTAGTACTTTGGGAACTTCCTCCAATCTACATTGCATAAATATTCATGCGCTAATTAACAGTACCCACGAAGTACTCTTGTGTGTATATATAAAGACCGGAAAGCAAGCAGAACCTCTCAAACATATTTGCAGTCTTTTAATTTACACGTACATGCTCCCCAAACAACAATGGCTTCCATTTCCAGAGATGAATCCGACTATGACAGCAGCTGCTCCTCGATAACCGTGCCGGACTCTAGCCGGAGCTGGATGAGCAACCTCAGCTTCGGCAGCCGCCGGAGCTCGGTTTCCGTCTGTTCCTCCACTACTACTGACACCTCTCTGCTAAGCTCTCACAAGCCCCATAAGGCTAACCAAGCCGCCTGGGAAGCCATGCGGCGTCTCCGGAGCTCAAAAGGTCAAGTGGGTCTAGACCACTTCAGGCTCCTCCGTCGCCTCGGCAGCGGCGACCTCGGGAACGTCTATCTCTGCCAGATTCGGAACCCGGTGCTGGGGTTACCGCAGTGCTTCTACGCCATGAAAGTGGTGGACAAAGAAGCTCTCGCCATAAGGAATAAACTGCAGAGGGCTGAAATGGAGAAGGAGATTTTGGGTATGCTTGATCACCCTTTCTTGCCAACATTGTACGCCGAGTTAGAGGCTTCTCATTATTCTTGCTTGGTCATGGAGTTTTGTCCCGGTGGAGACTTGTACGCCGCTCGACAAAGACAGCCCGGGAAGCGCTTTAGCATTTCATCTTCTAAGTAAGTCCCTTTGATCTTCAGTATCACTTAAAAAGTTGTTAATATTTTCTTTTATGGAAGCTCTGTTCTGGTTAGCAACAAAGTCAAGAAGTGAAGTGACGTTGCAACAAGTGATTGGCTAGTACTACTGCATTATGCTTACTTTTTTTTTTAGTCCCGTATACGTTTTATTATATGGATTAAAATTAAGTAAATGCCGTGGAAATGTTACAGGTTTTACGCTGCTGAGACACTCGTAGCTCTAGAGTATCTCCACATGATGGGTATTGTTTACAGAGACCTTAAGCCAGAAAATGTGCTGGTCAGAGAAGATGGACACATTATGCTTTCGGATTTCGATCTTTCACTCAAATGCGATGTTGTTCCTGAGCTCCTAAGGGCTAAACGGTACTTGGATTCCAATGACAAGTATGCAAAATGCTCGACACCTTCTTGTGTTGCACCCATGCAGCCTGTGCTGTCATGTTTCTCATCCTCCAACAAGAGAAACAAAGCTAATGTTTCGACAATAACAGAACAGGTTAATGTCCAGGAACTTGATCCAGAACTGGTGGCTGAGCCAATCAATGCTCGTTCAAAGTCCTTCGTTGGGACACACGAGTACCTGGCTCCGGAGGTGATCTCAGGGCAAGGCCATGGGAGTGCGGTTGATTGGTGGACTTTGGGGGTGTTCTTGTACGAAATGTTGTATGGTAGAACACCTTTCAAAGGTGAAAACAATGAGAAAACTCTCATCAACATCCTTAAACAGCCACTAACCTTTCCAAAAATTGGTATTGGCAGCAGCAAAGAATTTGAAGAGATGGTGAAAGTTCAAGACCTCATATGTAAGCTCTTGGTGAAGAATCCCAACAAGAGAATTGGAAGCTTAAAGGGATCTGTTGAGATCAAGAGGCATGAGTTCTTCAAGGGTGTGAATTGGGCTTTGATTAGGTCAGTTAGACCACCTGAGGTCCCTAGAGATTTACATGACAAGATGATCAGGAGTAGAGCTTTGTTACCAAAGTTAAGCAAGAAAGAGAGGGATGAACCATATCAGATCCCTCATCATTTTGATTACTTCTAATTGTAGATGTAAATAAAAATAGGTAAAGCAGAAAGCACACATCATGTATGCATGACACCAAAGAAAGAGTTGTTCTCCTCTGTTTTTCCTGTTAATTAATTATGATAAGTTGATGATATCTATTGTACGACCAAGTCACTATGCTTTGAACTTGCATTTATTTATTTGGTACATTTATTTAATACTACTTTTTTGGGTACCATTTGGTCCTCTCTCTCTCTCTCTCTCTCTCTCTCTCGTGTATATAATTAATACTCGTGCTTATGTGTAAAAGAAGATCAGGGATCCCATAATTGTCCCAATGTGATTCTCATGAGAACTCAGTGAACTCATGTGATCACAATAATTACTTTCTCCATTATGGAAGGAAAAAAAAAATTATCAAAAGGAAAATGGGAGCTTTGCTTTCTTTCAAGTTTGAAAAGATTGTCTACTTTCCTCATATGGTGACTTTTATATCCTCGCATTCACATGCCCTTTCACCGAACAATGCAAAGAAACAAATTAGTAAACAGATTTCATCCTTTCCTGCATCTTCTTTCTCTTCTTTCCATTTTTTTTTCTTTCCCTTGTCAAGAGATCACCCTTTTCTTTTTAACCTTTTGGCCTTTGATGAACAGTTAAATGGCTTTAATAATTATACTTAAGGAAAAGAGAAAAGTTGGGAATTGTGTCGTAAGAAGAAAGGATTAGATCTCTTGTGAGGACCACTTTGAGACAAAATGCCACAAGAATGGTTATAATATTGACCACATCATAACCGAGGAGGTTTATTTATTTATTTTTTTTTTGAATGAATGAATCATAACCAAGAAGATTAATCAAAATGTCAGTACCTACGTACTAATCTTGCATTTACCAATGCTAGCTACTAATTAAGCATCCTTCCTGGGTCAAAATTCTGCCAAAATAGTACCCATTTTCATCTTTTTAATATGCTTATCCAACTATATATGTGTACCAGGGTTGGTATATTTTACCAAGATAAACAGATTACAGCTATGGCAGAAACAATGATGACAGTGGTGCATTTTCTAAGCTATATCCATCATTACCATGAATAAAAAATGGGCATTTCTACGTACTATATATAGATATATATATATTCATCAGCCACTGAATCATAATCTGCAGCTCTCAGCATTAGAAAAACAATAGCAATGTCATGTACTTTTCTTGATTAAAATTCAACTCTGCTATCAGTTGTCTGTCAAATAAATGAAGAATTGACGGTACTTTTTGATCAGGAGGAAGACTACTACTCAGTCAGCTCCCTCGAAAAAGGTCAACAGGCTGAATCAGCTTCATTGAACTGCCATTTTGCTAACCCCATTCTTGGAAATTTGGTCTGTAACTGTCAGTGGTCAGCTTGCAGCAGTACGCGTGCTTCTTCCCCACTCGGAATTTTCATGCTGCATGCGAAAGCGACACGGGGCTGTAATATTTATGTATGTATCATTTGAACCCTTTATCGGCTTCTTTAATTTTTCTCGTAATTCCTCTTTGAGTTACAATATTAGATCTATGGAATATAGTCAATATACAGCTTAAGAGAAGATTTGAATAATGAGTTGAGATGAGATGAGATAATATGAAATGGAAATTAAATAAAATATTATTAAAATATTATTTTTGTTTAATTTAAAATTTGAAAATTATTTATATGGATCGAGTTTCCCAAGACCCAATTTAGAGGAAGAGTACTCTATCCATATATGATACTTTGGCGGAGATTCTTTTACAACAATCCTAAGTGAGAAAGTGATATTACAAACATGACTTCAACATATTTCTGGTCATTTCAATGGCCGAAGTTTATAAAGCTTTGAAAAAGTAAAGAAGTGATATTGCTCATGATCATCATCGGCTTATTATAGATATAGATGTCAAGCAAAATCTGGGAAGGCTGGCCTATTAATACATGAATAAAGGAGGCATGCAAGGCGACCCAAGTCAAAGACAAAGGGCGCTTGATGTGAACTAGTCGTCTCGTCTGTATCCATATTTCCATTTTGCTTTATAGAGTTGATATATAGTTGTTGTGCTTCTTGCTTTTCTCAGCTTCTTTTTCTTTTTCTTCTTTCTTTTTTTCTCTTCCCCGTCGACCTCAGCGTGCTTCATGCATGCTAGCTTTTCTGTACGTTTCACGAGAATCTTTGGTGGCACCGATCTCTAACTGCATGCATGCATGCTTTTAATTCGACTTTAAATCTAATTTGAATATTCAACAACAAATTAATGCAGATCAGGCTTAAAAGCGAACTAACAGGCCTGGAAGGGAGGAAACCATTTCTGGAAGCTGGCTAGGATGCCGATGATCATGATGATCTCTCCTGTAATAATTAATAATCAAAACGTCCTCAGATAATATCGTTTGGTCACCAAGTTATTAAGGATTACTAATCCTAAACTTTTCGAGGGCGTCGTTTATTTTTATAGATTTTCATATATGAGAAGAGTTGAGATTAAAGTTAAAAGTTGAATAAAATATTGTTAAAATATATATTTTTTAATATTATTTTTATTTTAAAATTTGAAAATATTAATTATTTATTTTATTTTTGTTTTGAGATTTGAAAATGTTGAATCTTTTTTTTAATTCAAGAATTTAAAAAAATTATAATAATGAGATGAGTAGACATAAATTCATGAGTTGAGATAAGCGTATAAAAATGGTCATCTTGTTTTTCTCAAAACTTTAATTTGGCTATGCTATTTTGTTTTGATTCTAAAGTTCCTGATAAGCGTTATTATATTTTTAAGTTAGAGTGTAAAACACATTATTTACATCACTTAAATAGTAAGATTTGATTTGTAAAATTAAAATTTAAAATTTATCTTTCAAATCAAGTTATGTCATGTAAATATTTTACTAGCTATGTGTGGATTTATTCACACTGATTTATAAATAGAATTTTTCTATAAGCAATATGGATTCTGAGGTGTCGTTTGGTTATACATACGAGATATTGATAAATCTATTAATAGTAATAAGATAATTTGTAAATATTAATAAAATGGTTTAGTTAAGACTTTTATGAGATTTTGGAAAATGTGAGAAAAAAAGTTGAATAAAAAAATTATAAAGTTAAAAAAGGGTTAGAATATAATTTTTTTTAACATTAATTTTGTTATGAGAAATGAAAATTTTGAATTATTTTTTGTATTTTATTTAGAAATTTGAGAAAGTTGTAATAATTAGATAAAGAATTAAAAACTTAAAATTAAAAAATATTTATATTTAAACGATATTTAAATGATGAGATAAAATGAGATTGAATGAGATTTGAGAGCACTTATGCTTAAAATACGTACGGTGCGTACAATAAACGATTGGTACATTCGTATTATATTGTTTTATAAAAATGCTGAAAATCAGCAAATTATTTCTAACAATCTAATTAAAAATGAAAAACAAAATCCAAATGGATGGTCTAACCACCCGACACGTGGTGGCGAGAACAACCCTAGCTAAGTGGATTGAAACTTGCCACCTTGCAACGACGGGTGGTGGGGGTAAAACCACAGCATTTTTTTTTTCCAAAAAGAATTATTTTAATTTTGATTTTTAATACTAAAATTGACGTGTTAGCTTTGCCTTTTATTAGAAGGTCATCTAATTTATACTAAATTAAAATTGAAGTTATTATCTTAAAAATTAATGTTATGTATAGTTGTAGAGTACGAAAATATTATACAGTCACTTTAAAAAAGAGTACAATTTATTATTAAAAAATTAATTTATTTTTTATGTGATTCTCATATTTATCACTTTTTTTCCAACTATCATTTCTCTATAACATATCCCATGCAACTCCTCTCTCCAACAACTTGACCATGCATCAACAAATCTAACTTATTTAGGAGAGTTGTTCAAACATTATTAGCTTTTCCAGGTATACACATAATTAAAGAAAACTATAGCGTATATATATACACATGTTTTCTTTTTTCATTTTCTGTTGTGCCAAAAAAAAACCACATCATTGAGAAAACAAAATAGATATAGCTTTGATAATCAGGAGAAGGAAAATTCAAAAAATAGAAAAGTAAAAAGATCATCAATGAAATAGAGGTGGATGTGTTGGAGACCTCGGTCAAGCCTCCAAACACCGGGTCCGATCCTCGCCTTGTTACTCCTTTAGTGACCGATGGGACTCCTTTGTTTGGTGTAGATCACGTGCAGTCTAAAGGTAGCTTGGGTGTGATGAGGCTAGGGTTCAATGGTGGAAAATATGGATGATGTTTAAGTTAGGTGATCACGGTTTGGGTGATGATGGTGCATGGCTAAGTGACCCTTGGTATGTTAGGCGCCACTTGTGTGCTAGAGTTGGATGATAGACAATCTTGACTAGGGTTTAGAGATGAGTGAGTGAGTCTAGATTTGATTAGGGGTTCGGCCAAGGCTAGGGGGAGTATTCGGCTAGGGCAAAGGTGGCTTGTAAGATCCTAAAAGTTAGGAATTGTGAAATTCCTAAAATGTAGGATTTGAGATCTAGAGATCTAGGTGAGCTAGGGTTGGCCGAAAATGAGTGGGATGGCTATGGGTGATGTGTTTTGGTGGGAAGATGGAATTTGAGTGAGTCCATCAAGGAAATTGACTAATCAAATGATGGAGAGAAAAATAGAAGTGAGACTTTTTAGGATCTAGGGTTTCGACCAAGCCAATGAGGCTATGGTCGAATGCTTCAAGATTAGATCTAGGGTTTTTTGTGGTTTTCTTGGCTATGGGATTTGAGGATGGCGTGTAAGGCTTGATGGGAGGCTATGGTTTTGTGGTTTGAGGCAATTGAAGGTGGTGGAAAAGGCAAAACAAAGGGTTGGCCGAAATATGTGTTTAGGAGGTGAGATTCTTCAAGAAATTTCAAGGAGATCTCATGAACATGTGAGAAATCACATGAACACAAGAGATCTAGCAAAACACCACACAAATTGAAATCCCAATGAAGGATTCGGCCTAGCCACTCCAAAGCAATCAACAAAAAGATAAAATAAGAACAAAGGAACCAAACAATCTTTGAATCACGAATGGCACAAAGAATTGAAAGGAAATCTCAATATATTAAAGGATAAATTGAATCAATACCGATTTACTAATTGCACGGTGAAGATCTTCTCCTTGGGGATTCACGAATTGCACCCCAAAAGAACCCAAGTGCATAAAGCACCGAAAATGATAAACTCCAAGCCCTATGGCTGGCCACTCAATGTTTAAAATACCAAAAAATCCTAATAAAATGTCTAAAGGTCCTATTTATAGAGTTTACAAAGTGGAAACCTCTAAAATGTCCCTAGGAAAATTAAAATAAAATAAATAAACAAATAAAATAATAATTAATCAAGTCTTTAAATAAAATAAATAAAAATAAAAAAATGATAATTTAGTCATGGTGGCCGCGGCATGCATGGCCCATGGTGGGCTATGGTGGTGCATGGTCCACGGCTAGACTAGTCATGGATCGGTTTGCGGTTCGCTGCATGGCATAGCATGGTGCCACGCGTTGGTCTGGTGGTGGGCACAACATGGCGCTATGCATGGCCTGCTGATGGTGGGCATGGCATGGTACCAAGCCTAGGCCTGATGGTGGGCACAGGGTGATGTCGTGTTGCTGCTGTGGTACCTAGGGTGATGAGCATGCATTGCCCAAGCTGACGGTTTGGGCTATGGGGCAGTAAAGCACGGGCTGGAGCTGTGCACTGGTTGGCATGCTTGGTGGGCATGATACTAGCCTTGCCTGTAAGGCACGGGCTAGAGCCGTGCGCTGGATGGTGTGCCTATGGGGGCAAGCCACTAGCCTTGCCTGCAAGGCACGGGCTGGTGCCATGCGCTGGATGGCTTGCCTGTGAGGTCACGCTACTAGCCTCACTAAATGGTGCTGGGGCACGCATGCATGCGTGCAGGTGCACACTCAAGGGCACGCACAAGCTTGCGCACATGGTCTGCGCACGACCAGTAGCCTCCATGGTTGCCCACTACGTGTCATGGTCTGAGTCAAGGCATGCAAACAGGCTAGCAATGTGACTTTTCGAACCTTTCATGAGTAGTGTCTAGGTGTGGTCCCAGGCAATTTTCCTGGGGGTTGTGATAGGATGACGTGGTCACAATCACATACCAATTCTAATATGAAATTCATGCCATATAATCCTTCTCAAACAACTTGAAAACGTTCTAACACATAATTTTTTACTCCACTTGACATAATAATATTTTAAAAATATTTTAAAAAGATGGATATTTTTATATGAAACTACCTTATAAAAAAATAACATCATTTTATCAAAAGAGTAATACTAAGAGCATTGGCATTGGTGTCTTGATCGATGTGCAAATGCAAACACATATTTACATAATTTTTATTTTTTATTTTTGAATCATCAACAAAACATCATTTCATTAATAAGTAGAATCAGAAATACATGGCCTTTCCTTTTCTATTAGATCACTCGGTCCTCTTCCATCCAAATTACTTCATCACTAATGTGTGAAGCCCTTTTTGCCAAATCATGTGCAACGCTATTACCTTCTTGGTAGACAAACTTTACTTCCCAATATGGCAATTGTTGAAGTATATTCTTGATCTCATCCACTTGCTACCCCGGTCATGAACTTGTTGCTTCTTTCTGAGTTATATCAATAATGACTTTAAGAGCATTCCCTTCAAATTGAACCTTCTGAATGTTTAACTTATTACAAATTTCTATTGCCTTCCATAATGCGTATGCTTTAGTTAGTTCAACAGGTCCAATAAACATCTTACCAGCACAGACAGTGAACAACATCTCTCCTTTAAAGTTTCTGCCTACCACTTCAATTTCCATTTTATTCCCTCCTTTTTCTATGGCTGCATCAAAGTTTACCTTTATAATTTCTGCTTTGGGTGGTTGCCATTTAACATCTCTCCTTCTGCAAGCTTCTTGAATTTGATGTTCATTAATAAAGTCATTAGCTTCTTTGAATATTTTGAGATTGAGCAAAGCCTTCTACACTACATTGGTAGAACTATCAAATTTATCTTAAAAAGCTGCCATGTTTCTCCTCTTCCACATATCTACTAAAATAACATATATCTCCTTAAGCTTCTCTTGATGGAAACATTGTTGTAATTTTTTCCATAAATGAAAAAAATCCCCTTCATCACAGCTCCATTTCTACAAAGAACTTTCCTTTACTGCCCACAAATCACCAATTGCAAGTCAGTTCCAAAGTACATGATAAGTAGTCTCTTTATCCCTATCACATATGGGACATAACATGTCAGGTACCACCTTATTCTTAAAGAGATTTTCCTTTGTAGGCCAAATCATGTTAAGTGCCTTCCAAAAAAACTGCTTCACAGTACCTGGTATACTCATATTCCATATCATTTCCCACCTTTGTTTCGTGTCCTTTCTGCTTGAACATTCACATTGACTTGCTGCAGACATGCTTCTCCCAACATAATAGGCCCTTTTAACTGTAAACTTCTCATTCTTTGTATAACCCCCATATTGTCTTATCTTCAATTTTCCTTCTGCTCAAGGGTATACTACAGATTTGAATAGCTTCACCATTCCCAAAAATATCAAAAACCAGTTTTTCATTCTAGTAGTGCAAATCTTCACTTATCAACTCCTTCACTTTTGCTGTTTCTTCTAGGATTTTCACTAGAGAATATACTTTGAAAGATGGTGATTAAGGTAATCACTTTTGATTCCAAATTGAAATATTTGACCCATTACCAACTCTCCATACCATACCTTCCTTTATTAGATCTCAAGCTGTCAATAAACTCCTCCATATATAAGAAGAATTTGAACCAATCCTTACTTCCATAAAACCAGCCCCTTTATAATATTTGCTTTGAAAATTCTTGCCACCAGAGAATCAGGTTCCTGCTGCAATTTCCAACACTGCTTGGCCAACATTGCTTTATTACATAACTCTATATCTCTAAACCTCAATCCACCTTTCAATCTCTTCTCTCCCATCTTATCCCACCTCTTCCAACAAATCCATCTTCCTTCTTTCTTATTATTCTACCATAAGTTTGAAAATAAAAACATTGATTTCCTTACATAATTTCTTTGGGAGTAAAAATACATTCATTGTATAAATTGGGATGGACTGCAATACAGCCTTTATCATTACCTCTTACCAGCTGATAAAAAAGAATTATTTCAACTATGAATCCTCTTCCATATGGTCTCTTTTATCCCCTGAAAAGCCTGATATTTTGCTCTTCCCACCATTGTTGGTAAGCCAAGATATCTTCCATAGTCACCACACAATATTGAACCTGCTTCTTGAAGGATTTCTGCCTTGATGGACTCTTTTGTGTTGGAACTGAACAATATTGAAGTTTTCTGTCGATTAAGGACTTTTCCAGAAGCTTTCTCATATTTCTGTAGTGTGTCTTGAATAGTTCTCTAGTCTTCCTTACTTGCTTTGCAAAAGATGACACAATCATTTGCAAACAGCAAGTAAGTTTTAAACCACCTTTAACCGCAACCACTCCACTCATCGAACCTCTTTGTTCAGCTCTATTAAGCAAAGAACTCAATCATTCTGCACACAAGATAAAGAGGTAAGGTGATAGTGGATCACTTTACCTCAATCCTCTTTGTTGCCCAGATGACTAACACAAGAGGGGGGGTGAATTGAGTTGTATTTAAAAAAAATAACAATTATAAATCAAATATACAATATAAAATATAAACAAAATATGAAACAACAATAAATATAAAGAGTAAGGGTAAGAGAGAAGCAAACTCAGTATGTTAACGAGGTTCGGCCCCACTGCCTACGTCCTCGCCTCAAGCTACCCCTTGAGGATCCCCGAATTCACTATTCAATCTCCTTCAGGTGGAGATAGAAACCTATTACACCTTTGAACAACACCGCTACAAAGGATCCGTGTAGAACACCCTCTACACTTGCAATCACCTTACACGTGGTGATTCAACGATTCCCTGTGTAGAACACTTTCTACACGCACAAGGGTTGTACACACCCTTTTACTGATACAAGAATTGATAGTGGGTAGGATATCAGAAAACACTCCTCAATGAGTGAAATAAGAACAATACAAGCACAAACTATATCTCTCAAAATGAACAAGGGTTAAGGCTCAATGCTTAGAGAAGAGAGAATGAAAGCTTTGAATGAGAGTTGTATGCTCTTGGTGTTGTGAATGTGAAGCTCTCAAATGATCTATTTATAGGCATATGAGACTTCATATTCAAATTTAAAAAGATTCACATGTCAAAAACATCATCATTCATTTTTCAAAAATTTCAAACCTAATCTTTTTACTTTTTGCATATGACAAAAGGAGCACACTTTGCTTTTCAAAAATTTCAAACCTAATTTTTTACTTTTTGCATATGACAAAAGGAGCACACTTTACTTTTCAAAATATTCAAACAAAGGCATCTTCCTTTTGCATAAGTCAAGAAAAGCATCAATCACTTTTGAAAATATTCAAATAAAACATGCACATGTGAAAGATGACAATCAATCATCTTTAATATTTTCAAAGTTCAAACCTTTAATCATGGCATGCACATATGAAAGATGACAATCAATTATCTTTCAAAATTTTCAATTTTAATTTTCAAAATATTCATGCACATGTGGAAAATGTATTTTAATGCTTTATGATAAAATATTAATTTTTGAGCCTTAATCCTAATTTCGAATTTTGAAGAGATTTACAACATTACTCTATGACTTTAATGTGAAATTGTTCCCTTCTTGCTCATGCTTGGTTCCTTGATGTGCTTGACTCCATTGTGTGGACAACTTGAGCTTGAGACTCCTTCATTCTTTGAATTCATTTGTTATCATCAAAATCCATGTGTAAATATATAATTACACAAAACTTGAAACCTTAGGTTCAACACTCTTGTTGGCAAAAACTTCTCCCGAGGCTCACCATTCACCAATGCTACATATGAGACAGAATTGACACACTTCATCACTTTTTGAATCCATTTCTCATTAAACCCCATCATTCTCATTATATTTTCCAAGACTTTCCACTCTATCCTATCATACGCCTTTGACATATCAAGTTTCAATGCCAAACGTCCAACTGATCCTCTCTTCCTTTGCTTCATTGAGTGTAACAACTCAAATGCTATCATCACATTATCTGTAATGGATCTTCCTCACACAGATGCTCTTTGATAGCTAGATATAATATGACATGATACTTTTTTAAGCCTATTTGCCAAAGTCTTTGCTGTTAATTTATGCAAGACATTACATAAAGCAATTGGCCTATATTCGTTTACTGGCACAAGAAAATTACTCTTAGGAACCAAAGCAATATTTGTAAGGTTTAAATTACAAGGCATACTCCCCCTATTTAAAAAATTCAAAATAGCCATACATACCTTGGAACCTACTACCTCCCAATGTTCTTGAAAAAATCTAGCTGAGAATCCATCAGGTCTTAGGGCTTTGAAAGGATTCATTTGTTTTAATGCCTCGTAAACTTCTGCAAAATTGAAAGGGGCCTCCAAATCTGAATTCATTTTGTCTATAACTCTTCTATCTACATATATACATAATTAGACCTTCAATGTGACTGTATTGGATTACACATATCTAAAATTTTACATAACTATGAACAATGTTTCAACATCTTTGAAGATGCATTATTTACTATTCAAATATTATTTTATTAATTTCTCTCTTTCTCTCTCTCTCTCTCAACTCTTTGCTCTTCTCCTTTCCTCAACACCAGAGAATCTTCACATTCACCCTCATTTTATTATTATAATCTTATATTTTTTAAAAACATTTTTAATATAATATATATAATTTCTATTTATATTATTATATTTGTATTATTAATGCCAAATGTATGTAGTGTGTGCCAATTGAAAAAAATAAATAAAAAAAATTAATAATAGTAAAAAAATTATTTTATTATTATTTTGACTCAAAGATATATAGTCTAATGTGAGAGTTTTTCTGAAATGGCAGACAATCTCTGAAACATATGATTTTGCATTTGCATATAGAGAAACCAATACTAATGCTCTAAGTACAAGTCTCAAATAGATAAATCTCATATAAGCCAATTGTACAAAAAATGGTTCTACAAATAAAAAATATTTTTTTACACTTTTTTCAATTGGGATATACTTTTTTACAAACGCTTATATAAGACTTATCTATTTAGAATTTGAACAAATAATTTGTATATATATATATATATATATTATCATGCTAATGGGTCGCCCATCACTTACCTCTGGGTGTAATGTTAGTTATAATTTTTTTTTCATTTATTTTTTCTTTTGATTTATTTTAATTATTTTTTTAATAGTTTTAATCGTTAAAAAAATACATAATTTTATTAACAATTACTTTCTAGTAAAAATTATAAAATATAAAATACATAAATAGTAAAATTGCGATAAATTTGAAGGAGTCTACTAATATATATATATATATATATATATTTTTTCAGTATCTGACAAGTGACAAAGCTGAGATAGAAGCAAGAACGACCATTGTTCGAGACTGCAAAGTGTTGCTCCCTGCCTAAACCCAGCCCTTGGGATTCGCAGAATGATAGGTTTGACCAGCGTGTGGAAGATCCTCTCGAAAGCGGAAGGTTTTACAAATAATGTTATTTTATCTCGTTATTATAATTAATTTAAATTTTTATATAAAATATAATAAATAATTTAATTTTTTTAATTTATAAAAAAAATTATATTTTAACGATATTTTATTTAATTTTTTCTTATAATTTAATATATATAAATGAATTATATATAAATAAACTCATAAACTAACGTATTTTTACGTGATCTATTAATTTATTTTACAATAAAATTATTTTATAATTTAATATATCACATCAAATCATATTAATTTAATTCTACGCAATCACCTTATAACTAAAACTAAAATATTTCTCATTTTAATGATACGAGATGTTGTAATAAATTGAAAGATCTAATCATTTTCTCTCTTTAGGAGGCCACCAACTCGAGAAAAAAACCGTGAAAAAAGGATAAGAAATCCATCAACCATGTTGGGAGTGCAAATAACCATGGTCAGCAACAGTAAAGTTGATGAACAAACATAAATGGCAGGAAAATGCGAGCCCTTTGGTCCAATCCCATGAATATTTTTGGCAGCTGCAGAGCACTAAAGCACGTGACAGAACGATGTACCCATGGTTTTTACTTTTAAGGATGTTTGCTTTTGTCCTGAGCCATTCAGTGGGTTTCTGCAATCGACTTTAAGAAAGTTGTATTGAAGTTAGAAAATCACATCAAAATGATGTTATTATATTAGAATTTGGCGTCTGTTTTAGAGTGCCCCTTGTTTTCTGCATCATCTCTCAGCGACTACGCTTCCTTTTCTTGCCTTATATTTTAGCTCCCACGTAATTTTGTAATTACATTCATTATATACAATTTATCACTATAATTATAAAAAAGTTAAAATATCATTTATTTTTTCACGATGGTCAGTCCAGCTTCAATGATATGTTTAGTGTGTTAAACAAAAAAAGAAATACTCTAACTACAAAATAATTACGTAAAAGTAATTTTACAAACTGATGTGGTTTGATATAATTTATTAAATTGTAAAATTACTTTTATTGTAAAGTAAATTTGACGAATTACATTAAAACACATCAGTTTGTAAGATTATTTTTATATAATCTCTTTATAACTGTAGTAGTCCTCTAAAAAATATATGTTTTCCCTTCCATATATTAACAAGAAGATGTGTGATGTTCTTCTTTCTGTTTTTAAATGAAAGTAATGTTAAGTACAAATTTTAAATAAGTAAGTCTCATATAAATTTTTTATAAAAAAATGAGTCTTATTAATAAAGAATAATTATTTTTACATTTTTTTTATTATAAAATTTACTTTTTTACAAGAGTACGAGACTTGTGGTCAAAACATTTATTTTTTGAAATAACCATTCGTATGACCGTAATTGCCCCAGTATTTGCATTTAATATTCCTTAAAAAACACGGCATTTTTGGGAGTGCTGAAACAAGTAATCAACCGACGAAACAGAAACCGAAGGGAGAAAGTAAAAACTAGTGACTCTGACATTAGACTTGTAATGAAACCATCAAACTCCTTTCCGCCCAACAGCAGAGGCTCTCACTCTCTCTTCAACTACTCCCAAATCTTATTTAAGTAACTGAACAATTCTCACAAGCACTTCATCCAAAACCTTCAAATCTCCTTTTGTCTTCTCTGTTGATTTGTTCTTCCATTGCCATTGTTTCAGTTACCATCTCTTAAAATGGCACAAAAATATGTGGTTGAGTCCCCTCTGGAGAGGAATACCCTGGCTTCTCTTGACCAAAAGCTGGCTCTGGCCAAGCGCTATTCTCATGGTATCTTTGCTTTATTTTTGCTGTAGCTTTTTGCCCTTTATTTTCTTTACCTTTTGCAAGACATAATTTCAGTTGAAGCAAACTAAACTTTTTCATGGCGGACTATGTAGACCGTAGTGGAATGGATTTGAATGTCATGTGAGTGGTCTCATGATGTTCTGCTTCATAAGATTCAAGTGGAGTCTATCGTTCTGATTGCATTGGATGTATCCACAAAAATCATTATGATGAAGTGGTCCTAATTATGGGGTTAGGATTTTAATATTCCATAGTCCCCTTACTACCCAATAGCAACATTGAGGCCATTTTTTCATGCTTTTCATGCATAAAGATGAGCTCCCTTTTTGTTATGGGGGACCATGCTTATGAATCCTATGTCGTTTTCTTCCTTTTGCTTGCTTCTTTCTTCTTCTTCTTCTTTTGACAAGCTTACTAATGCACTGAATTATTAGATGGAAATTTGACTGCTCTGAGGGAAGAGATTGATGATTTTGAAAGCCATGATGGATGCTGCAATTATTTTGCATATAGCTATAGCTAGATAATCTGATAATATAACTTTAGTACACCTTAAAGCTTCTCTGGGTATAATATTGTAAGCTTACTTTAATAGCTTTTCGTTTCTTCTTTCATGGATAAGCAGACGGTGTAATAGCAGGAGCTAAAGCAGCTGTTGTTGCTAGTATTGCCACTGCCATTCCAACAGTAAGTTTTCTTTCTCGTAACTGTCACAATTTTTTCTTAAGAGTGGTTTTCACAAAGATCCATAAACCACTAGTAAAAGAGCTCAAAAGTTTCCTTTTTGGTTGAAAGCCTTCCATTTACTCATGTTTTATACGCAGCTGGCTAGTGTGAGGATGCTGCCTTGGGCAAGAGCCAATCTTAATCACACTGCTCAAGCTCTCATAATCTCCACAGGTTAGCATCACATCATCATCATCATCATCATCATCATGTTATTTCATTATCAAATTCTCACTGGAAATATTTATTTATTGGCAGTGGCGGGAGCAGCATATTTCATAGTTGCTGACAAGACCGTTTTAGCAACAGCTAGGAGGAATTCTTTCAAGAAATTATCTAACGATGAAGTATAAATTCCAATCACGAATGTGGCTTGCAATTAATGTTCTACCTCGTTTGACAAATGAGAAGCCAATTATCATGTAAACCCATCTTCAGAATAAATATATAAAGATGGGCGTCCCATCAGCTATATTAATGCAAATCATCCTCATATACATATGCCACCTCTTTCAAGTTACAACATTTCACCAATAATCTTTACACGAGCAAGAACCATTTTTAAAATGGTGAAAACGGTTCCTATCTCTTGCAATAATTTCCCTATTGAAGATCTTGGATATCAGCTTCGTAGCTGAATGACAATTTCCACACACGCGAAGATTTTTCACAATTCTAATTGTTGCCCCCGGCTTTGTACTGATTAGACCAAAAGCAATGGCTAACTTCTCACTATGATGACTCAAGGCTCCTTCCTTCCACTCTTCATCCATGTCATAAAGCACCTCGGATGTATCCGGCACGAACCCAGCCATCTCTAAAAGTTTATCTATTTCTTCCAACATTTCATAGATATCTTTGCTGAGGGGATGTAATTTACCACCAACAAGAAACTCATGAACAACACTATCCACCTCAATGGAGGTACATCCAGGAACTTTCTTCATTCCCTTATCTTTGAGCCTGGTTCTTACTCTAGCCACATCATCCCATCTACTAGCTCCTGCATATATATTTGATAAAAGCACGTAAGCCCCAGGGTTTTCGGGCTCCAATTCAAAGAGATGCTCTGCGACGTATTCACCCAGTTCGACACGTCCGTGAACTCTACAAGCTCCAAGAAGAGAACCCCAGATGGCCCCATCTGGCTCCATTTCCATATTCTTCATCAACGCCTCTGCTTCATCAAACATCCCTGCTCGGCCTAGAAGATCTATCATGCATCCATAGTGTTCAAGTTTTGGTGAAATATTAAAATCATGAATCATTGAACTAAAATATTGGCGTCCAAGTTCTAGTCTACCGGCATGGGTACAAGCAGATAATAAACCAACGAATGTGATATCGTCTGGTTTGAGTCCTGCATCGACCATTTGTGTGAAAAGCCTAATAGCCTTATCTGCATGTCCATGCATGGCTAACCCAGATATCATCGCATTCCAGGACGCCAAGCTTTTAGGATTCAAACCATCAAAGACTTGTTCTGCTGCCTCTATGTTTCCACATTTAGCATACATGTCAATTAGACTTGTCGAAAGAGAGCTATTGGTCATATTTTCAAAGTTCTTATCTATATATGCATGAATCCATTTGCCAAGGTCAAGAACACCCAAGTGAGCACAAGCTGGAAGAACGCCTAATAGAGTCACATCATTAGGCTCAGTATCCGATCCTAGCATTAACCGAAAGAGCGCCAATGCTTCTTTGTAGCAACTCATATGAGTATAACCACCAATTATGACATTCCAAGAAATCACATCCCTTTGATGTATTCCATCAAATAACCTTCGAGCTGTTTCCAAATCACCGCACTTTGAATACATATCAATAAGTGCATTAACAAGCCGGAGATTTGAACCAAGCTCATAATGGTCCTCAATCCAAGAATGCACCCAATTTCCCAGTTCAAAAGACCCCGACTGAGCACAAGCTGAGAGTACAGTCAACATGGTACTCTCATTGGGCTGGACGTTCATTTTCCTCATCTCCTCAAAGAAAGTCAATGCCTCTTCAAACCGAAAACACTGAGCATAGCCCGCAATCATAGCATTCCAAGATACCACATCTCTCACAGGAATTTCGTCAAAAAGCAGACGAGCAGCATCCATATAGCCCCTTGAAGCGTAACCAGTAATCAGGGCCGTAAACGACACCGCATCTCGAAAAGCGCTTTTATCAAACACCAAACGCGCATCATCCAATTCGCCATTTTGAGCATACATATTAATAAGCGAAGTATGCACAAATGCATCGCACCAAAGCCCAAGCTTCAAAACGTGTGCATGGATCTGTTTCCCTTCACGGATGGCCCCAGCTTTCGCACAAGACTTCAAAACAAAAGGAAAAGTATAAGAATTCGGCTGTGTCCCACACAGAAGCATACGGACATAGAAATCCACAGCTAGTATTGGGTCGGAGCTCAACGAGTGCCCTCGTATGATTGTGTTCCAAATGAACACATTGGGTTCTGGGATGGATTCAAAGAGTAAGAGCGCGTAAGGGAGGTCGCCAAAGGGCGATGTGGCGCAAAATTCGATGAGCTTGCTTAGCGCGAAGAGGGTGTTGTGGAGGCCTGTCTTTACGATGTGAGAGTGGATTTGTCTGAGGCCGTGGATGCTTTTGCATTTGGAGAGGAGGAGAAGAGATGGGTGGCTTTCGAGGAGTTTATATGGAGGATCAGGCGCTGGGGCGACATGGAGAGCGGAGGCCGAAATATGCACCGGTACCGAAGATGGAGAGAGGAGCATCCCTGTGTATTTGGTCTATCTCTTTCTCCCACGGAAATTTGAACAACCACAGGTCCACATATACAACAATACTTAAAAAATATTAATTTTCTCTTTCAATAAAAAAATTATAGATACGATTTTTTAAAACAATTTTGCTTAAATTAAAAGGTAATAAAGCTAAATTTTCGTAAAATATTTTATACTTTCTATGAAGTATGGAAATTATATTAACCTATTAATATTATCAAATAATTATATTACAAATAAATATATTGGATTTCTTTTTCACCATTTAGATCAAGTAATGGGGTTTTGTATTTTTTTTAGCTAGATAAGCAAGGGTCAACTTTTGTTAAAACAAAATATAAATGATTAAATCTACGTATTCCCATCTAGGAGTGTATGCTAGTTGGTTCGGTTTGAAAAATTGACCAGACCAGGACCAGACCTAACTCCTATATATATTTTAAAAATATTTTTAATAATTTAATATATTATTTTTATATAGTAATTATATAAGTTAATGATGAAATTTTTATCTAATTTATTATTATTGACTATATAAAATATTTTTTTAATGAGTTAGTACATAATCTACATTAATAACTCATTTAATTTTAATTTAGTAATTTAAATAATAATTTTTATTAATTTATTTGGGAAAAAAGAAGAAAAAAATAAAAAAAATAATTGGATCTGACCAGACCAATCCCTATGGATGTTCAATCCGATCTGGTCTAGGAAAAATGATAGACTGAAAATCCATCACCTCCCGGATAGAACCGATTTACACCCGTATTCCTATCAATTTGAGTTTTTGAGATAAATGATGATTTTAAAATATAACATCAGTATAGGTCCTGAATTGAAATCTTGAATCTATACTTTATTCTATTTAACTAATTAACATTCCACAAATTGAGCCCATTTATTGAGAGAGAATATATATGATCCACATGTAAGAGGGAGTATTAAGATAAAATATAAATAATTAAATCTATATCTTTTTATTAGTCTAAATTTTTTAGATAAGTGATAATTTCATAATTATAATTTCTTAATAATGGCCTTTCAATACTAATAGAATAAGGAACTTGAGTTTTAGTAACCCCAGTGAGTTATTATTATAAAAGACGGGAAAGTTATTTTAAATTATTATTAGTTTTTTGAAAAATAACTTTTTGCTCTTGATTCGTTGCTAAAAGTCTAAGGAAAACGTAAAATAGTAAAATTTGCAACGTCGTTGCCAATTAATTATTGTGAAAAGTTTGGATTTTGTCACATTATTTTAAACTAGTCCAGGTTTCTGGCTAGTTCTTTGCAAAATATCACACTGATGAGTATGGGTGCGGACGGAGGTAACCTTCTAGCCGCCCGATGGAGGCACTACAAAGTAAAGCAGATTTGGTTATTTTTATTTCCGGCAACACTAATATAGTCAGAAATAACTCATATTTTTATTTCAATCAGAATATTGTAACTATTTAGAAATCTAGCCAAAATTAAAGACTTTTCCCCACGAGTTTTAGCCGCCAGAAACATGTTTGCCAAATATAACTGTTTTATATTTAGTAGGTCGTTTTAATAACTTATTACAGCGACAAAATTTGCCACAATTTCTCAAGCTGCTAAACTTGACTTATTACCGTGACTTCTAATAGCTATAATAAGTCTTAAATCCCTTCTCCTCCCGTAATTTCCCATCACTCACTCACTCACTCTCTCTCTCTCTCTCTCTCTCTCTCTCTCTCTCTCGATTTAACATTCTCACGGGGATTTTCGATCGTTGCCACCGATGCTGTCTTCTCGTCGACGCCGGTCAGTTTCTTCTCTAACTTTATCAATCATGCTCTCTCTCCCTCTCTAACTCTCACTTGGATTCGAGATATTCAATTTCTTCTAATTGTATTGTCTGTTGAACAACTTTGTTTTGAACCACAAATATTACCAGAAAAAAAAAAGCACATCTATGTCAGCTTAGTTAGTCCAGATTATACACCACTTCGCATAAACATTTCTTCATTCTACTGTTCTTGCTCTTCAATTTTTGCTTCTGGAATTTCTTTTTCAACTCGGTCTTGAAATGTCCAGGTGAAATAGGTTGTTAGTTCATTGCTGTAGATTTTACTGGTTTAGTGTAACCTATGGTTGTTCACGTTGGTTTAAGCTTGAGAAGGTGGCTCACAAACAAACACTAATTTCTAATGGTTTGATGTATAAAATGGAGGGTTTAAACCTATTGAAAAGGGATTCAGGTAAAGGAAATAATAGAGCTAAATCTATAGTAAAAGCTATAATAGAAACTGAATTGCCTAAACAAAAAACAGAGCAGAATTTTATTCTACCTCATAAAGTAGTAGGTTGAACTAATTTCTCTTGTTTCTACGTGCACGAATATTTTCTCAATTCAAGCATAGGCAATTCGCAAATGGACTAAAGTTATGAAGTTCACCAAAAAGTATCTTCTTCAACCAATATACAGTTGATATGGATGGCAAAAGAGGTAATGCACTCATTAGTTTCCCCTGGTCAATATAATAGATTCTTATTGCATGGACAAAGAAAAATAAACCATGATGACTTTTTCTTTTTTGTAAGTAATCACTAACTACCTCATATAATTGACTATTCATGTCCAATGTGAGGTCTTTCGTTCCTATTCACAAGGAGTTTGCTTCATTTACATTTGTTGGATTTGTTTTGATCCTAATACACCACCGATCATCAATTTTGACTTCATTCTTAATTATGAAAAAAACTTAATTCATTGAAGTTTGTAACCAAATGGTCTATGTATAAATTTGTTGGTTTAAACATCATTTAAACATGTCACTACCTTTACTCAACAAAGGGAAAAAAAAATAATCCCTTCCCTGCTTGTATTTCAATCAGAATTCCATTTACTCTTCTCTTGACTTTTCAGTTGCTTGAGACTCACTAAGATTAATTTACAATTTGGCCTTGTTTAATGTGATAAGCAGATTGACTTTGCTACCTCAGTAATTCTAGCTTCTTGAGTTAATCTGCTCTATGGATGGATATCATGAGTAACATGATATTATCATTTTTATCCAGAATTTGAGTTAAAACCAGTCGCATACATTCCCTACTTCATCAAATTCTGCATGTGAATGTAAACAAAGATGTGAGGATGTACTCTATTCCCTAAATCTCTTGCAGTTTCAATTTGCAATTATGTTATTGGCTCTTCTTCTTTATGCTTAAGTATGTTTAACGCATGCGAAATTTGACAGTAAACTATTATTCTTTTTGCAATATAACCACCAAACTATTAAAATTGCCATCTTTCCCCAAAAAACTGTTTATGAAAATTTGCCCCATCTTAACAGCTTCAACTGCTAAAAGTGTGCTACACCAATCACTAGCAGAGGATTTCATCATCAATTTTCAGATAGCCAAAGCTTTGAGGTTCGGATTCTCAATCTTTGATTATAGCAACTTCTTTTTTCCTGGGTATTCCAGTTTAGATATTGATTATAACTTTTGCATGCTTGGCTTAATCTGAATATGGCATAATTCTTAATTACTTTACAATTTTGACTACAGTTGTTGTTGCTCAAAAGACTAACACAAGAGGGGGGTGAATTGAGTTGCATTTAAGAAAAATAACAATTATAAATCAAATATATAATATAAAATATAAACAAAATATGAAACAACAATAAATATAAAGAGTAAGGGTAAGAGAGAAACAAACTCAGTATGTTAACAAGGTTCGGCCCCACTGCCTACGTCCTCGCCTCAAGCTACCCCTTGAGGATCCCCGAATTCACTATTCAATCTCCTTCAGGTGGAGATAGAAACCTATTACACCTTTGAACAACACCGCTACAAAGGATCCGTGTAGAACACCCTCTACACTTGCAATTACCTTATACGTGGTGATTCAACGATTTCCTGTGTAGAACACTTTCTACACGCACAAGGGTTGTACACACCCTTTTACTGATACAAGAATTGATAGTGGGTAGGATATCAGAAAACACTCCTCAATGAGTGAAATAAGAACAATACAAGCACAAACTATATCTCTCAAAATGAACAAGGGTTAAGGCTCAATGCTTAGAGAAGAGAGAATGAAAGCTTTGAATGAGAGTTGTATGCTCTTGGTGTTGTGAATGTGAAGCTCTCAAATGATCTATTTATAGGCATATGAGACTTCATATTCAAATTTAAAAAGATTCACATGTCAAAAACATCATCATTCATTTTTCAAAAATTTCAAACCTAATCTTTTTACTTTTTGCATATGACAAAAGGAGCACACTTTGCTTTTCAAAAATTTCAAACCTAATTTTTTACTTTTTGCATATGACAAAAGGAGCACACTTTACTTTTCAAAATATTCAAACAAAGGCATCTTCCTTTTGCATAAGTCAAGAAAAGCATCAATCACTTTTGAAAATATTCAAATAAAACATGCACATGTGAAAGATGACAATCAATCATCTTTAATATTTTCAAAGTTCAAACCTTTAATCATGGCATGCACATGTGAAAGATGACAATCAATTATCTTTCAAAATTTTTAAATTTAATTTTCAAAATATTCATGCACATGTGGAAAATGTATTTTAATGCTTTATGATAAAATATTAATTTTTGAGCCTTAATCCTAATTTCGAATTTTAAGAGATTTACAACATTTCTCTATGACTTTAATGTGAACTTGTTTCCTTCTTACTCATGCTTGGTTCCTTGATGTGCTTGACTCCATTGTGTGGACAAATTGAGTTTGAGACTCCTTCATTCTTTGAATTCATTTGTTATCATCAAAATCCATGTGTAAATATATAATTACACAAAACTTGAAACCTTAGGTTCAACAGTTGTATTATAATTTGTTATAGGAATCTACTCGTTTCCTAGCTAGGATTTGCATGCACCAGTTATATCAGTACTACTACTACTAATAGTGCCTAATTGGATAGAGTTGTGTTGTGTTTTGCTTTTATTTTAGTTATTTGAAAAACGGCTTGTTTTGGTTGTGTTTGGAGTCCTTTTGAAATAATTCTTTAATGGCCTATTCATATTAATTTATGGATCCTTGTATATAAAAGAATTGTGGTCATAGGCTTATGAATATATCCTTTGGCATATTTATTCCTTACTAAATAACTTTTCCAACCCTACTTGTTTCTAGATGGATAAGAGTTGGATGCAAATCATTGATAGATTTGAATTTAGGGAATATGCTAAAGGAGTTAATGAGTTAAGTTTGAGTACTGTAAAGGTGAGTTTGCGACTTCTATAAGGCATTTTCTTTTTGTACTACTTGCATCTCAAATGGCACAAAATAGATGTATTTATATTGTTGATTTTGTTTATGTGATTGTAACTTTGGTTTTATGCGGATAGTATATTCAAAAACAATTTAGTTGGTTTTCATGGAAACTGTTCTTGAAGCTGCAACCTAGGTTTTGCCCCCCTTTCCGATGGGTAGGCCCCCATCCGCATGTCATGGGGTAGATTGGCCCTTTCTTTGGTATCCACCCTCGACACAAGACAAAAACCATCAACCGGCAATCCAGATTCATAATCAACCACCAACCAAACAAAAACCAACTAGAGAGAGGAAGAGAAAAAGTGTGTGTGTGTGTGTGAGACAGAGAGAGAGAGAGAGAGATATATATATATATATATATATATATATATGAAAAAATCTATCCATCATCTTATGTCTCATTATCCTCTCATCATCCCATGATGTGGTATTAGATGATAGGTTTACAAGTAAAATATAATAAATAATCTCCAATTATCTAATACCACATCATGAGATGATGAGAATTAGAATGATGAGTAGTACTACTATATATATATATATATATAATGACTGGGGTTGACTGAAAGAGAGAGAGAGAGAGATCATGATGGCGACAACAACTAGTTGAGGACATCAACAACTCAATAAATCAAGCCGCAGAGCGTTTGGGTGTTGAGGAGTCCTCAACTCTGTTCAATACTTCTCACTACTATTCATTACTTTATTATTATTTTTCACCTACTTTTACTATTATTCATTACTTTTTACCTATATAAAAAAGAAGTCGCGTTATTGAAGGAAATTTTTTTTAATATAGCAGGCAGGGCCTGCATCCAAGAATTTGACAATCGAGGTCGCCCAGCTGCCCAAGTGAGGGTTTTTCGATGGAGGGTGGGTGGGGCCCATCCTTACTGATCAGCTATGAAAAAGTGTGAAGGGTTTTTGCTTGTTGCAACAAAATCATTCGAACAAGAGGGCTCTACTTGCTTGATTATTTTTTTAAAAATTATTTTGGTTTGTGTTAAATTATTGAAACCATAATTCCAACAGTTGAAATATTTATTATATATTGAGAAAATATGTTATTTATTATCCTTAATTATAATCATCGAATGATTAGAAAAAAAGATGATAAATAGTATTCTAATAATTTAACATAAGTTAGACGATGATAATTAAAAAATAAAAAATAATATTTATCATATTGGAATAATGTCTCGTTTACTTTCATAAAACTTTTCATTTCATTTCATAATTATAATTTTTATAAATTTTTATATAAAATAAAATAAATAATTCAATTTTTTTAAATTTTAGCACAAAATTAATATTAACTTTCATTTCTACTCCTCCCACCTCAAGAAACAAACGGGTCAAGTCCCCTAGCTGTCATTTAATTAGTAATTCAAAATTCAAAATGATATTAGGTGTAAAACATTTTAATTATATTGCATCACGTGAATACTTTTCAGTCTACAAAATTTTCCAATCCTTGTCCTTCAAGCCGCCATCGAAGTCCAATGTCTCTTGGGTTGTTTTAGGCCATGTTTAAAAAGTGAGATGAGTAGATAATAACTTTTGATCTCTAATCATCTCAAAATTTTAAATAATTTGTCTTCTCGAGTATTGCTTAAATATAAAATATTTTTTAATTATAAATATTTAACTTTTTCATTTAATCATTATTTAATTATTATAATATTTTCAAATTTTCAAATAAATTATAAAAAATAATACAACTTTTTCAGATTCAAAACAAAAAAATAATAATAATAAAAATTTTATATATTTAAACAATTATTTAACTTTAAAAAATTTTTAATAAATTTTTTCTCTTATTTCTCCAAACTTAATAATAGTTAACTTAAAATATTTCATTATTATTAATAAATTATTTTACTATTATTTACAGAATTCTCATATCATCTTATTACCCAAACATGCCTAAGACCAACATGCATGTCGACTCCTAATTTCCAACTTAAATATATATAGAAGTGGCACGTACGTACATAGGTTATTCATATATATATATATATAGTAATTAAAGATCATATGACAAAATAATTGTTTTAATTTTATTGACTCTTCAAAAATCCATTATATTTCCTAAAATGGTGGACCTGCTCATTTTCCTTGACAGAATTGAATTAACATAATTAATAACAAGTACTAAATAGCTAGTGGCAAAGAAATCCCAACAAGCATCGACCCAAACTGGTTAGCTATATATTATATATAAATATAAATAATAGCATAAATAATAATAAAAGACTTATAAAAAAAAGCATAAATAATAATAAAAAAAAATATTTCTTGTCTTGATGCCAAGGAGAGATTATATTTCATAAAAAGGTTTTATTTAAACTGTTCTAGAGTTGGACTTTAGTAAAGTGCAATCTTTAGAAGATTCATTAAACAAAAATATTCCCACGTTGCAGGTGGGATGGAGTACTGGTGAAGTTGATCGTGGCTGTGGTGCATCATATAGGCAATTGAAAGACATGATCGAGGTGATCATCATGATATATCTAGGCCCAAAGATTAGACCAAATTAAGGATTACAAACAAGAGAAAAAAGCAATGGGCCGAATGAAGGAGAAGGAATATATTGGCCGGAATGAAACTAGGATTTAGGGGTGAGAAATGTCCGTTCCGGTTTGGGAGTGATGGATCGAAATTTTTGATTCATTATTTTTTTCAGATTGGACCAAACATCTTAAAGATTGGACCGGACCGGTAGTTATCGATTCATTCAATCCAACCTTTTTTTTAATCAATTAATAAAAAAAATTTCATTTAAATTATTAAATTAAAATTAAGTGACTTATTAAATAAAAATTGTACAATTATTAATACATATCAGTACTATATATTATAGTTATACATTAAAGAATAATAATAATAATAATACATTGATCTAAATATATATAGTTATAGACTTAGTACCAATACGATAACTAATAACTATATTAGTGATAAATTGGTAATACTATATTAAATAATACTCTATATAGTTATAGTGATTTAATACTAACATATTAAACTAACTATACTAATAAGTACTATTATAAATTTATATATATACTATAATTTATACTATAACTCTTATAATATGTTAATCTATTAATATATACTAGAACTATATATTATAGTTATACATTAAAGAATATAATACTTATGTAATATTGTGATATATTAATAATTAATTATATAAAAATATTTATATAAATAATAAAAAATATATATTTTTATTTTCATTTGGTTTGGACCGGTCCGGGATGAAAAACCCTTAGACTGGGACCAAACCGACCAAATGAATTCAGTCTTATAAAAATTGGATTGAACCAACCGGATGATGTACTGTTCTTTTTGGTTGTTAGAAATGTACGTACAACTAGGGCTGTAATCGAGTCGAGCCGAGCCGGTTTTTGGCTTGCCGAGCTCGACTCGACTCAAAATACTCGAGCTCGAGCTCGAGCCCGAACTCGAAATTTTTGTTAAATCTTTGTTCGAACTCGACTCGATAAGTTAAAATCTCAATTCGAGCTCGAGCTCATCCCACAAACGAGTTCGAGTCGAGCCGAGCTCGAGCTTGAATTGTTTTTTTTTTGTTAATAAAATTTAATAATTAATAAATTATATAAATAAATAAAAAAGAACTAATATTGAATTTATACAACTAACAAGTAGAACCTCTATTAAATTATAAAATTTTAAAAAATTTATAAATAATTAACATCTAACTAGTTAATATTTATCCAAAATAATAATATATTATATGCCTACATATATTATTAATACATACACTTAATATGATAGCATATATCTATTTCATATATGGTTCCCACATACTAGTATATAAAATTATTAAATTTTATCGACTAATTATTATACAAATTATAAAATATACTTATGAAGTATATTCAATATATAGACATAAGTAATTAGAATACTTATTATATATTTAATTATAAAAGTGGTATGCTTATATTATTAGCTAATACATATATACATGCATAGGTGTATGTATATATTTATCAATATATGAATGAGTTTTAATCGAGTCGAGCTAACGAGTCGACTCGAGCATAAACGAGCCTTAGCCCAGTCGAGTCGAGTTTTTTCGGGTATGTGTCATTTACAAATCGAGCGGATATATGCTTTCACGAACGAGTTTTTTTTTTCACGATTCGAGTTTAACCGAGCGAGTACCGAGCGGGCTATCGAGTAGACTGGTTCATTTACAGCCCTATGTACAACGCTTAGCTGATTTTAAGCTAGCTAGCTAGCTAGCATGAGTTACTTAGAAGAATTAGTCAGATATATATATATATATATATATATGTATATATAATTCCCACCTTATCAATGATCTTTCTCTCTTCCAGTACTACATATATAATGGTTAATTTGGATATAAAATAGAGCATGAAATTAATTATAAAATGAGTCATTTCATTAATAGTTTCTTAACATGATGAAGATCATGGGGAGAGTATGGTTGCATGGAAGGAAGAGATCAGCTAAAGGCCAGAGAGCTGGTGATTGGTTGTAGAGATCTTGGTAGGAAAATGAACATGCTACAAGAAAAATGACTTTTTACATCATCTAAATTGGATGTAAAAAACAGAAAATGATTGCGAAAAAAACTTTAATAACCATTTTGTGTTTTTCATATCTAATTTAAATGACATAAAAAGTCATTTTTCTTATAGTAACGTACATATAGATTCTTCGATCTGGCCACCTTCTTCCTTCGGCAAATTTTCTCATGTTCAAGGCAGGATGCGGGGAGCTAGCTTCATGCTTTGGACTGAAAGCAGTTTAATTATTAGTACTTAAATCAAATTAAGTGCATGTACTAGATGCTTTACAATTTTGGTTGAAATTGGCAACTTACTTACATTAATTAGTCATGTTCCACTTTAAGTACAGCTGGGATATGTAAATGGGTGGACAATGGGCATGTATGCAACTTTTTGTGATGGGAAATTTTGTAATATATATTGACCATTATTAACAGTGATCAGGCATCAACCAATCAAATCCAATATCGGAAAGCGACCTCTCAAATTGTAATTGCCTACCCTGGTCCAAACTTGTATGAATTAGGGTTTCCAGACCAGCTAGCTGAAAAATATCAACTCATTATTGCAACATATGCATGGGAATATTCAAAATTCAAAAGCAACGGCTATTTTTTTTCTTTTTGGTTTTTCGGTGTGAGGTGTCGTTAGGATGTGGATTCTCTAAGTATTATTGAAGAAAAAAAGCCCCCCTTTAAAAGTTAGTCACACATGGAGA
This sequence comes from Carya cathayensis, assembly GCA_011037825.1. NCBI lineage: Eukaryota > Viridiplantae > Streptophyta > Magnoliopsida > Fagales > Juglandaceae > Carya > Carya cathayensis. The sequence goes on from QGSO01000196.1 coordinate 484,046, forward strand.
ATATATATTAAGGATTGTCTGGTAAGAAAAGAAAAAAGGATGTATGGCGATTCTGATTCCTCCTTATCGAATCGTCGGTCAAAACGCAAGCTGCATGCAGCATTATTTGCCAATTATCTCTTGATCTTTGCTGATTTCATCATTAATGTTATTGCCATATATATATATATACTAGGTGGAAGCAACGTGTAAAGCACGTTTGTTTAATTTTATGAAATGATTATCTGTAAAAAATAATATATATTTTATAAAAATTATTGATGTCACTTAATAATTTAAGGCATATTGGAGAAAATAAAAAAATTAGTTCAAAATATCATATAATCAAATACATGTTTATAACATCCATAATTTTAGCAAAGATGTATACGAAAAATTTAATAAAAGTCTAACACAAATGGTAGTTCAAAATATGTGTCGTTTGATGTTTGTATTATTATTTATCAATTTATGTCATCCTGTAGACGATTAGTAGAGACAACATTGAAATTCTTATTTTGCTGTTGGTTGAGTCAATCAGGGACAACATAAAATTAAAACATAATCTTTTTATAAAATTTGTGGTATAATATTTTCTATATATAACATATATATATAAATCTTAAAATATATTTTGAAATTGTTCGTCGAATTTACTATTTCTTGATTAGCTTAATTAAGGATCACGGCCTTTGTCACGTACCTATCATAGCAAGCCCACATGTGGAATATGACTTAGCGGAAGCTACGTCCTACTACCATGGGGAAAAAAAAACACTTTCATTAAACACACTTGTATTATATATTATATGAGATTTTTAAATTTGAAATACTCAATAATCTGAGTTAATGAAACGTATAATACACGTATATTATACTTAGGAATTCACGTCTTATGCACCTAATACACGTGTATATGTTAAGGAAAAAGAGAAAAATATAATAACTAATCTTTAATTACTTATTATTATATAAATTATTAAGTATTATAATTATTGTGATTAATAAATCATATAACAACATTGAATGCTATCTCTCTCAACATTTATGTCTTCATTTTATATGTCAAACCGTTAAAATAAACGGTGTTAACTTTAACGGAAAAACAAGAAAAACCATTAAAACAAGATTTTCCGTTTCATACACACTTTTTATATATAGAATATATATATATATCAGCAAATCATGTGTGGACCTCTCATGTGCTTTAATTTCGATCCAAGGGTTAAATCCTTTTGATAAAGTATATTATTCTCTTCTTCGATCGATACATCATGTCTGCAAATCATGCGCTCTCTCTAACATTCTTTTAATTTATCTGTACCCAAGTGCATGCAGGAGGCGGCCCGGTAGGGCTTCATTTTATTAATCGGTACGTAGCTGATCAGGAAACATGATGGAAACCAGAGATTTAAGATGATTTGCTGAATATTTGATATTGTGGGGCCAAACATACTTGCATGTCTTAAGTTCTCATAGCTAGATCGATCATCAATAATTAATGCAATATTAGTTCCGGTCTGAGGCCTCAAGCAATGAGATCATACACAAAAGTGCAATCTTCATATTCACATGCATCCATTGATTTACTTAGAAAACTTGTTTGTCATGTTGCAATCCAGAGCTAGAAGTAAAGGGAATATTAACTTCAATACTGTAGCACAACTTTTGAGAAAACTACCCGACCAGGTTCTCACGCCCACTCTGCCCTCATGCGCGCCCTGCGTCGGTCTGCCGCAAATCTTGTTCTTATAAAATTGCTTCTAACACATTCCCTTTTTCTTTAAAATATTGTAAAGGACGTTGATTTTCTAGAAGGAGCAGAGATATTTTTCTCTCAAATTCAATGGTGTAACAAGCTGGCCTGTGGCTGGCCGCCAGGTAGGAGGAAGGAAGGAACCTGAAGAGCATAAAATACTGGGTATAGTGTACATGTATGTGTGTATATACATATACACACCCATATAAATTATACACACTCAAATAATGCACATGTCATGAAAAGCTTCCATGCACATGGTTATAAAAGCTATAGGCCGTCACGTCGCAATAGAATTCAGGCATGCATATACATGAAGGAAAGGTGGGCTAAAGGATATGAATATTCTTGGAATGGCATTTCAATTATTGCCAAAAAGAAAGCCGATCGAGCAAGGGAGGCCAGAATATTTTTGGACTTGCAATCACACGAATCTATTCGATCGATCCCCCCATGAAAACAATATTTTTCCCTCAGTCCGCCTTATTACAACCAGCTGATTCACGTGTAACTAAACTGTTTAGTGAATATTTGGGATTACAGTGGAAAATATAGCTTATAACTTATAACTTAAATAATAAGTTCTATTATTAAAAAGTTATTTACTATTTGGTAACCATATGTTTAAAGCACTTTCAAATATGTTGTGTTTATTTGGAAACAAATTAAAAAAGTACTTTCTGAGGTACAAATGACGATTATTTAAATTTGTAAAGATTATGATCATATTCGTGAAAGTTTAAAAGTTGTAATTATCTTAAAGTTGTATGGATATTTTCGTCCATTGATAGTCTTTTTAAAATTCAAATTACATTTCACATTATCCGAAAAAGTACGTTTGAGAAAAAGCATCAAACGTACTTTTTAACTTATTTGATATTAAAAGTACTGTAATATGTAACACTCAAATGACCTAATTTTTTCATTAAAAAGCTTTTAAAAATATTTAAGCATTTTTTAAAAACGTACTCTTAATCCAATCCCAAACAGGCCGCCCTTATACTTCGTTAGAATCACAGCTTGTAGCAGGAACGTACAACTAATTATATTAATTATATAATATAATTATATGTAGTGTAAACCAAGTTGTCTTTGGTTTCTGGAAGGAATCTAGAAATTCACATTTAGCGTTTTGGGACTTACGATCGAGCTCGATTCAAACACTTGATCTGGACGCGATCGAACTGCTTGAGAAAAACCTTCTAGGGGTCGACGCTTAATTAGTCATGTTGAATGTTGACCGCTTGTTTGGACGCGATATTAGTGCATGTTTTTAATTAATAGCTAGCCGACTTAGTTTTAGATCAACTCCAACTAGGTTTAGAGTTTTAGGACGTCATATATATATATAGTACTTATTTTGGTACAGTAGTACTCTAGATGAGGCTTTTGGTATTATTATCAATTTTTATATATCCGCCAGGATTACTCAAATTAAAGTTTTGGGCTCTCTTTATTAATTTCCGCAAATCCTTGAATAGACCTGATCTTGCTTTTAAAAGTAAAAGCCGATTATTTGTATTGTTCATCTTGCCCAAGGGCATGCTTGCATCGTGCATGATGCATGCATGCATGCATGCCCTTATCACACCCACACCCACACCCACACTGACACTGCTACGTACATCATGATTCAAGCTGGTAGCTAGTACTTCACAAAAAAAGGAGAAGAATATTACACGTATGTATCCAGGTCAGCGGAGTGAGTGATCCATACATCATGTGATCAATAAGCAATGGGGATGGGGGCCACATTAATCCAAATATATACGAGCTTCCCCTCATACCACCTAACTAGGTTGGATATATATGGAGAAGAGAATAATGTGTCCAAGTCCTTTTACCTGCAATAATGCATGAGGGAATCGTGTAAAGATCAGGGGCGTGAGTGGAATTTTTGTTTGGAGAAATGCATGCACTTAGCAGTTTCAACCTTTGCAAGCCCCTTCCCAGGAATAATTCTTGGGTGGCATGCATAGGTAATAGGAGGTTTTCAGTTTTTATACCAAATCAGTAACAAGTATTTCTACTTTTGGAACCTCACTTAAGGAAACCAATTCAATGTCCAGGGATTGGAAAAGGAACATTCAGGGTCCCCACGAATGAAGCCATAAAGTCCCTTGCCAATGGTATATATAGCCCTCCAACCCAATCACCCAAATCACCCACCTGTATTCACAAATATCCCTAGCTACTACTTCTAATAGCCAAACCAGTGCCTGCCTGCCGGCTGCTTCTGATCTACTAATTCCTCAGCCCTTCACTTTCCTTAAGGTGAGCTTCTTAATATTTCAGTTATCTCTTATCTTTCTCAACTGAAGTACGTCCCAGCTAGTGATCATCAACCCAATTTGGAGATCGATCATATATGATATAGCTGGCCCCACGTACTGTTCCCTTTTTCTTTTATTCTTTGTTATGGCTAATTGATGTTGATTAACATTGAGTTCAAGAACAATATAGGCTAGCTAATAAGTACTATAATACTACGTACCTTTGTTAATTACTAGAAGGCCGACATGATGTTTGAGTTAAGGTGCAGTTTCAAGTACTCCGGTCCTAGAGACAAGCTAGCTAGCTAGCAAGATGGATGCGCGCAGTTTATAAGCCAATCTGATCATATACAAAACATTATTTGCATACCTACTCCTGTACACATCCTTTTTGTACACATCTCTTGCCCATACCATTAATTACAATTAAAGTTTACAACTAATATAACAACCACATGTAATATCCACGATGTAGAGAGTGGTGTACGTATGCGCAAAGTTCAGGTACATGCGCATAGAAAGAATGTAAAATTACATTAGTATAAAGGCTATCTTTAATACAGAAAAAAATTTATTTCTGGTATTGCTTCTAATTATAATATATCCTAGCTGCCTTATTCTGTGTTTTATGAATACAGAAAAATCATCATGAGCTGGTCAGGAGGAGATTGGATGTGCGGTGCCTGCCAGCACCCGAATTTCAAAAAGCGGGATGCATGCCAACGTTGTGGATACCCAAAATACGGAGGCCCGGATCCATCCACATATAACACGACAGAGGTGTTGGCAGGCGACTGGTTTTGCAATGCCATGAATTGTGGTTCTCACAACTATGCCAGCCGATCAAACTGCTATAGGTGCGGTGCATATAAAACTGATTATGCTGGAGCTGGCATCACTGCATCTGGATATGGGTCCGCTGCCAGTCATGTCCCCCCTGGTTGGAAAGCTGGCGACTGGATTTGCGCTAGGTAACTTTACACATGCATTCACTTCCTGTCTTGCGTAACAGTCTCCCAATCTAGAAACAAATCATGTCCTGGCCACCGTCTCATGATACTGATTATATATTGCAGAATAGTCAGCATTGTTGCAATATAAAATACTATGATCATAGAATAATGTCCCGCAATTAACGAGATCATGATTCATTGATTCTTGTAGTTTCGTTTCTAGTTTTCAGAATTTGGCGTACGTTTCATGAAATAACACTGTAACCATGATGGTATTTTCATTCTTTAACCCCCCCTCACAGTTCTTCCTGATGATCTCCCTCATGTATCAAGAAATTGTATCGCATTTATATTGTGTAATAGCATTATCATTTGTTTATGTGAGTGAACTTTGAATGGGACAGAATGGGATGTGGAGTGCACAATTATGCTAGCAGGATGGAATGCTACAAATGCAAAACACCAAAGGATTTTGGTAAGATATATTCAGTCATTTTTGTCGTGTTTCCTTTTTCTTGCTACTGAATCATGAATGGCGCGCTTCACATGTTCTGCATAAATGCTAGCTAGCTAGTAAATGATTTCAGCTAGCTGTTTAATAAAGGTACTCTTCCTTCTATTTTCAGGTGGTGCAGTTTAATCAGCAAGACTTTCGAAGGTTCTCGTGTGATATCACTAATATCTCTCTTATCTGATCCCTCACCAGACACTTTTTTTTTTTCTCACTTTCCTTTCTGAAGATAATTAAGCTCTAGAGTGAACATTGTTAAGGCTCTTTTAGATAAGCATAGCCATGTGTTCGCATTAGGAAGGGTTTTTAGCTTCATTAATGTTTGGACGTGCAAAGATGTTCTTACGTACATGGAGTTAATGAAATCCCTTCTTTTCTATTTAATATATGCAGGTACTATGTTTTTAATACCTAGCCTCTCTCTCTCTCTCTCTCTCTCTCTCTGTGTGTGGTTAATATGATGGTTGTGCATGTGGGGTACGTTTATAATTGGAGACTACTTCAGGTGATGAGGTGGTCCATTAATATTGAATGCTGTAGCCTAGCTCTGGTTGCCATGACCAACAGAGAAATTCAAAATGGACCAGTACTAGAGCTTTGGATCCAACCGACGTAAAAAATGGATCAAAAGATCTTAGAAGAATAAGAATAAAAACAAAGGATTCAACGAACCTCAGTCATGAGTTGTTCATTTCGAATGTCAGGCTTTCTTCAAGACCAATAATTTTATGATCCCTTTAAGCATCAAATCGCGTAGACACAAATACTTATGCAGATAAGAACCAGATGCCCCCCCGCTTTGGAAGTATATATCTTGTGTGTATGTAAACATATATATATATATATATATATATAGTCCAGATTGAGTCAATCAAAATCAAACCTCCCCTAGCTAACTACTAATTCTGCCTTTCAATGTAATGCATGATCACTGAAGTTAACAGAACCTCAAATTCGCCAGCAGGCTAGGCCAGAATGATGCCATTCATTCATGATAGCGAGATGGGTTGTAACGCAAAAAAGTTCTATTACTTCCATATATTCTACCCTTTGCAAATTTTAAAGAAAGTTCCAACTAAACTTTAGAACTTCAATTAGCATTTTCTTTTTGGCTCCTGATCTGCTCATTGACTTAAATATGGAAACTTTGGGGTTGCGCATGCAGAATATTGGTCAAAAAGCAACTCCATTTATGTGATCATAGCCTTGTTCCCTCGACATTCCTTCCATCACTAGCTAGCTAGGCTGCATGCAGCCCCTTAACTACTACTTTTATGTTTTGCATGTGCTCTATGTAGATCATGCATGTTATAAAGCAATGAACCATGCAGTTTCAAATGCATTTAGAGGTTCCCCAGCACAGCTAGCATTAATATATATATATATATATATATTAAAGAGACGAAGGTTATATGTGTAAGAGTGACTCTCTCCCAATTTATTAAAAGTTCTCACTTGTGGTGGTGGAGGAAAACCCTAAAAACATCCCAAAACTCAAGCCAATATAACAAACTAGAAAGCAAGTAACCCAAACATAGAACGGACAAAAACGGCCTCCTAAACCAACCAAATAAAGGACAAAACACCAACACCTTAAAATCTCTTAGTTGGTAAGCCCAGCTTGTCCACCCTCAAGATCCCTTTAAGCTGGTGCGGAATATCATTGAGTTGTGCCCACGTCCCAGAAAGCTGCCCAGAAACCAAACGAGCTAAGAAATCTGCCCCTGCGTTACATTCTTTATAAACATGTTGTATCTTAAACCGTAAGCTTGATAGAAGTTATAGTATTTTCTCCTAATAATTTTCGAGATACCAAATACCACATCTATTTCTTTCCAACCAATTAACAATTAATAGAGAATCCATCTCCATTTCTATTTGTTGTAAACCCAGGTCCGTACAATGCTTCAAACCATAATAAAGGGTCAAAAGTTCCGCCGTATTGTTCGTCCCGTGATCTAAACTTTTCGCAAAAGCCAACTTCAATCGCCCAAGATCATCCCAAATAAGACCTCTCGTCCCCATACGTCTAGGGTTACCCAAACAACTCCCATCCATAATTTAATTTAAACCAACCCTTCTCCAGCTCTTGCCAATTCACAAGGCAAACTCGTTTTCTATGTGGCACCTTTACCGGAATCGCAAAGGCCATCAAAACCTGTTCATCCCCGACATTAAACTTTTTTCCAGCTTTAAGCCGTAAGCCCACCCAAGCAATGACAGCTCTTAATTATCGACAACCATGAGGACTCCACCGAATTTTCTCTTCCTTCCATACGGGCTCTACACCTCCAAACCCAAAGAGACCACGTTAGAATGACAAGTACAAGGCCAAATAAATTATCTCTTTGAGTGGAACTGGTTGCACGTCGAAACCAAAGCTCCACTTTATCCTTCCAAGGTCGATGCGGATCATACGGCATACTAAGCTGTGAGGAAGCACTCTGCCAAATTTCCGCTGCAATCATCCCTGTGGCAAGTACATGATCTTGATCCTCCAAACTCCCCGGAACACAACATTCGCACTTCAAAAGCCAACGGAACTCCTAGAGATCTCACACTAGCATTTACACTAAGAGAAAAATGCACTACCCTCCGCAATGTAACCGAGTACTTCTTAGGCAATGCCGAGTGCCAAATCCAGTTCGCCCAATTAATCTTCGGGGCGTGGACTCTAATGGAATCCCAAGCTGATTTGGACGTGAATTCACCACTCGAATTCGGTTTCCATATAAGTAAATCTGCTCCTTCCTTATGTTCACCAAGACAATCCAGGATCTCTTCTAATTTATTCTCGCCCACCAACCTCCTTAACAAATCTACATCCCAGCCATCTTGAAGCCTACAATCCCGCACCTTCAAACAAGGTTGATCTGTGATCTCACAATAATTCACTAGAGCTCCAGACATCAACCAAGGGTCACGCCAAAACAAGATCTACCCCTCTCGTACCCGTTGGGAAGATTGACTCAGGACCTTCGATATCATGGACAGAACGCATCGCCAAAAGATAGTGCCTTTCTGAGGGTCAACCAACACAACGTGCCTGTCTTTAATGTACTTAGCCTTGAAAAAATTAGTCCATAATGAATTTTGAGTCAACAATTTCCAAACAAACTTCATGAAAAGAAAATTTTGAACTTCCTCCAACTTTCTCAAACCCACTCCCCCTCCTGGACCGGTGTACAAATCTTATGCCAAGCGACCCATTTACGCTTTGGCTTACCATTCGAAAACCCCCAAAAGAAATTACTCAAGAGTCGATTTAAAGCAACAAAAACAGCCTTAGGCGCATGAACCATTGAAAACAAGTGAACTGGCATACTAGTGACAACATGTTTCAATAAGATGACTCAAGCACCAACAGACAACAATTTGGATTGCCACCCCCCCCAAACGACCTCGAATGCGGTTCAATAAATCATCAAAATGAGATTATCTTTAATCGACCAACAATTAGAGGAGGCCCCATATATTTCACAGGATACAGACCTTCCGTGAAGGAAGTTAACCACAAAGAATTCCATCTCATAGCAACAAGAGTATGCTTAGAGAAAAAGATAGAAAACTTCTCTTTGCTCACCATCTGACCTGACCATTCTGCATATATATATAGTGCAAAAATGTCCTTGATCGCTTTAAGAGAGGACCGTCCACCATTGCAAATAAAATAACATCATCAGCATATAATAGATGGGAGATTAGAGGCGCACCACGTGGATGAGAAAAAAGAACAATTTTACCAGCCACAAAATTATGCTCCAACAACTGAGAAAGTATTTATTCCACCAAACTAAATAAGTATGGGGATAAAGGATCCCCTTGGCGCAAGCTACAACCACTAGGGAAAAAACCTTTTGTCGTTCCATTTATAACTACAGAGAACCATAGAGTCGATATACACTATTTGACTAGCTCACAGACAAGTCAAGAAAACCCAAAAGAACTCATCACGTGTAAAAGAAACTCCCAGTCAATACTATCGTAAGCCTTTCCATATCCACTTTAATAAAAATATTGTCACCATGAACCTGTTTATTAAACATATAAACCATTTCTTGGGCCAGAGTAATATTCTCATAAATACTTCTACCAGGTAAGATGGCACATTATTCCGGAGAAACGATTTTACTCAGAATAGGTGACAACCTACGAACTAGAATTTTAGAGAAAACCTTGTAGACTACTGAACATAAGCTTATAGGGAAAAATTTGTCAAAACCAGTAGGTTGTTGCACTTTCTGGATTAGAGCAATATAAAAAGCCGAATAAAACTGCGGCAAAGGGATCCCACGAAAAGATCTCTTACTGCTTCCACTACATCTACTTCAACGATATCCCAACACGATCTATAAAAACCAAATCCAAAGCCATCTGAACCTGAACTAATATCCATTAGGATAGAAAACATAGCATCTTTTACCTCTTGGATCGAAGGGAGCTGTAGAAGAACACCGTTGTCCTCCTCCAAAACAGTATTCTCCACATACAAAGACAAATCTGGAAGGTCCCTATGCGGTCTGGCACGAAGAAATGAGCTAAAAGGTTCCACCGCACCTGAATGAATAGCTTTAGGACTGTCCAAGCGAGTCTCATCCTGCAACCTCATCTCCTGCACCAAAGGCTTCAACAAAGAAGCATAAGACTTAAAGAACTGAGCCGACGCCTCCCCTTTTTCCATCCAACTGAGCTTCACCTGTTGCGAAAGTTTGGTTTCTTCTCTTTGTAACCACACCGCCAATTCATCCTTTGCAAGTAATAAAGCCGACTCAACCTCCTCTAAAAAACATGACTAAAGATTGCCTTCCAGTCATTTAATCTACCTCTCCAAACACTGAATATTATCCTCAGTGTGCCCAAAAACCCGAAGGTTCCACTCTTTAAGTATCTGCTTCAACTTCTTTAATTTTCCTGCTAAACCAAAAAGTCCCAATGCCCCCAGACTGCTCTTGCCATACATCTTTAACAACATCTTTGAAATTCTCATAGGATACCCACATTTGTTCAAACTTAAAGGAGGAAGCACCATACCGAGGGACATGAGGCTTCAACACGAAGGACATCACAGCATGATCCGAAGTAGTGCAGGGCAAATAATTCAAGAATGCCTCAGGCAACAAAGTAACAGGCACTGAGTTTAACAAACAACGATCAAGCCTTGACTAGCTTCAAGCCATCCTCTACTGACCATTGCACCAAGTGAACTTGCTCCCAACTGACTTCATCTTAGATAGACCATAAGAATCAATAAAATCAAACTCATCCATTGCCACCCTCAATCGAGGTCGGCCACCAAAACGCTCCACATCCTCACGAATAATCTTAAAATCACCAAGACATAGCCATGGTTCATCTTGCAGCATATCCTGTTGAAGCAGACTCCACAACTCTGTACGATCCATATGGTTACATTTTGCATAGATCACTAAGACAATAATCTGACGAGATTCAAATAAAATAGAAACGGTAACGTGTTGGGCACTTGAATTCATAACCGATACATGCATACCTTCCCCCCAAAACAACCATAACTTACCTCCAACCTGCCGATTCGAATAACATTCCCCAAACTTCAACAAATTTTTTAGACCTTCCATTTTTGCCTCATTCACAAAAGGTTCAGGCATCATAAGAAAATTCAGACGTAACTTCCTTACTAATTTACACAACCTCCTCCGTGACGATCTCAGACCACGGATATTCCAAAAGAGTGGTTTACATATCATAAGTTTAACCGAGCGGGTTTGCTAGGGACCAGAGACAAGCTTTTGAGAAATTTCCCACCCTTAGCTACATTATTTTTCACCGAAGAATCATAGTCAGAAGGGCAATCCTTTGTTTTGCTCAGATGTTCCACATAATCACCTTTAGGATCTGAAGCCCACTTACCAAGCAACACTATTACATGTGAATCTGCAACTTCCGGTCCATCCTGCTCATGCAGTTGCACCTCGGCCATGTTGTCCCTCACTGATTAAGTTGAGTTATTGCATATTTTAATACTTTTGGAACCAATATATCTTAATTCTTTCATTACTTTATCATTGGTTTCATATGAAAAAATGAATAAATCTAAGTTGTGATTTTAATTGATTAAAAGCATGAATTTTTGCTAAATTTTATCAATTGTTGATTAATGTGGAATCTGGTCCTCATCGCTCGAGCGGAGGCTTTTGGTCGCTCGAGCAAATTCAGGCAGATTCAAACGCTCGACTACTGCTCGACAGTGAGTTCGAGCGAGCGGCCAAATGCCTCCGCTCGAGCGAAGTCAGGCAGAGTTGAACGCTCGATGTTTGCTCGACACTCCGCTCGAGCGAACTCAGGCAAAGTTGAACGCTCAATGTCCGCTCGACACTCCGCTCGAGCAGACATCGTATTTTACAGATCTAGGGTTTATTCTGCCGTTAGGGTATATATATGATTTTTCACATCTTATGGTGGACTTTTGGCCTGGAAAACACGGTTTTGATTAGAAGCAACACTTAGAATTTATTTTTTCATTGATTTTCACTCAGATTCGGGAGGGGGATTCACACAAGCGATCATTCACGCAGCAACACGAATTCTTCTCAGCATTCACTCACATGGCAACATATTGAAGAGCTCCTTGAGGGGTTCAATTGCTACTGCAGCCCAGCCTCCTCCACCGCTTCAACTTTTCATCTCAATTCAATTGGCTTGATCTTTTCATTCCCTACTTGTTATTTAATTTCAGTTTATGGAATATTTTTGAGATTTTTGGTTTAGAAGTTTGAGTAATTTATTTGTTATTCATTTAGTTCATGTTATTTATTTTTCTCGTTCCGTTAAGCTTTCATTTTAATAGTGATTACAATTGTTATGGATTAATTTTGAGAATTTGTGATTTGAATACAATGATGAACCCTAGAACATTGATTTTGGGGTTTTTCAATTTTCAGTGCATGTTTTGTCAATTAGTTTCTAATCTAGTTTAATTCTTAACTTAATTTTATTAATTTCTTAGTTTAATCTATTAGTCTTTTACATTTCAATCCGACACTCAAAATCTAAAAATATGAATCTAGTCCATGACTAGTATCATTTTCCATCCATTGCACATACCATCATTTTTATTTTTTCTTTGTAAAGATTTTCACCATTTTCAACGAGTTGAGTTTAAGTAAATTTTCCCTGAGGAGACAATCTAGGAATTCATTCCTAATTATTAAGCGACATCCTCCTGCACTTGGGATAGTCTTTGTGCTACTTATTTTTGAGTGAGTCAAGTTTTTGGCGCTGTTGCCGGGGAAAGTAATTTAACTTAAATTTAAACTCGTTATTTTTTTTATGTTTTTTAAACTGATGTTTCATGTCATGGGTGAGAGACAGTTCAAATAGGTTGTTTAGAGTCACATCGAGTGTTGAGAGTAGTATACACAGTTTGGAGATAGATAGCTCTTCTGTCTTTTTTATGAGTGAGTCATGTGAGGAAATTGAAATTGAACTAGAAAACATGGCTGCACCTGCACCGCGCACTCTTAATGATTATTTGCAACCCACTCGCACCACTACACCTTCATGCATTGTTTTACCCGAAAATGCACCTAATTTCTCTATTAAGCATGGCATGATGTCAGTGATACCTCAATTCCACGGGATGAATTCTAAGAGTCCTTACCAGTACTTGACAGATTTTGAGTTGGCTTGCACTACTTTTATTACTAGGGCTGTTACTGATGAATTCATTAGACTTCGTTTATTTCCTTTCTCTTTAAAGGATAAAGCAAAAATTTGGTTTAATTCTTTGAGGCCTAATTCTATTTCTAGTTGGTTTGATATGCAGCGTGAATTCTTACAAAAAAATTTTCCTTTTCAGAGAACTCAGTTTTTGCAAGAGCAAATCAGCCAGTTCAATCAGAGATCTGATGAGACCTTTCAGGCCAGTTGGAAAAAATTTTAAAATTTGGCGAACATCTGTCCACATCATGGTTTTGAATCCTGGAGGTTGGTGAGCTATTTTTACACTAGTCTCACTCCAGAATGCAAGTAGTTTGTTCAGACAATGTGCAATGGTGAGTTCTTTAGCAAGGAACCTGATGCAGCTCTATTATTTTTTGACTATCTTGCTGAGAGCGCACAACAGTGGAATACTCGTACTGATCGAGTGCCGTTAGCAACACAGCCACTGAGGGCTATTTCTGGAGGGGGTAGATATGAGCTTAAGGAAGATACTGATGTCTAAGCCCGAATAGCTGCATTGACTAGAAGACTGGAGGTCATGGAAATGGAAAAAGTGAAAGCTGTGAAAGTAGTAGATGTATGTTCTATATGTGCTGATTCGAACCATAAGACCCAAGACTGCCCGATTATGCCAGTATTTCAAGAAAGTGGGTCTGAGCAGATGCAATCAGCTAACTGGATTAATAGAGCACAGAATCAGCCTTTTTCCAATACATATAATCCGGGGTGGAGGAATCACCCAAATTTCTCAATAAGAAATGATCAGCCTGGCCGGTCTCGACCACCTGGGCAGCAACCATTTCATCAAGGTACTCCTCAGCACCAGTATCCGCCATATCAGAGTTCTCAGAGCTATCCTTTTGTAGCTCCTCCTGGATTTCAGTTTCATGTATCTGTACAGAGTTCTCAGCCTTCATCATTTGCAAAGAAGTCTCTAGATGACAGTATGGCATAGATGGCCAATACACTTCATCAATTCATGTAGATTCAGGCCACCACAAACAATCAGAATACTTAGGCTATAAATGAGTTGCGATGCACTATTAATAAGATGAGCACGACCTTGAGCACCCTAGAGAAAGGGAAATTTCCAGCACAGCTTCAGCCTAATCCTCAAGTATATAGGCAACAACAACAGCAAGTGCATAATGTCTCGGGGGATGTTATTGAGACAGCGAAGACAGTTCTTACTTTGAGAAGTGGGAAGAAAATTCCCCAACCAGAGATGCCTATGGACACACAGGTAGTTGCTCCTACACCTGAAGATGTAACAGAGACTGATGGAATTGAGAAAGAACCAGAGGTAGTGAGACCAGAGCTGAAGAAGCCTGTGAGTGCAGATGCTAAAACTAGTAAGGGGTACCAACCTGTGGTTCCCTATCCTCAGAGATTGGCAACTGGCCAAAAGAACAAGTATCACACGGAGATTCAAGAGATTTTCAAGCAAGTAAAGATCAATATTCCACTCTTGGATGCCATACAACAAGTGTCTTCGTATGCAAAATTTTTGAAGGACTTGTGCACAGTGAAGAGGAAGTTGAATGTAAAGAAGAAAGCTTTCCTAACGGAGCAAGTTAGTGTATTGATATTGAGCGAGACTCCTCAGAAGTTTGGAGATCCCGACTCTCCCAACATTTCTATTATGATCGGTGAATCACGCATTGGGAGAGCTTTACTTGATTTGGGGAATAGTGTGAACTTGCTACCATTCTCAGTATATGAGCAGTTGGGATTGGGTGAGCTGAAAAAGACCTCCATCATGCTACAGTTGGCTGATAGATCAGTTAAGGTACCGAGGGGTATTGTAGAGGACGTGTTGGTCCAGGTGGACAAATTCTACTACCTAGTGGATTTTGTGGTTCTTGATATGCAGCAGCCAGCCTCCACTATTTACCAAGCTCCTGTCATCCTTGGAAGACCATTCCTATCTACATCAAATGCTTTGATTAATTGCAGAAGTGGAGTTTTGAAGCTTACCTTTGGGAACATGGTACTTGA
The DNA here is from genome assembly GCA_011037825.1 of Carya cathayensis. Classification (NCBI taxonomy): domain Eukaryota; kingdom Viridiplantae; phylum Streptophyta; class Magnoliopsida; order Fagales; family Juglandaceae; genus Carya; species Carya cathayensis. Next base: position 499,220 of record QGSO01000196.1, read on the forward strand.
GTTAAACGTTTTCAATGCTTGCAAGGTGCCAGCACATTTTGATGACACAAGTGATTTGAATGCTGTGGAGAGTTTGACACCAACAGAGCTTATTTGCTCAACTTTTCCCTTCTCTGATAATGATTATATTTTCAGACACCTGAATTTTTACTTGATGAGAAAATTGATCATATCAATGAAGATGACTTTGAATTTTTTGATTGTTTTACAGATTCTTCTTTACCACTTGAAGTGCAATTTGCAGGAGCAAGATGGAAACCCCAGTTTGAAGCTTTACCACCACCAGACATGCTTAAATCTTCAGTGGAAGAAGTTCCCCAGTTGGAACTGAAACCACTTCCTCAAGATTTAAAGTATGTGTTTCTTGGTCCTGAAGAAGGTACTTTTCCTGTGGTGATTTCCTCAAAGTTAAATCAGAAGGATGAAACCCAGTTGATTGAAGTATTAAAAAAGCATCGAGGCACAATTGGTTGGACAATAGCCAACATCAAAGGTATTGCTGCCGCAGTGTGTATCATTTACCTCATCTCAAACAGTAAGTGGGTAAGTCCAACTCAAGTGGTACCAAAAAAATCTGGTTTGACTGTTATTAAAAATGATAAAAATGAATTGATTCCTACTAGAATGGTTACTGGCTGGAGAATGTGCATTGATTATAGAAAACTTAATTCAGCCAGTAGGAAGGATCATTTTCCTTTACCATTCTTGGATCAAATTTTAGAAAGAGTAGCTGGTAATGCATATTATTGTTTTTTGGATGGATATTCTGGTTATTATCAAATTACTGTAGCGCCTGAGGACCAGGAGAAAACCAATTTCACATGTCTTTTTGTCACTTTTGCTTTTACTAGAATGTCTTTTGGTTTGTGTAATGCTTCAGCTACTTTTCAGAGATGCATGATGAGTGTTTTTTCTGACATGATTAATGATATTCGTGAAATATTTATGGATGATTTCTCTGTTTTTAAAAAATCTTTTGACAGTTGTTTGCATAATTTGGCACGTATTCTCCAGAGATGTGAGGAAAAAAATCTTTTACTTAATTGGGAGAAATACCAATTTATGGTTACTCAGGGCATTGTATTGGGACATATTATTTCTTCTGAGGGTATAAAGGTCGACAAGGCAAATATTGAATTAATATCTAAACTTCCTATCTCTAGGATGGTTAGGGATATTTGTTCTTTTCTTGGTCATGCTGGCTTTTATAGGCGGTTTATTCAAGGATTTAGTTCTATTGCAAAACTTTTGTGCACTCTTTTACAAAATGATATTGAATTTGTTTGGACTGATGAGTGCCAAAAAATTTTTGATACCCTTAAAAAATTGTTTACCACTGCCCCTATTGTGCAACCCCCACAGTGAGACCTTCCTTTCGATATCATGACAGATGCTAGTGATTATGTCTTAGAAGCTGTTTTAGGGCAGCGTGTGGATAATAGGCCATTTATGATTTATTATACCAGTAGAACCGTGAATGATGCCCAGAAAAATTATACCACTACTGAAAAAGAATTGCTTGCAGTAGTTTTTGCACTTGACTTATATTCTTGGTTCTCCTGTTACTATTTTCACTGACCACTTTGCTCTTAAGTATTTGTTAGTTAAGAAAGATGCAAAACCACGCTTGATTCGCTGGATTCTATTACTTCAAGAGTTCAACATCAACATTAAGGACAAGAAAGGAGTTGAAAACGTGGTAGCTGACCATCTCTCTAGATTGTCATCATCCTCCTCTTCAAATGTCAGCCTTACTCTTGATGATAGTTTCCCGAATGAGCAGCTGTTTGTGGTTAGTAGAGTTCCCTGGTATGCCGACATAGTCAATTATCTAGTAATTGAGCGAATGCCTTCTGAATGGTCTACCCAAGATAAGCGTCGATTTCTCTCTGAGATACAACATTTTTACTTTGATGATCCATATCTTTTCAAATATTGTTCGGACCAATTGATTCGAAGATGCATTCCTGATGATAAGTTTTATTCAGTGTTGAGATTTTGTCATATGAGTGCATGTGGTGGTCATTTTTCAGCAAAGAAAACAGTCGCTAAAATTTTGCAAAACGGTTTTTACTGGCTTTCCATGTTTAAATATGCTTATAATTTTTGCAAGGCTTATGAGCCTTGTCAAAAATTAGGATCCATTAGCAAAAGAGACATGATGCCTCTTTCCCCTATTCTTACTTTAGAAATTTTTGATTGTTGGGGAATAGACTTCATGGGACATTTTCTAGTTTCCTTTGGAAACACATATATTCTATTAGCTGTGGATTATGTTTCAAAATGGGTGGAGGTCGTCACTTGCAAAACAAATGACCATCGTGTTGTCTTGAAATTTTTGCAATCTCTATTTACTCGTTTTGGCATGCCAAAAGTTATCATAAGTGATGGGGGTTCTCATTTTTGCAACAAACTATTTTCTATACTTGTGAAGAAATATGGTATCACATACAGAGTTTCTACCCCTTATCACCCTCAAACAAATGGGCAAGCTGAATTGGCAAACAGAGAGATAAAAATTATTTTAGAGAAAACCATCAAGTCTAATAGGAAAGATTGGTCAGTTAAGCTTCTTGATACTTTGTGGGCTTATAGGACAGCTTTTAAAACAAATCTAGGGATGTCTCCTTATCGATTAGTTTATAGTAAAGCTTGTCATTTACCTGTTGATATTTAGCATCGAGCTCTTTGGGCTATAAAATATGTTAACATGTCACTTGATGAAACTTCAGGGTTGAGAAAATTGCAGATTAATGAATTGGATGAAACTCGTCGGAATGCTTATGACAACGCTCAGTTGGCAAAGGAACGCATGAAAATTCTACATGATCAGAAAATTCATCCAAAGCATTTTACACTTGGTCAGGAAGTTCTCATTTACAACTCTTGCTTGCATATCTTTCCTGGTAAATTGAAATCCCGATGGAGTGGGCCATACATTGTGAAGAACGTTCATCCTCATAGCGCGGTAGATATTGTCAATTCGAAGAATGGTAATAGTTTCACTGTCAACGGACAACGTCTAAAGTCATTTATGAAGATCTTTGATCCATATGAAGAGATCTTGCTTGTGCAATACCCCATGAAAGTGTTTTGATTTGTTTTTCATCCTTTACAGTTTTCTTTACTTGCATTTTTTTATTATTATTTGTTCTTTTGCTTTGATTTTATATTTCATGTTGATTGTTTGTTTTGCTTGCTTATTTTTGTGCACTTTGTTTTCTTTCGTTCGATTCATTAAGGACTATGTCTCTCACTAGTTGGGGGGTAGCATGTGTGCACAGTTTTATAAAAAAATATAAAAAAATAATAAAAAAAATAACTTGATGTCTATTGATACATTTATGATTGAACATCTTGGTGGAATTTGAGCATCTTGGTGGAGTAGTTGAGCGGAATCATTTGTGAAGATTTATTTTCAAGCTTAAACATAGAGCATGATTTTTTATGCATCATATTTTGTTGATGTGTGACTTGAAACACCGGGATGTTATACCTATTGAGATGAAACTTGATAAGATTTTTGTAGAACGAAAGACAAAGTTTGAAGGACATTTTGCACATGCTTACGCTTGTAGTGTTCCTTATTTACCATTCATTGATTTAACACTGGAAAAGTAAGCTGCAGGACTACCGAGCCATGCCTAAAATAAAGAAAAAAAAAGAAAAAAAGAAAAAGAAAAAGAAAAAGGATTTGAAAAGAAAGAAAAGAAAAGAAAAAAAAAAAGGGAATAAAGGCGACTTAGTAAACTTTCCTAAATAAAAGAGTTAGAAACAGTTACCCAAGACTTTGGGGGTTGAGTGTTCAACCTTTAAAAATAGAGCTGGCGTGAAAACTGCTAGTCCATTGGGCTTTGAAGTAGTTAGAATCAGCAATGATTAATCTTAAGGTTGAAAAATCCTATGACAAATCATGGCTAATAATGAGGAACACACAACCAGTTTAGCTCCACACACACATTTGAGTTCTGAGATATTTGCCTTAATTCTATGTGAAAGATTGTTGAAATAGTCTTGGTGGGTATAACCCTTGGGGGTTGAGTAGTAACATGTCACTTTTGTGAGAATTCAGAATTGTGTTTGAATGTTTCTGTTTGAATTTCGATCTTTATGCAATATTCATCTCAATTAATTTTCACTATTTTGCTCAAGAATTAGAAAAATGCTAGTTAAGGGGTGTGATTGAGCTGAGTTATTGCATATTTTAATACTTTTGGAACCAATATATCTTTATTCTTTCATTACTTTATCATTGGTTTCATATAGAAAAATGAATAAATCTAAGTTATGATTTAATTGATTAAAAGCAATAATTTTTGCTAAATTTTATCAACTGTTGATTAATGTGGAATCTGGTCCACATCGCTCAAGCGGAGACTTTTGGCCGCTCGAGCGAATTCAGGCAGATTCAAACGCTCGACTGCCGCTCGACAGTGAGCTTGAGCGAGTTGTGGGAAAGGAGATCGCTCGAGCGGAGGCATTTGGCCGCTTGATCGAAGTCAGGCAGAGTTGAACGCTTGATATTCGCTCGACACTCCGCTCGAGCGAACTCGAGCAGAGTTGAACACTCGATATCCGCTCGAGCGGATATCGTATTTTACAGATCTAGGGTTTATTCCGCCATTAGGGTATATATATGATTTTTCACATCTTATGACGGACTTTTGGCCTGGAAAACACGGTTTTGATTAGAAGCAATACTTAGAATTTATTTTTTCATTGATTTTCACTCAAATCCGGGAGGGGGATTCACACAAGCAATCATTCACGTAGCAACACGAATTCTTCTCAACATTCACTCACATAGCAGCATATTGAAGAGCTCCTTTAGGGGTCCAATTGCTACTGCAGTCCAGCCTCCTCCACCGCTTCAACTTTTCATCTCAATTCAATTGGCTTGATCTTTTCATTCCTTACTTGTTATTTAATTTCAGTTTATGGAATATTTTTGAGATTTTTGGTTTAGAAGTTTGAGTAATTTATTTGTTATTCATTTAGTTTATGTTATTTATTTTTCTCGTTCCATTAAGCTTTCATTTTAATAGTAATTACAATTGCTATGGATTAATTTTGAGAATTTGTGATTTGAATACAATGATGAACCCTAGAACATTGATTTTGGGGCTTTTCAATTTTCAGTGCATGTTTTGTCAATTAGTTTCTAATCTAGTTTAATTCTTAACTTAATTTTATTAATTTCTTAGTTTAATCTATTAGTCTTTTACATTTCAATCCGACACTCAAAATCTAAAAATATGAATCTAGTCCATGACTAGTATCCTTTTCCATCCATTGCACATACCATGATTTTTATTTTTTCTTTGTGAAGATTTTCACCATTTTTAACGAGTTGAGTTTAAGTAAGCTTTCCCTGAGGAAACGATTTAGGAATTCATTCTTAATTATTACGCGACATCCTCCTGCACTTGGAATAGTCTTTGTGCTACTCATTTTTGAGTGAGTCACTCACCTTGTTACCTGACCTCTCCTCATCATCAATAACCACATGACTATCTAATTTCGGCACTTTAGCAGCAGGGTGCTGCAATTGCTCCAGCACCAAATACACCTGCTCACTCACCACAGGATCCACTAACGAAGGACCTTCCAAAATTCCCATATTTTTGTCACCAACCTCTAAGTCAACCCTAATCACATTCTCAGACTCAACGCAAACCACAACCACATGCTCATCCCTAATAGCATCTCCCACCTCGCCCTCCTCGGCCTGATAATCCCTTACACTTTTATTACTTGGACCTCCAAGATCCAAAGTCACCTGAATAGACTACTATATCGGTAATGAATCCTGAATACATAAAACCTAAGGCTTCCTACCTGTGTCATCCACCTGATGATCCTGCATTTTTTACATTTAGTCCTTCATCAGTTTCTCACCCTCTTTTTGTTTCCAATCCGACACCTTATTTCGACCATACTTCCAGCGGCAAGTCTTTAAATTATGCCCTTGAATATTACATACAGTGCAAAAAGCAGGTAGGTTTTCATATTCAATCTCAATATATAAACTAGATACCTTATGAGGAATTCCAATCGAGATCCCACGAGACTTGAATATTACATCTATTATCTTTGCAAGCCGAAACGAAACTTCAACCACAGGAAGTGGCTGTGGAGACTGCGCAACCATATTTACAAAGGACTGTGTTCTCCCAACCGACACCAAAGAACCAAAGGGGCCTCCGGCGGCCGCCATAGCGGTGCTCAATCAAAACCCTAGCAGAGCAAATATTCGGAAGGACACGTCAGCAAAGTCGATAAATTAAGTGCCCAACCAAATGATCTACACAATAGCTAGCTAGCATATATATAGATATATGGGTCAATTAATGCATAGTATGCTGCATGCAGGACCAGCTAGCTAGCAGCATACCATGCTAGCTAGTTAGTTGCAATTTATAACGTGTCTTTTGAATATTGCCAGTTTGCTTTTTCTTTCGTTATAATTAAGTTTTTCCACCTTTATGCGTAGTACTGCATATATATCTTTGTTGAGGGGAAGTGCAATCAACTACTATATACTTATGAAGCATAGTATATATAAAGTTTTCATAATAATAATTAAAAATTATAAAATTACGAGATATATACATGACATAGAGTTAGAACTTCCATTTTCCAAAGAGAAAAGCTTGGGGCAGTCGCGTATAAAAGGATTTTTCACACCAGTCAATGATAGTGTGCTACATAGGCACTCCAGAAAAACCTAAAATGAATCCACATACACCCGATCCCTTCTCTGTTTCCTCTGAATGTCTTCCCCTCCTCCCTCCTTTGTTACCTTTGAATCTCCCAACCCTCTTTCTCTCCATCTCCCGCAAGATTCCACACCACAAACGGAACACCGACGCCCATATTAAAGGAATGCTGTTCCTACTCTCCCACGACAACTCATGTAGGTTTTTCTTCTCATCTTTAACTTTTGAGTTGGCATTCATACCGCATTACTCAGTCTAATATAAAAGGGGTTAAATCATTCTCGTGGACACTAACGTCACTAACGGAAGGTGCCTTCTTACTATCAAGTTAACAGTAATGAAGTTTTTTTTTTCTTTTCTTCTTTCATATTACGGACAAGTCAGACATAATTTTCTAGAAAGGAAAAGAAATCCCCAATTCGTTTCTGATTGATTTTCATTAAACTGGTGTGGTTGGATTTCAATCCTCTCTGGTCTGCCCAAAGTTCCATTCGCATGCTTTGTGTCTTTGGATTGTCCAAGACTAAGTTTTTGGATGCACTGCTTCACGCCATCGGATTCGAGATTGGAGACTTAAACCTACAGAAAGTCACTGGTCGTCTTCAAGTTACCGAAACTTGCTATCAAGTCAACACCCTCTCACTGTTCTCCTATCTTCTGCTCCCCCCCTTCCCTCTTCGATCATATGTTTCTTTCTTTCCATTTTAATCCTGCATGTCTGTTTGAAGACACAGATATAATTGATGATGTTTTTGCAGATTATATGCATGTTGGGTTGAAATTAAACAGTCATTCAAGGTGCTACATGGAGGGGTATCGACTCTGATAGTCAAGGGACTGGCAAGCATAGACGCACACATGGCTTTGGGTTTCCAGAGAGTGGCTGCCTTGATCCACCTTCATGAAAAGATAACAACATGCAACCTCTGTTCTTCCAATAAAAAATAGAGGATGACGTGTGAAGCCCAAGTCTAATACGATCACTCCGTTCAGAGCACCACCTCCGTCAAAAGCACGCCGATGACCTGGACGGCCACTGTAAGCCACCACCCAGCCACGTCAAGAAAAATATCAGAGGTTAGAAGAATAATTTAGGGGGGATCATGTGGGAGATGGAGAGAAGGAGGATTGGGAGATTTGGAGGTAACAAAGGATGGGGGAGGGGAAGACATTCGGAGGAAACAGAGAAGGGATCAAGTGTATGTGGATTCATTTTAAATTTTTCTGGAGTGCCTACGTGGCACACTCTCTTTGGCTAGTGTGAAACACCCTTTTATACCTGATTGGCCCCAAGTTTTTCTCTTTTCCAAAACTATTATTAATAATACGATATTTAAATCTGTAACCGTTCAATCTGATCATCTTGACCTTCAATATAGGTTTGCGATTCTATTTCACCTTGCAACTCTTTCACTACTTATAGGTTTGACACAAGGCCGGCTCAATAAGTTCCAGGTCTAATGCTAAAATTTTGAATGAGATTTTTTTTTATTTGAAAAAGTAAAATTAAATAAATTTATTTTAATTTTTACATTATATTTTTATTTAAAAATAATTCCTATCGTTTTGTAAAGTAAAATTATTGATTAAGGTTTTATATCACATTTTCAACTAATAACCGACTTAATCTTTATTAAGAAATTTTTTATTTAGAGAGAATTTTTATCGTATCTAGTTTTACAAGTACTTTAGACTCTTAGACACTATTATAATCATTATTGTTAATAAAGTTTTATAAACAATTTACACATTTGAGAAAAAGTGGGTCATTGCCTCTTTAAAGGATTATACAAAAATCTTTTATGAATAGCCAAAAATTAGATTTTGCTATTTATAATTTTCACATTAATTATATATTAAGCTAATAATGACAAAAGAGAAGTGTATTCTTAGAAGGAAAATATGCAAAATAATTATTATATAAGATACTTTTAAAACTAATAATGACATAATATCTATTTAATCTTTTTTATATTCTCATTGAGTTAATTAAAGTTTTTTATTGGGTATATATATATTTTTTAAAAATGGCCTTCTTCCACTAGGGGCCTTAGGTAATTGCCTAACTAGCCTAATGGACAAGCTGGCCCTAGTTTGACATTGGCTTGAGCAGCCAACACGTTTCAAGAATCTCACCCAATCTGTGATCAACCCTAGTAGGGGTCAAAATAAATTAGTGAACTCGTAAACTGGACCGGACTGGACCGAATTGGTGGGTTTGGTCCGGTACTGATTCTTTTTTTTTCCAAAACCCGTTGAAATTGGTTTAATTTCGATTTTTCTTTTTCTAATACTGGACCAAACTGATATATATATATATATATATATATTAATTTTTTACATTGTATAAAATATTTTTTATATGATTTTTTAGATTATATAATTTATATATATATATAATTATATAAAAAATAATTTTGTATTAATGATATGATAAATTACTACTTAATATAACATTAAAATTTAAAATCCTATATAAATAACTATAGATTATCACCATTGTTTATAGTATTAGTAGTTATACTAATATTATATCACAATATATTATAATATACTACAATATATTATCACAATATTATTATATACTATAATATATATACAATATTATATATACTATATATATAATATACCAAAAAAAGCGGACCAAATTAGACTGGAACTAGTAAAATCAAAAATATAGGTTTAGAGGTGTAACTGGTACGGTATCGGATTTTCAAATCTTAAAAATATCGGTATATAACAGTTCGGTTTTAAAATATGTCTAAAACCAAATTGAATACACCACTAAACCCTAGCTCAAGCGAGAATCATGCATGTAGAAATTAATTGTGCATGAACATGACACGCACTTGACTCTAGCTTGAACGAAAATGCAATAAGTCGCAATTCTAAATGATTTTGCTAGTCCTAGTTTGCATCTAAATTAAACTATGTAAGCACTATTATACATGATTATCTAAAAAGTAAAATTGAATACAGTCATTGGTTGTACAAACGTCGTCTACTCATTTTGACAAAAAAAAATTACTATTAATTTTGAGAAAATTCAATTATTTCTTCTCGATATTATTATTAATACGTATTAGATACGCCTTGGTATAATTTCACAATTAAAAGGCTGATATGGTCTTATTGGTCTCGGGAAAACATGTTAGGCCTTGTACTTGATCTTATAAAAAAAAATAAAAATATGCCTCTAACCATTAAAGGATGAACAAGAAATGCAGGATTAAATATCTTTCTAACAATCCACACAACATTAGGTGGAGCAGAATAGGAGAGAAAAGGCACAAAGAATAAAACATGGGTTGTAGATTTTATGAGGCCCATTAAAAATCGGGCTGAATAAGGCCCATAAGTTTTGTACAGAACTCTCTGCTCGTTTAGGCCCAGCCCAATTAGAGAGGGGTCACGAGTCACTGAAGTTGATGACCCCACCATGGGTGACATGGAGTATACCACCGAAACAATCTCCCCTCTGGGTTTTGGATTTTGGAATGTGCTCTGGGGTTTTAGCCGTTTAGGGCTTTAGCTTTCTCACGGAAGGCGGCTAGGTTTTGACTCTCACTTATCACATATATATTTCGAAGTTTTGTTCACCTCTTTTAGCATTTTCATCTCAGTCTTGGTTTCACAATTTCCTTCGGTAAAACTCCCCTTTAGCACCAATAATCCTCTGGTGCTCTTCTTGATTTTTTAACTTCTTTGATCTTCTGTTTCTCCCTCCCCAAGTTTAAATTCAATTCTGGGATTTATTGATTTTTGTCATTATAATCTTGTTTTGACTCAAACTATTGATCCGGGTTTTCTCTCTCAATTCTTGAAAATTGACTACTTTTCTCAGTTGAATTCAATTTCAAATTTAACGTTCTTGATTGTATATACCTGGTTCAGATTTTTATTTTTTTTTCATTGTCATTTTACATCAAATCTTTGCTGGGTTTTCTGGGTTTCAGGCCTTTAAAATTTGTCGGTATTAGTTTTGCGGATCCTCGCCCTCCGTTAATCATGCAGGCACAGCGATTTGATGCAGGCAGTGATGCCATTGGTGTTTGGCCTCAGGTCCCATTGAACAACGATCAATTCGACATGCATTCACAACCGTTCAAGAGGGCTAGAAATTCTGAGGATAATCAATCCAGCGCCTTGCCCTGCCCGCCAATGAATTCTAGGATGAACTCCCCAAATCCTCAAGTCAATAGAGGGACAAGCAACATTTTCTTTAAGACTAAGATGTGCACAAGTTTTATGGTGGGTATGTGTAGCAAGGGTGCCGATTGTAAGTATGCTCATGGTATTGAAGATATGCGGCAACCTCCACCCAATTGGCAAGAACTTGCTGGTTTACGTGGTGGGGAAGATCGATCAACTGGAAATTGGGATGATGACCAGAAGATAATCCACAAGATGAAGCTATGCAAGAAGTTTTATAATGGGGAGGAATGCCCTTATGGGGAAAGGTGTAATTTTCTTCATGAAGATCCGGCGAAGTTTAGGGGTGATTCGGGGAGATTTAGGGAGAGCTCGGTGATAAGCATTGGAACTACCGAATCATCTATAGTTCATGGAGCAGGCTCTAATCAGTCTGATACTAGTAGGCCTCTGAACAATGGTTCGGATGCGATCCGGCCAAATACGAAGCCGTATTTGAAGACAAAGATATGTAACAGTTGGGAGAGAGGCCAATGCCACTACGGTGACAAATGCCACTTTGCTCATGGGCAAGCAGGTATGATGGTTTTGCTTGGCTTATCTTATTACTCAGTTTTTTGTTTTAGTTTCTTCTCCCAAACTTTTAATTTTCTTTGTCCTAGTTTGCAACTGTGATTGATCAGAAGCAATTATTCTAATTTTCGTACTAGGCTATGAAAGTGGACAATGGAAGATGGTAGGTAGCATGAGCTTTCTATCATGAAATGGTTGCCTTTGTCTTTTTTAGTTGTTCACCCGAAAGTACGGTGTTATCTCTGTTGTGAAATGAAAATATGTCCGTGAACATTTGTATCTATATTTCTTAATTTACAAAGCAAAGCAAAACGTGTGGGAAAAAGAGAGAGAGAGAGAGAGAGAGAGAGAGAGAGAGAGAGAGAGAG